>NW_021027230.1:429221-555362 GCF_004153795.1 Camellia sinensis | reverse complement strand
AGCAAAAACGACGTTACCGGGAATTAAGATTTTAAAGTGATGAATCTATAATTATAGGGTCTAATAATTAATAATATGGTTTTAAAGGTGATTATTAATCTACCGGGATCGATTAGGGTTTACTTGAATTAATCCGCGATGCTTTCTGATTCTAGGGTTTAAAACGCAATTAAATAAAAATTCAAGGGCTTTATTGAAATAAACTGAAGGTTAGGGATTTAATGGTAATTACTAAAATTAGGGTCTCTACAGTTCATGTATATACGTATGAAAAATCTTTTTGCATACAGACTCACAGCTCATTGGATATTGTTTAATTACTGTATTGGCTTCCGCCAGGCCCTGTACTCTGTTTTACTGTATTACTGTTCTGCAGGCCTTCGGTAATCTCGGATTACTGGCCGGTTACGGTGCTAAACCCATGGGGCCGGGTTTGGGTCGTGACAGAAATTGAGTTTGAATTAAACACCCTTGGACTTTGATTTCTCAAATTGAGCTTTGAATCATGTTATTCTATGTGTTCACAAGTGGTTTTTGAAAAATTAGCCCAAGAGGATCGAAATTTATGCATCAAAACATGATTTTGAACTTAGAACTCAAATCTGGATTTTCCAGATTTTTGACTCCCGCTCGAGCAGGGGAAGTCGCGCTCGAGCGGGGAAATCGAGCTCCCAGCATCTTGCACTGTTTTACAGTCCGCTCGAGTGAAGGATTGCACGCTCGAGCGGAGGCTGGTGTCACACACTCGAGCGGGGGTCGAGCGCCCGTCGAGCGTGAATTTTGAGCATCCAGTACTTTTGCAGTCCACTCGAGCGGGGGATTTGACGCTTGAGCGGGTACCTTTGTTGTATGTCCGCTCGAGCGGGGAAACCCACGCTCGAGCAAGGATCTGTTTTTCTGAAAAATCTGAAACTGTTTTCTGTGCGCATCTTTGCATCCTCATCCCATCCTAGGCATTCTTAGGCCTAGTTTAAGACATCTTAATGAGGATATAGATGTAGAACACACCGAGGCAAATTAGAGATTAAGTTATCATTTTTCCCAACTGTGTAGCTTAGTGTGTGTTCAAATGTGTTAACTGTGTAGGGTTGGCGACTGGGGACGCGCTCTAGCCTAACTGTAGCCCAGAACTCTGTGAGTAACAACTGTGTAAAGATATGTTCAAAATGATTATCTTCTGAACTGTACTGCTTTCTGAACTGATACTGTTAATTAAATGAATGTATGTCCTATATTCTGAACTGTATTGTGGCATCCTTAGCACCTACTGTTTACTGTTACTGTTATAGAGATCTCTGTCGGTTCCCTCATTGGAACCACTACTGTTTACTGACTGATGGCCATCATTTACTGTTCGGTCTTTTAAGACCTACTGTTTACTATACTGTTATGCTAATGGATGTACCACATATGACTGATATACTGAATCAACTGACTATTTTCAATACTGAAAGGACATTCATTCTAAACCCCTTTACGCATTATGTTATTCACTGAGCTTTAGCTCACTGCTTATATATATATATATATATATAGGTGTACAGGCACCAGACCGCGGCTAGGAGCGTCGGGATAAACTCCGGTTTTGTCAAGCCAACCACTGTGCCTCACTGCGAGGTTCCGAGCCTACCAAGCTATGGCTTAGGGGTGTTTTAATTTTTCCCCGTCTGTCTCTGAATCTGTTTTGTATACTATATAGACTGTTAGACTGTACTGTACTGTTTAATAGGGATTAAGTCCCTATTCTGAATGACTGTACATATACGTATAGACTACTTTGTTATGAATGTGCATTTGAATGAAAAGTCTTTTTGCATGCAGACTGTCACAGCTCATTGGACATTGTTTAATTACTGTAATGGCTTCCGCCAGGCCCCTGTACTCTGTTTTACTGCATTATTGTTAAGCAGGCCTTCGGTAATCTCAGATTATTGGCCGGTTACGGTGCTAAACCCATAGAGGCAGGTTTGGGTCATGACAGAGTGGTATTAGAGCGATACTCACCATGAGTTATACCACACACACGCGTCCAAATGAGCTATCGGGTGTCCTAGAAAAGTAATAGGGCATTACATGAGCATGAAAAGTGTGTGTGGTTATGACATGACTGAATATGTGCTAATGTGATAAACTATTTAAGTATGCAACTGCTTATGTTTATATTTGCTATAACTACTTATAGTGAAATGGATAATGCAAGAACTACAAATGAATCTGAATCCTTATCCTCTGAGGCAAGAATGGCAAGACTGGAAAGAATGATGGAACTAATAACTGAAAGACTAGATCAACAACAGAATCAACAGCCCCCACCTCCTCCTCCGGTACAGCCGGAACATAATGTGAATGTTAATGACAGGGAAATAATTGCTCTCACCCAGAAGTTCAGCAAAATGAAACCGCCATCCTTTCAGGGAGGCCTTGAACCGTTAAAAGCTGAAGCATGGGTTCTTGAGACTGAAAAATTGTTTGAGGTTTTTCCGTGCTCTGAAGCACATAAAGTACTGTTGGCCACCTTCACCTTGCAAGAAGAGGCTAGAAGGTGGTGGATGCTCATCCGTGATGACAACACCGTTATGACATGGGCTCAATTCAAAGGAGCCTTCTTCGAGAAATATTTTCCACAGTGTGTCAGAGACAAAAAAGTGACTGAATTTGAACAGCTGAGACATGGCACTATGTCCGTTGCTGAATATGAGGCAAAGTTCACTGAGCTTGCTAGATATGCACCACACATGGTGGACACCGATTACAAGAAGGCCAGAAAGTTTGAAGGCGGCCTTAATGTTGCAATACTCGACAGAATTAATGTTCTAAAGCTACCGAACTATGTAAATGTTCTTGACCGAGCTTTGATGGCCGAGTCGAACATCGAGGCACTGAAAACTGAAACACCGGCATCTGAATGGCGTGGTAAAAGGCAGGGTTTCAAATTCAAGAAGGGCAAGCATAACCCACTGAACAAGAAACAGAACACGGGGTCAACAACTAGCCCCAGCCAAGGGAGTGGTTTCATACCACCCTGTTCTGAGTGCGGTAGGAAGCACAAAGGGGTTTGTTATAAAATATCTGGAGCCTGTTACAGGTATGGCAAGGTGGGCCACATGGTTAAAGACTACCCCTCTGCTCTGCAGGCCAATAGCAAAGCTGCACCAAGTGTAGCAGCATCAACTGTTGCACCAAAACAGAACCCTAAAGCTACCGGGAAAGAGCCTATGAGGCAGGGCCGAGTGTTTGCCCTAGTACCGGGAGACGTACAAAATAATGAGACCATTGTGTCAGGTATTCTCTCTATTTGTACTCAAAATGCATATGTACTGATTGATTCAGGGTCTACACATTCATATGTATCGCATGCTTTTTCACGAAAATTGAATAGACCCTTAGAACCCATGAATTATCTGTTAGCTGTATCTTCACCCGTTGGGGGATCCATAACTTGTGCATACATGTACCCTGCTTGTGAAGTTATTGTTGGAGATACACATCTGTTTATTGACTTACTGCCTCTGAACATAGACCATTTTGATGTTATATTGAGGATGGACTGGTTAACGAAATATCATGCCACCATAGACTGTGTAACGAAACAAGTAGTTTTCCATCCACCTGGTCTGCCTGAATTTGTGTTTAATGGAAATGGAGTAGTACCTCCTCCGTATTTGATTTCATCTGTGAAAGCTGTTAAATTGATTAAGAAGTGGTGTAAAGGATATCTGTGTTCTGTATTGACTGTGTCTACTGATGATAGTGCTAATGTAAACAGTATTCCTATAGTCAGAGAATTCCCAGATATTTTTCCAGATAATTTTCCAGGGGATTTGATTGATAGGGAGATTGAGTTCATTGTTGATGTGGTTTCGGGAACGCAGCCAGTATCTAAAGCTCCTCACCGAATGGCTCCAACTGAACTGAAAGAACTGAAAGTACAACTGCAAGAACTGTTAGACAAAAAGTTCATCAGGCCTAGTACTTCACCATAGGGCGCACCTGTCCTGTTTGTGAAAAAGAAAGACGGCTCACTGAGAATGTGTATTGACTACTGTGAACTAAACAAGGTAACTGTGAAAAATAAATATCCATTGCCTCGTATTGATGACTTATTTGATCAGTTACGGGGTGCCCAAGTATTCTCTAAGATTGATCTCAGATCCGGATATCATCAGCTGAAGGTTAAACCAGAAGACATAGACAAAACTGCTTTTCGAACGAGGTATGGACATTACGAATTTTTAGTTATGCCTTTCGGAGTTACCAATGCACCTGCTGCATTTATGAACCTCATGAACAGAATCTTTAAACCGTACCTTGATAACTTTATTGTTGTATTCATTGATGACATCCTGATTTATTCTAAGACTAGAGAAGAACATTAACATCATCTGAGACTTGCTCTACAGACCCTAAGAGAATAGAAACTTTATGCTAAACTGTCTAAATGTGAGTTTTGGCTTGATCATGTTATGTTTTTGGGGCATGTTGTTAGCAAAGATGGAATTTCTGTTGATCCGCAGAAAATTAAAGCTGTAGTAAACTGACCTAGACCAACAAATGTGACAGAAGTCCGAAGCTTTTTGGGACTAGCTGGATATTACAGAAGATCTGTCAAAGATTTCTCCAAAATTGCCTTACCACTGACTCAACTGACACAAAAGGGGATATCATTTGACTGGACTGACCAAAGGGAATCAGCATTCCAAGAGTTGAAAACTCGACTTGTGACTACACCGGTTCTTACCCTACTCTCATATGGGTTTGGGATGGTTTTAAGGCAGAATGGAAGAGTAATTGCCTATGCTTCCCGACAACTGAGACCACATGAAAAGAACTACCCGACCCATGATCTGGAACTTGCTGCAGTAGTATTTGCACTGAAAATCTGGCGTCACTATCTGTATGGGGCGACGTGTGAAGTATACACCGACCAAAAAAGCCTGAAGTACTTCTTCACCCAGAAAGAACTGAATATGAGACAACGGAGATGGCTAGAACTGATCAAAGACTATGACCAACAGATTTTGTACCATTTGGGAAAAGCCAACACCGTTGCCGATGCATTAAGTCGGAAATCGATTAGAAACTTAGCATGTTTGCTCACCGGACAGAAAGAGTTGCTTTGTGACCTTGAAAAATCTGAAATTGAAATTGTTTTGCGAGAACAAGGTGGAACCTTAGCTGCTATTTCTGCTTAACCAGCACAGATTGAAAAAATTAAAGAGAAACAGCAACTGGATGACTTCTTGAAGAAGATCATCGAAGAAAGGGAATCTAAACCGAGACCGGGGTTCAAATTTGAAAATAATGTACTGAAATTTCAAGAAAGACTGTGTGTACCAAATGATTCTGAATTGAAAAGAAGAGTTCTGCAAGAGAGCCACAATTCAAAATTTTCTATCTATCCGGGGAATACGAAAATGTACCAAGACCTGAAATTAAATTTCTGGTGGCCGGGAATGAAGAAAGAAATTGCTGATTTTGTATCTAAATGTCTTCATTGCCAACAAGTCAAAGCCGAACATCAACGACCCGCAGGCTTATTGCAGCCCTTACCGATACCGGAGTGGAAATAGGAACATATTACTATGGACTTTATCGTTGGATTGCCTCGCTCCAGTAAAGGTATGGACTCAATTTGGGTTATTGTTGATAAACTGACTATATCTGTTCACTTCTTACCTGTCAAGACAATTTATAATGCGGACAAATTAGCTGTAATTTATATTGATGAAATTGTTAGACTGCATGGAGTGCCTGTGTCCATTGTTTCTGACAAGGATTCGAAGTTTACATCAAGGTTTTGGCAAAGCCTACAGACTGCATTGGGTACTGAACTGAGACTGAGTAGTGCCTATCATCCTCAAACAGATGGCCAGTCAGAAAGGACCATCCAGACTCTGGAGGATTTACTGAGAATGTGTGTCCTTGATTTTCAGGGAAACTGGGACAACCATTTGCCATTGGCTGAATTCACCTACAACAACAGCTATCATTCAAGTATTGGTATGGCGCCTTTCGAGGCATTGTATGGTAGAAAATGTAGATCTCCGATTTGCTGGGCAGAAGTTGGAGATGGGCCTTTACTTGGGCCCAAGATTGTGTATGAAACTACAGAAAAAGTAAAACTGATCCAACAGAGACTGAAAACCGCACAGAACCAACAAAAAAAGTTATGCGGATGTCCGAAGGCGAGACAGAGAATATGAAGTAGGTGATCACGTTTTTGTGAAAGTGGCACCAATGAAAGGCTAGACTTGTTTTGGAGTCAAGGGTAAGCTAGCGTCGAGATATGTCGGACCGTATGAGATTATTGAGAAAATCAATCCAGTGGCGTATCAAGTTAAAGTTTTAATAAAAATTTTTTGATGTATGAAACTAAACAGAAATTCGCAAGTCTTTTTCAGTTTTATTTTAACTGAATGTCACACCACAGGCCGGCTTTACTTAATGCGACATTAATTCTTTGTAAGATTAGATATCCTCGGGTCCTCTATTTATTAATATTGTGTCGTCTTTTATATTCTTGTTCTACTTGTTTTGTTGGGTAATTGTGAGACATATGAAACAGAAAAATATTAGTAAAGAGCTAGAGATTTTTAAAAAAATAATTTAATTTATTATTTTAAATAATAATCTTTTAATATTTTTTAATTTAAATTATTCATCTAAACTAGGACTCGTTTGAAAATTTACTATTTTAATTAATTTTTTACGAAAAGGCATGTAAAAAATTAAAGAAAATAATGGGATTGGATGTTTTAGCTTTTTAGCTATTTTAGGAAAACAAAAAAGAAAAAAACTCACCCCAAACAAGGCCATTGTAAGTGTATAAAAAATTTTAAAAGTTAAGGAAAAACAACATGCAGGTGAGAGTAACACTTGCACCTTCACAGCCTTTTATTTGCACCCCACCACAGACCCTTTCACCGTCATGTGTTTCTAACTTTTTTTTCCAACTCCCACCATAGTTTTTCAAAAGTTAAAACCTTAAGGGGATGTTTGATTGACAAGATTAGAGCATAGGATTGGGATTATTAATCCGTGGGCCCAATAATCCTGTATTTGTTTTAAAATTTTGTTTCAAGGTTATTAATTCAATAGATAATTAATCCAATAAACTTGTAGAATTATTAGTAATTGGGTAGGAGTGGGATTATGAGCTATTTTGGGAAGTGGGTTAAAAGCTACTTCCCAGATTTTAATCCATTTCCCTCTCTCACAAAAAAGTCAAAAAAATAACTTTTAACCATCTTCTCAAAACACCCCTTATATATCCTGAGCTGAGAAATAAAGTAAAAGACTCTTTTACCCTTAACTAAAAATTAAAAAAATTTATTATTTTTATATAATTTTATATTTTAGAAGGCTAAAAATAATTTTAAAATTTTTAAAAATATTTTTTGATATTTATTTTATCAAATTAGTTTATATTTTTTTTTAAATAAAAAATAAAAAACAAACCAAACATGGCCTTTGTATTTTGTATATTTATTTTGCTTTTATTTATTTATTTATAACTTTTTTGCAAAACTACGTTTATGAAGAAATTTTGATAAAGTAAAGATTGTGAAGAAATATTGATGGAGGGTAAGATTGGAAAAGAAGATAAATATAGTTGTAATCTTACATTCATATATTTTTTTTATCCAATGCAAATTAAACAATGAACAATGAGATAATTTATCCTACTAATCCAATTGAATAATGAATACCACACTAATTTGATGGGATTATTGATACTTTCACTATTAGTCTTGTGAATTAAACATAAGCCAAGTTTGGCATATTGTAAAAAAGTTAAAAAGTCAAAAAGTTACTCAAAAAATTAAAAAGTTAATACTATTCACCAAAAGTCAACAATTATGGCTACACAACGCCAAATTCTAATTTTTCCCTATAAATCAATTTTTATAATTTTTTATTACACATTTTTTCATAAAAAGTCAAAAAGTTAACCCAAACATCCATATTTTGTTCCTCAATTTTTTAGTCCAAAAAGATAAAAAGTACACTTATTTAGGACACCCCAAACAAATATTCTAATTTTTTCAAAAAAAAATTATTAATCAATGTGGACAAATTTGCTGAATTTGATATAATTTAATTGGGATTAGCTTGATTATTGAGGAATCCATTCCACAAGACATACTTTTCTTGTAGACCAACCACCTAAGATCTATTTTGATGGTTGATTCCACTTTTTTCTTCTTCTTATAGTATAGACATATAGTAATATTTAAGACAAAAAAATGGGTCTTAAATTATCATTGTGGGTAAAATTGTGGAACTTAAAAAAAATACAAGTTTTCTACAAACTAAAACTAGTCAAGAGCAAGCAACCTGGATCTAGAGACAAATACATCTATTCCATAACCAAAAAAGGAACTTAGCATATTAACAGAGTAGCTTGATAAAAAATAAAAATAAAAAACACCAAAAAACATAATTTTGAATTTTCAAAAATTATTTCCACCCCCCAAAAGAGAAAATCATCTAAAATTAATGAAACTTTTCCCCATTTATTTCACCATATTCCTTTTTGAAAAAAAAAAATTAAAAAAAAAATAATTTTTATTTTAAATATATTTATGTTAAATTTTTTGGTAAATTATACTGATCTCCTCGGAGATTTAAATAAAATACAGTAAATCTTATAATTTTGGCCTAATTATGTTGAGCTTTCTTAAAGTTTTAATTCACATAATATTTAACCCATTTTTTATTAATAATTCATTAGTTATATTGATGAAAAAATGATATTATCATCTCTTTTATTCTTTTTTTTTATATATTGAGTTTAATTGAATTTTTTGGAATAGTTTGAGGGATAAAATGGTGTTTTAAATAAAGTTTGGTGCTACGTAAGTGTTGACACCACATTTTATTTTTCTATCAATTATGGCCTCTTAATTATGGTCAAATTCGATTATGATTTGTTAATTAAGACCATAAATTATTTTTTAAGAATAACATTGGCCATATTTTTTATTATTATTATTCCTATCGACAAATATGTTGACATGACATGACCAATATGCTAATAATGTGGCATGAAAGAGATGATGATGTGGCTTGAAAAGATTAAATAAAAGTCAATAAAGATATCTGTTAAAATCAATTAAAAACCGTATGCTAAAATTTGGGGATCAACACCAAGTCGAAGCACAAAATTTACAAGTAGTTCCTATGAATATGGGATATGGTTGAGTGGAGCAAAGATCAAGAAAGATCATGGATTGATGACAACAACGTGAGATGGCCAAGCAAGTATAAAAAGAAAACTTGAGGAATGATAGAAAAGATCAATCATCAACCATCAAACACACTCATGCAGAGCTATTTAGGAGTAGTTCTAAATTAACCATTTTAGAAGTAGACTAAACTAGTAGCTTTTCCAACCCGTATTTTCTTGTTTAAGTTCTTGTAACTAGTGACAGGTGACAATTTATTCGAATTAATACATATTTTATTTTGTTTCATTTCTTCTTTATTTAATTACTTCTAGAGAAGTGCTTAATCTGTTTAAGAAATAGAACCCAATCACAAAATCTAATCTTCTAGTGTCACTACAACAAAACTAACTTTTTACGGCACCATATCAACGGCATACAATAAATGCGCGCCGTAGTTTCTCACTTTTACGACTTACTTTTTTTGCACATCGTAAATACTTTTTCAACCACGGCATGTCTATTGTGTAAGTCGTGAATGGTAATAACGATAATTTTTTTACGACTTGCAATGCACGCCGTAAATAATAAAATTTTCTACGACGTACATATGACGTGCTATTAATATATTACTTATACAGGACGCACGAAAAGTCACTTTTCACAGCACACACAACCCCTACCGTTAAAATATTATACTTTTTACGATGCACACAATACCTACTGTTAAAAATATTATACTTTTTACGGCGCATAATTTATGTTGGTATGACAAAAAAAAATAAGAGCCAAAATGAAGTTTATCGCGCCAATTCACCAAAATAAAAATATATATATATATATATTGAGAAAAGAACATACACATCAACTATTTGACTTCTAATAGATTCTAATCCTAAAAGGACTGGTTCAAAGGAAGTCAATCTCTTCGAGGGAGATTGATGGTACGACGACTCTGAATCTAAACAAAACCGACTCAAGAAGACTTCTTCATCAGAAAAACCCTTTTTGTCTCTGAAGAAACCAGTGATCAGTCAGACCTCAACACCAAATCCCCAATCTTCATCTGAAGATGATTCACGCTCCGAATCGGACTCCCCTCCCACCAATCCTCTCATCAAGCCTCTTGCTTTGAAACCCATGGAAGACAATCCTCCCAAGCTACTAAGAAACCTAGATCCAAGTCTAGTTCGGCGAAATTTGCAACAAAAGGGACTGCGACGAGCGAGAACAACAACAATCAGGAGTTGAAGAGTGCGAAGAAGAAAGCAGTGGATTCTGATGTGGTTGTTCAAGAGGAGTCGGCGAAGAAGACTGGTGATGATACGAAGAAGCAATTGTTTCAGAGGTTGTGGAGTGAAGATGATGAGATTGTGATTTTGAAAGGTATGATTGAATATACTGTGAAAAAAGGGTCTAATCCACTTGCTGAAAAGGGCCCCGTTCGGTAGACTTGTGAAAAAGTGATTATAGATTATAGCTTATAACTGTTAGTATAAGTTGTTAACCTGTTTCATGCAGTTGTGGGATTATGGATTTAAGTAGCAGAGTATTGTTTGGTTGATAAGCTGTGAAATAATTTTTTACTATATAATTGTCATTTTTGCCCTTATATGATATAAAAATGATTATTTTGTCATTTTTTTCAATTTTAATTTTAAAAAAGTTATTTCATTAATAAAAGTTAATATAATTAGTATTACAAAAATTATTACTTTCATTAATAGTATCAATTAGTATAAAATTATTTCATTTTTTCATTATAAATTAATTAGTGTCAATTAATGGCTTAATTAGCATCAATGCTTTTTTTTTTTTCTTCATTTATTTTTTCTTTTTCTCCTTATTTTCTTTTCTCTTCTTTCTTTTTCTCCTTAGTATTAATGTTGTGATATCATTACATTATTTTTCTTTATATTAATTTCAACTAGTTATTTAATAGAAGTTATATTAATTTTAATTTTTTTTCATTACAATTAATAGTATAACAATTGTTATTTTTTTAATTTAGTGATATTTCATTTTTTTTATTTTATTTAGTGATATTTCATTTTTTCATTTTTAGTAATTCATTTATTCATTTGACAAATCCTTTCATTTTTTTCAATTTATATCATTTTTTTTAGTGATATTTCATTTTTTCATTTTTAGTAAAATTATTTCATTTTTCATTATAAATTAATTAGTGTCAATTAATGGCTTAATTAGCATCAATTAATACTAAAATTGTTAATTAGTATAAATTAATATAAAATTTATTTCATTAATATAAAATTGTTAATTAGTATCAATTAATTAATATCAATTTAATATTATGATTTTTAATTAATTATTATTATTAGTATCAATAAATTTATTTCATTTTTAATTAATTATTATTATTATTTTTTAATTAAAAAAACACTGAAACCTCCAAAAAAACAACACTGAAATCCATCGCCAGAGACAAACCAACGCCGGAAAGAGAGAGAGCAGCAGCGAAGAACCAACGCGGGACGACGACGGATGGTTGATCGTCACCATCGATTGTCACGCAGTCAATCGTGACTCTAGGGTTCCAGATCGCGATCGTCACGCAGTCGATGGTTAGGGTTTCGATCGCGAAGCTTGGATTTCGATCGCGAAACTAGGGTTTCGATCGCTGAGAGAGAGAGAAAAAGGGAAAAGAGATCTGGTTCGCGAAGCTAGGGTTTCGATTGCCAAGCTAGGGTTTCGATCGCGAAGCTAGGGTTTCAATCGCTAAGAGAGAGAAAAGAGATCTGGTTCGTGAGTGTGAGAGAGAGGGAAAGCACTGATTCGTAAGAGAGAGAGAGGGGGGGGAGAGCACTGGTTCGTTGATCGCTAGAAATCGCCTCTCTCTCTCTCTCTCTCAAATAATGAACAATGATGCTCGGTGGTTTATATAATCGCAATTTGACAATACTTCAATTTAGTAAAGGGCATTTAAGTAATTTTGCTCCTCAATTTGTAGCGTCGCGCTTAAACTAAATAAATAAGAGGCCACTCAGCCAAAAAGTGATTTTAAGCTTTACAAAACATACCAAAACAGCTTAAAATAATCTATAAATTGAGTTAAGTAGCTTTTAAACTCTACCAAACACCCCGATGTATCTCTATTTTTGGATGTCTCTAGCAGAGAAGAAAACTATACATATGTTATTTATGCCTCCTAGGTGCTTGATAAAATGCCACTAAGAATGGTTGGTTCTTACTATACTTTTGTATTGTTTTCTTGTGGGTGTTTTTTTAATATATATATATATATATATATACTATTATTAAAAGTGAAACCTCATTTTCCCATGGTTTAAAGTGAAAATGGTTTGAAGGATTTTCATGGAAAAAATTTCCGCCTAAATCAACTTTAAACATTTTCTGTTGATTTTTGTTTTCCATTTTCTATCGTGCTCATACTAAATGTTAAATGAGGAAAACCTTTTCCCAAAAATGTTTTCTGTCCAAAAAAATGCAGTGGTGGTGATAGTCACTTATCGCTTCAAATAGCCATAGCCATCATTTTAGTTTGGTCAGTGAGTGAGTTGATACTCAGCATTTCCTTAATCCATTTTGATGTGTAGATTTTATTACATCAGAAAATATAAAAGCCTTTGCTTCATCTTGCATTACATCAAAGAATAAAAACTGTTTTGTGTACATCCCCTGTCATGAGTGTCTAACTGAGAAAGATTTTACAATGCACTTCTTTTCTCTACTGATCTTCATACATTCTTAATAGACTGCGAGTCTTGAAAAGCTATGTCAAACAAGAAGTGAAAATATTCATGAAGAAGAATCGAAGAAAGTTGGTCTCTGGCAAAGGAGGAAGCTGCCAAGTCTAAAGCAGCAAAGGATGTTATGAAAGATTTGACACTGAAGGTAATATACTATTTTCTCTGTTGGTTAAATGCCACACGTTTCTAAAACCTCGGGTTATTAAGCTTTGAGAATGCCTTTTTTCCTAGAAATGGACAAGACATATGAGCTTCATTAAGCATATCTATATTTTCCAAAAGTGTATCATAGTGATCCTATAATTCGTATATTTAATAATGAGAAGCCTTATCTGTCAAAACTAATATAATATATATCACATGGTAAATTTCAAAGATTTTTATTTTATTTTTTGTAATAACAATAGTTTTTTTATATCACTCTATATGACACCTGATTCATCCTTCTTTTGTGTTTATTGCATGTTAAAAGATAATTTCAGATAAAGTAACAATAGGTGTAAAAACACTTAACTTGGGTCTTTTGGCAGAGCGACCCAGATTTGGTTTTTGGAGGGATCACAATTGTCTCTGAAATATTAAGAACAATAGCCAGAGGTTTTGTTCTGGATAAAATGACTAACACAATCCCCAATGCTTTTAAGGTAAACACTCTCAATGGTTGGCTTTAGGATTACCGTTCTGAATTTTGATTTATTGAATTTTTACTTTATCATATTGAGTAATTATTTTTCCTGTTCGAAAATTCTCTGTTCAGATGTGTGATCCATGCTAGTTCACCATTCAACTAGTACTTTGTCCTTCAATATTCCTTTTAAATTTTACTTCAGTAAAATCTGTTTGCTGTGGCAGTTTAAGTCTTCTTATAATAAACTAAATGTTTGAATGAATTTCTTATCAACTTTAAAGTAGATGCATGAGTACCTTTATATGAATCTTTAAACCCCAACCTTTGGCACATGATGATGAGTGTGTTTGAACTTAACTCCCGGGCACATACATTTTTTTACTTTTCTCAAAGATCTAGAACCCTTTATTTGTGATCTAAGATATTGGTTTCCGATTCAAGTCGCAATTTTTTCTTTTTTCATTTATCTCCTTGTCATATATTTTCCATTGATTTGTTGCAATTTCATCAAAATTTCATTGGAGACCTTTTTTGAAGGCTATAAATAAATTATCTTGCATGATACAGCTTCACTAATTGGTAGAGCTGGGGATTGTACCCCCAACTTCAGTGAGCTGGACATAAGGGCTTGACACTAGGCCAAGAGGCTCATTAATGATTTGTTTTGTCTATACAATTGGTGTGAACAGCCTTTTTGGGCATTTTTGCCCTTCTTTTTTAAGTTATTCTTTTGCATTTTTTTGCATTTTTTTATATAGATAGCATCATTTCAATCTTCCTATTCTCCTTGTGTGAGTTTCCCATTTTTTGCTGCTTCAATGCTTTCTCCTACTCTCTCATAATCTCTCTTCTCTTGTGTCTAGAAAGAATACATACGAATTTTTTTGCATCAATTTAGCTAACTATCCAAAGCTTCATGAATTTTGTAACAGTACCATGTGTTGAAAACTCAAACAGAGACTTACAGGAAGTAGGTTAGTGCATCATCTAATAGTAATTTTAGAACATGCAATTGTTTCTAGCACTTTTTTGTTGTTCCCATTTACAAATACTCTGTCATTTGTAATTACTTATTAGTCTTTCTTCTTCTTCTTCTCCGTAGTTACATTACATTTCCTATTTAGCTTCCTCACTCATATCACTCTCTCGCTAGTCACAAAATCAATTAAGCTAGTCACAATTATTTTATAAGAGAATTTATTGATTATTCTGAATTTATTCTTTTTGGTTGTGTAATTTTGAGGTTTTTTTAATAAAGAGTTCTTGGATTAAGTTTTGTACAAATAGAATTTATGGAGTTATTTGATAATTGATCTTAACAAATATTGAAAAATAACTCTCTCACTAGGACTATGTGCGCGCGCAATGTACATCTATATAATTTTGTTGATATTGGTGTGGTGCCAAAGTTAACAATGATCTATTACCTTCTACCTATTTCAGTGATGATTAATCTCTTCCCATTACTATTACTATTACCTTCCACCTAATATTAGTAATGCCTTGTAATATTAGTAACCTTATAGGCCTTCTTCACCCAAGTCTTGTTGTGAAAGTGAGGGTTACAATAGCTCTGATGAACAGAACCCTTCATTTGGATCCTCCTATGGTGATACAGTAAGATCTGTTATGTTTTTCTCTTTTCTCTTTTCATTTCTATTTTTAGTTTATTTACAAGTAAATTGTTCATCCACAAGCCCTTGTTGGTTATTGATATTCATGCACTTAGCAATCAACATGGTGATATGTAGAGGTTTTTCTTTCCTTACTATGGTTTATGTCAAGATTGTTGTACTAAATGCAACTGCTCATTACCATATGAGCTAAAATCTTCTATTCTTCTTTGTTAGAATTTACCACTCACCTACTACCTCCACTATCTTTCTCCACACCTACCACCTCCACTATCACACACTCCACTACCATCCACCTCCACTATCACACACTCCACTACCATCTTCTCCTCTATATATAGGAATTGTAATATACAGAATATATAACAATCTTGTAATCAATCAATCAATATTACATAAGTTTTAACATTCTTCTTCTTTATTTTCTTTTTTCTTTTTTTTTCTTTTGCCATTTTTCAATCTATATTTTCTTGGATTGTAACTACTTTTTTCAATCAGTAACTTCAATAAGCAGATGTTCCTTAATTACTAATATTGTAGACTTGAGTTATCCTTCTCCAGTTAAACATTTAAATATGGCATATCAATTGCATCTGAAATTCAAGTATCCTTATTTTATTTTATTTTTAAAAATAAAATGATTCAATGAATTTTACAAGTCATGATAAGATTAAAAAAATGTTTTGCTTCCCTGTTGTATCTAAGCATCATAGGTAAATAAAGTTTTTTAACTTTCTAATGCACTTGATGTTTTATTTCCAATTTATGATGGGACTTTCTATCCTAATTCATCTTACTCATTTACTAAGTTCATGGTTTTCTTCAAATTTAGTATTATAAAATTGGCTAATTGCTTTTGTTTTAGGAGAGAGAACGCCAATTTGAGATTGATATAAGAAGGGCACAAGGGTTAGAAGTCAAACGAACGCTGGAAGATGGGAACTGCCTCTTTTGTGCTGTTGCAGATCAGCTGTATGGGGACTCTGATGCGTATGATTTGGTTAGACACATGTGCATTGATTATAAATTTATATGGTATGACTATTCTTATGTGACTTCATATCCTTAGAAGCTAAAGTATACATGTTCATCTTTCATCTTTATGTGATTCCTATCTTTCATCTTGTTAGTGGTATGCCTACTAAATGGAATATTATGTGTCAACCTAGAAAAAGTGGGATGCTAGTTTATTTGTTTCCTGACACCTCCAAAAAAATAAAATAAATAAATAAATAGAATTGTTAAAGAAATGAAAAATACCATGCGAAAAGATAAAGTAGAAAGAGAAAAATGCAAAGCAGAGTGACTCTGTTTTATCTTCAGGGTATATCTAGAAATTTCCTTACGAGACACATTCTAGAATGATATACTTTGTGAGCTATTTTTTGAATTTTTTGATTGGTTGATTGAGCTATATTATTTGCCATTTGTTGAAATCTAATACTATTACAAGCTGGGAAAGGAGTTACAGAGTAGAGGTGTTAGAATTCTTAATTCCTGGTTAGCAGTTCCTTTACTTCTTCTGAGTTGCTTTGGAAGGTTGGTCCTGTCTTGACTAGTAGTAGAAAAAAAAATTATTGTCTGGTAAGGATAGGTAGTGTATTGCAGGTCGTCTAGGACTCAAGGTCTTTTGTATGAAGTTGTGCCCTTCATTTCCCCTAATCATTTCTTGCAGGTCTTGCTAGTACATGTTTAGAGATGTTGCGGGTTAAAGTGACTGTGAGATCTATATGCTAGGTTCCTTATATGTGAGTGTTGTGAGGCTGTTTATACTAACTGTTTTGTTTGTAGGCTGTACAGCTGGTCTTTCTTTAGGGAAGGTGTGTTGAGTGATGTAAGTCAGATATTGCTAGGTAGTCATACTTGTGTGGAGCTGGTGAGACTTGTGGGTTGAGTGATGTTGAGCATGTATATATATATATATTCTCTAATGTTTGTTGTGCAGATTGGCAAGCTGGTACATATTGTGAGGGAATTTTTTGTTTGTGAGCATGTATTTTGTAGTGTTTTATGTGAGTTGAGAGTGTGGGTTGAGTGGCTAAGGACTATATTGTGTGTTTGTTCTCAACCCATTTTGTTCTTTCCTTTTGGTCCTCACTGGTGGTTGTTATACTATTCAAAATGGGTCTCTCATGTGTTCAACACCCCCATAGCCCCTGTTATGTGGCGGTTGAACATATGTAATCCTATGTTTGAGTGGTTGGTTCTAGTATGGAGCTTAACTTTATTTTTATTTTTTTTGGTTTTCTTTTTTACTAATGTTAAATTCAATGTATAAAGAAAGAAATACAGAGAGAATAATATATCTATTGATGTATTATTGATTGTTATCTGTTTTGATGTATTGTATGTACATTATATAGGAGATGGAGATGTGAAGTGGAGGTGGAGTGGTGGAGTAGGTGAAGTGGAGTGTGTAGTGGAGTAGGTGAAGTGGAGGTGGAGTGGTGTAGTGGGTTAGGTTTAGTGGAGTAGGTTTAGGTGTACATTAACAGCAAACTCAAGGAGGATAGGTACTAGCCAACTTGAGTTTGGAGAGAGTAACAAAACAGAAAAATAAACTGATAAATAAAAAATGGGATAGGAGACACTGTATGGTCGTGTCGGACCGTTGTAGAAGACAGTTTACGGGGTCATGTCGAACCGTTGTAGCAGACACTGTGTGGTCGTGTCAGACCGATGTAGAAGACAGTTTACGGGGTCATATCGGACCGTTGTAGAAGACAGTTTACGGGGTCATGTCAGACCGTTGTAGCAGACACTGTGTGGTCGTGTCAGACCGATGTAGAAGGCAGTTTACGGGGTCATGTCGGACCGTTGTAGAAGACAGTTTATGGGGTCATGTCGGACCGTTGTAGCAAGACAGTTGACGAGGTCATGCCGGACCGATGTAGCAGGACAGTTTACGAGGTCATGCCGGACCGATGTAGCAGACACTGTGTGGTCGTGTCGCCGGACCGATGTAGCAGGACAGTTTACGAGGTCATGCCGGACCGATGTAGCAGGACAGTTTACGAGGTCATGCCGGACCGATGTAGCAGGACAGTTTACGAGGTCATGCCGGACCGATGTAGCAGACACTGTGTGGTCGTGTCAGACCGATGTAGAAGACAGTTTATGGGGTCATGTCGGACCGTTGTAGCAAGACAGTTGACGAGGTCATGCCGGACCGATGTAGCAGGACAGTTTACGAGGTCATGCCGGACCGATGTAGCAGACACTGTGTGAAAGGGATTGATAAAAGCTGACCGTTGTAGAAGACACTGGATGAGTGTGTATATAGGCTGCCCAAAAGATATACATGGATATATATATCGCGCCCTCAAAAGGCGTGCCCAATCCTTCAAAAGGCGTGCCATCAAAAGGCGTGCCCAATTCATAAAAAGGTGTGCCGGACATTATGGCGAGGCGCGTGACTACCTTGGCTTGCACGCCCGTTTTGTCGTCTGTCGGCAAGTGGCGCGCGATGCGCGGATCGGCCCTGGCTATTTAAACCAAGGGTGAGGCGGAGGCTGTGCAAACCAGTCTGAAACCTCTGAACTCTCGGAGAGCTTGTCTCTAAGAGCTGCAAATCTTGAAACACTCTGTAACCAACCCTGTCTGACAGTACCAATCGGTAATCGCTGCTTCTCTGAAACACTTAGCAACCCAAAAACATGGCCTCGTCTTCCCGTATGTGACTTTTGGCGACCAATATTTTGTTAGCCAAAAGTGACATTTCTTGTAGTGTAAAATAGTTATGTTTGGGAAGATGGTTAGATTTTTTTTTTTGATTCGATGTAATATTTGTGAGAGAAAACGTGAAATGGTCATGGGTTTGATGTGACCTTTTGTTTTATTAACTATTTTAGCTTATTTTGTTTTTTTATTTTGTTTTTGTTTTTATTTTTGTTTTTGTTTTTGTGAATTTTAGCCCCAAAAAACCCAAACCCAACTTGCCAAACACCCCTATAGTAGTGTTTGCTCTTACAAAACTTATCCGAAATTCTCAAAAACTTATCCAAAATTCTCAAATCTCAATTATTTGGAGAAAAAAATTGGAATGTATATGCTTCTCTTTGTGCTTTGATTGCGCTACAAAATTATTCTTTATCTTTCCACATCACAAAAATTTCTTATTCTATTTTGATAACATTTTTGCATCTGGATTAAGATTGCACCAAGATTAAAAGCATTACAAATATCTATTATGGACACGTGGCATGTTTCATGAGAGAAAGATCCATTACAAAACAGTAAATAAGTAATTAAGAAGTTGATAATTATAGATTAATTTTACATACTGAGAAAAATAATTAAAAATTTGTTTAAAAACACATAAAACAGTCATGAGCTCCACCTTCCTCTGTTCTTATTTTGCCATGCATGCTTCTTATATGTTTTATTTCTTTCTATCTTTTAATATTACCCACCATTTGACATGGAAATTATAATTTTTTTTATAAGCATGTAGAATTACTCATAAATATATATATGTATATTGAATTATCCACCACCAAATTATCTAAAAATTTGACAAAACACATTTGCAATGTTATATTTTTTTGATAGTTGACGCGTCGGGATTTTCCATCCATTTCCCAAACTATTTGAGAAACCCAAGTTCCTAGTCTAAACTATTCCACTGTACAAAAAAGTATATGCTTCTTGTTTTACAAGGACTAATACAAAAAGTATCTTCTCCCCCCACTTCACACTCCATTCCCTATTCCATTAAACATAGAAGAACCATTTTTTGCATGAGAAAACCCAAAGATTGTAAAAGATTGAGAAAAACTATATTCTCATTGATATCTATGGGTAATTATTCAGTAATCTCGGAATATAAATACGTAATTTGGTAGAGAAAATTGGTAAGTGGGTAATTGTGTTGAGTGATTGAGAAATATGAGGGACATATTAAATAAAGATTGGTTAAAAAATACAGGCACGTAATGCTCTGAAAACATTTTATAATTTCCCGATATCCACATGGCCTGTCTCCTCTAGTGAGAAAGGGAGACTGACACACCATATGCTCTGTGCTTACTCTATATTCCATGTTTTATTCCTTCGAAAGCTATCAACATGGCAACTGTCAAATGAACTGTTTGATTACAAAATAAAAGATAAAACAACATATATTTTTGTCTAAGATAACAAAGAACACAAAAATATACATAGTTCGATGTCGGCTGGTATTTTTTGAAATTTTCTTTTGGGTATATGATATTTTTGTTTTCTAAAACAGTCAAAACAATTATCCAACTTAAAAGCTTTCTGGGTCAAGAATCAAATCCCATATGTGTGAACACCCAAAAGCTTTTAATCCATGTGTACATAATAATAATCTTCACCTTAGGTTAATCTTTTTGATATATCTAGATAGAGCTGTGAATTAACCTTTAGTCTTTGATGACTTGGGTGTGTTGTCGTCACAAGATGATGTCTTGTCCCAGTAAGGATAGGGATAATTCTCAACCGACCTTCAACTATGACAAAAAAGAACTGAAATAAACGAAACCAATTAGAGAATCAAATACAGAATACATGTAAACGAAAGAGATTCTTTAAATGTGAATCTCAAAATTTTATTCATTCATAAACAAGAGAGAGGAAAGCAAGAGGGGTTTTATGATGTGTGTTAAATTCAATGTATAAAGAAAGAAATACAGGGAGAATAATATATCTATTGATGTATTATTGATTGTTATCTGTTTTGATGTATTGTATGTACATTATATAGGAGATGGAGATGTGAAGTGGAGGTGGAGTGGTGGAGTAGGTGAAGTGGAGTGTGTAGTGGAGTAAGTGAAGTGGAGGTGGAGTGGTGTAGTGGGTTAGGTTTAGTGGAGTAGGTTTAGGTGTACATTAACAACTAATATCAACTTCTTTATGTTGCCTTTCAGATTGAACTGAAGACTGCACCAGCTGATTTTTTATTTCCTACAACCAATTAGACCAGACACTGTTTCACTCACTACATTGAGTTTCACAGGCACACTTTTTTAGTATTATATCATTTTGAGGCATTCATGAATGAATGGGCTCTATATGAAGAGTTTTGAACATCTTACCAACTTATTATTGAACTAAGCAATTGCCTTTTTTTATATTTTTTTTATTCTTCAATCAAAAACTACAACTGCTTAGCAGCAAAAAGAGAGAAGTCTAATGAATGTCAAAGGTTTGCCAAATATTACCGGTCCTTTGCCTAGGTGAATGGGTGAGTGCCATTGCTGTTAAAATAACTTTTTTCTTGGTTTGTTCTGACTTGGCAATTTCTTCTAATATGTTTGGACGCATTATGGTAGATAGGCTTAATGAGTTATATTTTGTCCTGTTTGCACAGATGATGAACTGACTACTGTAACGTCCTCAAAATAAACCCATCATATATTCTTGACATGCTCAGACATAAGAGAATAAAGCATAATTATGTTTTATCAGAGTATTCATTACAAAATGTATTACATGTTGACAACAAAAGTACAACTTTCCAAGCCAACACTTGGTTACGAAAGAGTGAGTATTAACTCAAAATAGATAATAAGTCATTGGCTTGATATACATGTAATACAAAAATGTAATCACAAAAGATGTCCTAGCCACTAAGCCTCTCAAGCTACATCCTTGGAGGTGGCATGTTATCTGCACCTAAAAATGATGTCCCATATAGGGTGAGCTAACGTCCAGTAGAAATATGCTAAACATAATATGAGCAATAACTAAAATATTAACATTTGATAAATGTTTATCTCACACCAATCAATTTATAACCCATTTCAATTACATGACATATGTGTCTATGTTTCATCCCATTTTCCATTTCTTATTCAATTTCTCAATTCATAACCATGGCTCAGAACCTGGCCAAATGATTAAAATGAGGTTACATCTCATATTAACAGTACTTCCATTTCAATTGAGATAACAACTCAAATTAAACACTTTATACTTCACATTAGATACACATAATTGTTGTATCAATCTCAAATAAAACACTTTCATACTTCGTATATGACACACAGATTTGTTGTATCAATACCTCAATAGATACACATAATTCTTGTATCGATGGAGTCCATCTCCTATCTCCTCCCAAACAATATCCGGTTTAGGAGTCCATCCCCTATCTTCCCCTAAACCATGGAGTACATCCCCTATCTTCTCCCACACAACACAATGTATATAAACATATATCATATACATAAGCAATCAATACGTAATTTGATGTATTATTCCAACCGTCATATTCGATGACATATTCAATTGATTAGTTTTAGTTCGCCTAATCATCATGCATTATCTACAACAATCAAGACTATCCTCCATCGATAGCCCAAAGCAGTTATTTCTAAACAGATAATAAATGCTTCAACAGATATATAATCTCAACATTTTCAAAGTGAGCGATTAATAAATCTAACTCCACCATTTTATCTCATAATGAGCCAATTTCATTATTTCCAACTCAATTTCACATTTCCATAAAAATTGTCATTAATTACACTAATGACCCAAATATACCCAAATATACCCAAACATGACATTTTCTCCCTTTTTCTCAAAATTGACCCAAAGGCTCAAATATTATCAACAACATCAATAATCTCTTTTTTAAGACCCAAAATATACATATATGAGTCAAAAGAACAAAACCCCTATTTCCATACAACACATCTCAAACCCTAACTTCCCAAATCAAACTATTTATACAAAAAGCTCAATATCTATGTTAAAGTTCATAAAGATGAGTAGGAATCCCTACCTCAAGAGATGAAACTCAAAGGAGATGATGAAGAAATCTCGAAGTGCTCCAAATCAAGAAATTTTCGGATTGATAGGAAGCCCACACCAAGCTCTACACTATTTGCGAAGGCTCAAGGGTAAAAGGTCACTTTCACTAGATCAAACCCTAGAGAGAAGTTGAAATATAGTGAGAGAAGCTCTCAAAAAAGGATTTCTAGAAAGTAAAAGAGAGAAGGGAAAAGTGAAAAGTTATTCAAAATCACCCAGCTGCCATCTGATATACGACTAGTCCGCTCGAGCGGAGAATAGGACGCTCGAGCGTCAAGCACAAAAAATTGAACCCGCTCGAGTGCAAAAGAAAAGCCGCTCGAGCGTAGATTACACTCCTCCAGTACTTTTACAGAAATTGAACACCCGCTCGAGCGCCAAGAGGCCCACTCGAGCATATGAAAATCCGCTCGAGCGTGAAAAAGCACCTACAGAAGTTTTGCAGAGGCCCAAAATGCTGAAAGTGTGTAAACTCCGCTCGAGCGCAAAGGGACCCGCTCTAGCAAACCACCAAAAATCTGGGCAACAAGGAATGGGACTAAAGCTCAACCAACCTATTCGAAACACGCCCAATACATCCTAAAACTCAAATATATGGAATTAAAGGATGACAACAAGACATATACAACAACCAACTCCACGGAACCTAAGTCCGGATACAACAATTGAAGAAGGAAGAACCAAGATCGCTATAACTACAATTATACCAAATTAATCCATTTCGCTTTTATGCTTCTTGATTCCTTAATATACTAATATTATGTGGCTTGACATTTTTATTTTATAGTTTAGAGTATGTGCTTATATGTTTACACCAAGTCTTAATGAATCAATTTTCTAGATAGAATATCTACTTTATTTATTTATTTATTTTATTATTATTATTATTATTATTATTATTTTGAAAGCATTGAAGTGCTAGTTAAATTTGAGTTATGATAAAATTCTTTAGTTAAAATGATATGTAATCCGTAGAATCAAGAAATGCTTTTAGTGCATGCACATATATTTTAAGGCTGGTGATGCTTTGTGAGGAAATGTTGAGCAACTAAAAAATAATATATTAATAAAATGAGTTACAAATTGGATTGGTGTGATTTGGTTCTTTGTTCCCATAATTCGTCCTGGCTCAGAATATTGGTTAACCAACTTCCTCAGGTTTATGACATTGCTTTTATTGGGCCATTGAATTATCTTATTAATTTTGAAAATGTTTGTTGATGTTTTAAAATTTCTTAATCATTTCTTAATACCCCAAGAAATATTTTTGTCCCTGAGTTGTTGGTTTTTGGACTTATGTGAAGTTTTGTTTTGTTCTGCAGACAAGAAATGCAACAGGGTTAGTTGCTCCAGCTATTGTCGCGAGTTTAGGTGCCTTAACACATACATTGGGCACCCTTGTCCTTGTGATAGGAGCAAGTAGATTTGCTACAGCTATAGCAACAACTGTTATAGAAACTATTGTCGGTAGTTTAGATAATCTCTTAATAGTTGTCGATATGTTTAGAAAGTTAGACATGCATAGTTTTGGATGGTTTAAACTTTTTGTACAGTTTACAACTTGAGGATATGGTTTTTGAATGTTTAGAATGTATAGACAAGTGTTGAATGTTTATAATTTATGGATATAGTTTCTTTTTGATGTTTCAAACAATGTTTAGGTGGTTGATTGATGTTTTGTGATGCTTGTTTGTAATATTTGTTAGATTGTACAAAATTGGTCAAATAGAACCTGTTGAATTTAAAAATTTTAAAAAAAAATTACATATTTTACAACAAGCATAATAAGTTATTATATTACATATTTTACGGCGCGCAATCCACGTCGTTATTTGTCTCACCAATTAACGGCGTGTAAAAGTGGTCGTAGAAAAAGTAATAACGATGCACAAAATCTACCGTTAAATAGTTTTTAACGGCGTACTATAGCATGTCATAGAAAAAATAACAACGATGCACAAAATCTGCCGTTAAATAGTTTTTAAAAGCGTACAAAGCATGTCTTTGAAAGTGAATGACTTTTTATGACTGGTCATAATATGACGAGCGCTGCACGTCGTATAAGGGTTTTTATGACGCACTGTCGATTGGGCTCAAACCGAATTTTTGCTAATAGTAAGCAAGTTCCATCTAATTATAGGCGGCAACAGATGATGGGGTAAATTGATCTATTAAATAGTTTAAATATAAAATTGATATAATTAAAATGATAAGGATTAAATTAATTTTTGAGTAATAATTTGGAACAAAATAAACTGTACACCAACAAACAAACCCAAATGTTAGTTCTTCTAGTATGAAACGGGTCGGTGATGCCATCCACTACCTATCACAATTTGTGCAATTGTAGGGCTTTTCTTTTCTCATGACACCAGCCAATTAGGGGTGTAATTTTGGCCCGTGGCCCGCGGGCGGCCCGAAGCCCACCTACGGCCCGAGGTGGACCCGGCTCGTTAAGGCCCGTTTAGGCCCGAGCCCAAGCCCAGGCCGAGGCCTTGGACCAGGGCCTGGGCCATTGTTTTGAAGCCCGGCCCATCGTCCCGCTCAAAGCCTTCCCAAAAGCCCAGCCCGAGGCCCGACCCGCTTGGCCCACCCAAGGCCCAATGTTATTTTTAATGGAAAAAATTAAAAAAAAAATTGTTTAGGCCCGGCCCACTGGCCTACCTAAAGCCTAAATACCCCTAGGCTTGGGCTTGGGCCTAGTTTTCTGGCCCGTGGGTCAGCCCGGCCCGATTTTTAGCAGGAGCCCGCAAAGGCCCGGCCGGGCCAAAATTACACCCCTAACTACCTATCACAGTTTGTGCAACTATATGGGCTTCTCTTTTCTCATGACACCAGCCAATTAGTTGCACCAAATTTCTATGCCTCAATCGATTAATGATCTTCACTTCTGCTACGTACTCCTTTATTCCTTGTCTTGATCCCTTTTGTCTCAAACGAAAACAAGACGCTATGTGAATTTTTTTGTTTTCAACTTTGTTTGGCTTCTGGTTCTAGACCAGCTGACATTTTGTCATATGGATGTGGTTAAGATTTTTTTTTTTTGGTACTGTATATAAATTTTTTCTTGATTTACTAAAAAAAATTAATAAATAAAACAAATTTGCTGCATCATATTGAGCTCAGGTTGCGGTATGCGGTATTTTGTATACAATGATGATAAATGAGAAATATATTAAAAAAAGGATTGGGTTTTGTTTAGTCTAACATCTGGATTGGATTGTACTGTTTGAAGCCATGTGGCTGATTGCAAATTTCGTTTTGATAATCCGAATTGTTTGTAATACTTTCCGTATATATCATCCTAAAAAAAATTAGATCTATTTGATAATCGTAATTTATTCAATTTATAGTGTTGTCTCCAAAAAAAATAGACGGCAAGTGCATTTTTTTTTTAAAAAAAAAATCTTTTTTTTTTCGTGACAAACATAATAAATTGAGCATGCTATAATTATAAAACTGAATTAATTTTTTTTATGAGTGACATACACGAAGAGCCTTAAAAAAAGGACTATTCAGATTATTGAAACAAGGCTGTGATGGGCCTTATAGACTTAGATAGCACCCTCCAGTCCAGATCTAGACCGGAGGGAATCCAAACCCGTAAAAAAATACATAATGGGGATAATTATTCAATAGTTAACCTGATTGGATTAATTCAGTTGACACTCTTATACATGCCTATTGAAAGGTAAAGGAGTGTATATTTGAAGGAAGACGCTATTCTTATTTCACTTTGTTCCAAATATACTTCATTATTTGTCCTTATTAGACATAGTTACTATTTCTATTCAATTTTGCTCCAAGTACACTCTCCTTTATGTATAATAAAGATAAAAAAAAATTAGTGTATTTAGAGCAAAATGAAGTGGGAATAGTGACTCCTTATTTAACAGGTAAAAAAGTTAATCTTTATAAATGGCAAATGGTAACCCTAGGAAATTGTTCCAAATTTTTAGATTTTTTTTTTTTAATGGTAATTATTTTTTTTTCTCATTATAATGGTTGTACTAGAATTTTCAACCCAAAAAAAAAAAAATAGAAGCGAAATTAGAGTGACCAAAATAGAATTTGAAATAAACTATAGAGATCACCAATGGAATAAATAAATTATACGAATGATCTTTATAATTTCTTTTGAATTTCACTTTAATCCATCTAATTTTGCATATGATTTTTCTTAACTTAAATAGTAAGTTTCGAAGAAATCACATTATAACAAAATTAAAAGTAATGAATTCAAATTAAATTAGGAGAATCAAAGTAAAATTTTATAAAATCTAGAATAACCAACGGTTCTACATTAAGACACAAAACTTGAGACATCACAAAATTATTACAATGAGATGCTAGATTAGAGTATCTTATAAAAAAATCAGCAAAACAAATCACAAAACTATATGGTGAATGTTGATGGCAAAGAAGAACTTATTTAATGCTTTCCATACTTTGGTGGCAACTTCAACATAGAATTGTTGACAAGAAAGAATCTGCAATGAATACAGAGATAATTATAAAAGTAATTAACTTTTCTTCATGGTTGTGCCCACATGAAGGGTCATGCTCCTATATATATATTTTTTTGGTATATATCATAGGTAAGTTATAATATTTGTGATGTTTTTTTCGGTCATAACTAAAATAATAATAATGGGTAACCAAACACCGCATAAGGGAGAATCAAAGACATTTTCAATCATAACTAAAATAATAATTAC
The DNA here is from genome assembly GCF_004153795.1 of Camellia sinensis. Lineage (NCBI taxonomy): Eukaryota > Viridiplantae > Streptophyta > Magnoliopsida > Ericales > Theaceae > Camellia > Camellia sinensis. Next base: position 527,705 of record NW_021027230.1, on the reverse strand, counting down.
AATAAATCATAAATTGAGGACGACAAACAACTATTCCTCTTCTATTGGTTCATCCCAAATTGGGGATTTTGTTGAAGAATAAGTGATGTTCCAACCAGGTGATATGCAACCTCTCTCCATGTCATATACCCACCAACCATCCATTGCTTGATGAGTAAAATACACACAATTACTCTTACATCCCACTTTGCTAGCAGTGACTGACATACAACAATTAGTCCCCACAAACATTGTTCTATCCCCAAGTCTCTCCATCTTTACCCATGACAGTCTAGCAAAGTCAAGCCTATGAACCTCCACATCCTCCACAATGTTCATAGATTTTCTAGAGATTAGAAAAACCAACAAGATTTCACCATTGGATTCAATCAGATGTTCTTTGAAATGCTTTGAAGGTGCACTAGGCACAGCCCTGCTTGTACTTAAATCTGCGATTTTGAGATTAGACTCGATATCGATCTCTAAAACCGCCAGAGTACCCTGCAAACTCAAAGCATAGAACTTTCCTCTGAATCCAATTGCAATCGTGAATTGCATAAATTGTTGTTGATTCAAAGAATGTGGGTCAACAAGGTTGCAATCTTGTTTGGACCACCCTAAATTTCCTTTTCTTAGGACATAGAATGCGAAAGCCGGATGAGAAATGCCTGTTAAGACCATCATAACACAATTTTCCCAATCTTCAGGAGATGAAGATAGAGCAGCATATTGAAATGGAACATTGTTGGTATCCCAAAGTGGAAGAAACAACTGAGGACAACCTCTTTTAACAGTATCCCAAAGATAGCATTGGGATGGTGCATAAGCCCCTCTAGCAACTAGCACACCATGGGAGTACCCTACAAAATGTAGACAGCGATAATGACTAGGGGGCAGGCCTCTGAACCACCAAAAGTACCCAGCTCGGAATGAGATGTCGAAATTGTCAGGAAGAGACTTTCCATGAGGCTCATGACATCCATCGCTGTTGTAGGAGAGTTGGGGATATGGTGATTTTCCAACTGGGTTGCAATGCTTTGGTGCTAATCTCCAGGATTTTGTGACACCATCATAGCTGATGTTTTTCATCAGACTTGATTGCTTTGCAACTATGTTGAGTAGTTGTTTAGGAAGATGTGGCCATGGCCTTAACATGATCCAACTACACTGTTCTATCCCCAAAGGCCCTCCACCTTATTCCATGTGAGTCATGATAATTGAAGCCCAAAAAAGTCTACATGATCCACAATGCTAATAGACTTTCTAGCGATATATATCAATAAATCAGATCAAATTAAAACTTGTGTTTGTTCAAACAAGATCATCTTCATAATTTTTTATTTTATTTTTTAACTATTTTGATCTATCAAGAATTATACATTCAATTAACTTAAATAAATGTATATCTTTATTCTAGTGCTTCCATGTTAACTTCGGTATTTTCTTCCCATTTCATTTAGTGTAATCATATCACTTGTATTATCACAATTTTATATATATGTATATATATACATATTTGGATAAATTACAAATGCATTCCCTGAGGTTTACTTAAATTCAAATTACCTCCTGCAATTCTAGAAATTACATTATACTCCCTGTGGTTTCTAATTTCATAACAAATAGATCATTTTATTAATAAATCATCAAATTAATTAACGATTTTTACTAATGTTAAAATTTTATTTCAATTAATAATTTAGATAATTTTATTATTGTATAGATGAACAGTTAGAAATTTTATTTTTTCAATTAATTTTGTTAAATAAAAAATTCTGATAAGAAGATATTTATAATTTTTTAAACCACAAGGGACAATTCGTATTTTAAGTAAATCTTAAGAGATGTATTTATAATTTATCCTTAAAAATTAGATTTAATTTTTAATCTTGAATAACGCTCTTAAAAATATTGGGACTTGATTGAACGGATGATGTGGAATTGGGCTTTAGCTATGCAGCCAACCTCTTTGATAAGTCCAAGCCCATCTTTGAAAATCAATCTAACAAAAAAATAGAGATAGTTTTTGCTAATGGGTAAGAAACTGATTTTATAAATATGAGAAGGATTACATTCAACTCCATAAATCGTAAAATTGAAGATAAGAATAAAAATAAAAATAATTGATGCTAGAAGTTTGAAGGGAAACATAACTCAGGAAGGCCCGACAATTGCTAGCCATAGCTGCACGATTATCAATTAGTATATAAGCTAAGGCCAATTAACAAATCAATAAGGAAGACAGAAATAAATAACAAACTAAGAAAAGATTGAGCTTTGATTCCAAATTAAAACACACTAACATAGTGGTTTATATTGATAGTAGAGATTTATTAAACATATATCACAAGAAGGTCCATGATCTATCAGTACTAGAGGAACATAGAAACATAATTTCAAACATTACAAGTTGCAGCTGCAATTGCAGCATGCATGATACATATTATATATTACTCCATTTTATTTATATCTGTAATATTTACATTTCTTTATATATAAGTATATGTGTTTCTTGACCATAGTTGCTATTGCTTAGGTTTAAATTTTGAGAATTTCTTTAGTAACGACACCCGATGAACCATAGTTGCAATTGACAAACCACCAATCATTCTTGCATTGAACCTAGGTAGCCAAATTGAACTAAGTTATGCCAAGCCTCTTGAGTATAGTGTATACACTACCAATACATGAGTTGGAGTTGTAATCATGGTTAGGGTTCTCACTTACCCAAAGATTAATCGCATTTGCACCTGAGAAGGAACCCATGCCATTGGCAATGTTCTCCCTGTAGGGCCCACTAGAATGCACGAGGTTGCAATCACCTTTATTTATTTTTTTTATCAGAATTTTTTTTATGTTTTATTTTTTATTTATTTTTTTATTATTGATGAATGCTAAAGAAACATTGCATAACTAAAGTAAGTAATCAAAAAAAAAAAAAAAAATGAAAGAAAAGTGCAAAAAGTATCACACTAAACAAATCCATCTCAATTAGGTGGGAATAAATAGATTAAATAGAATTTAAAGAATCTAATTCGAATAACAAAAATTACCATCAAATAATGGAATGTAAGTATAATAGATTAATAATCTCAAATCTATAGTATAATCCATCCAATCAAACACGTTCATAGCTTACTGTTGGGTATACCTCATTATTGGAGTATGTGACCCAATTTGGTTTATTAAAAGTATTTTAATTTGGTTTGGTTTGGGTATAATATATTTTATATATTATATCTGATTTTTGGAATCCTAATAGGTATTTGATAGTCAATTTGATAGCAGTTAGGGTTTGAATAAAAAAACCCTAGAATTAACAATATATAAATATTGTTTATGCGCTCTGGAGTGTAGTAGCAGCAGTAGAAAATTCTTTTCGGTGAGAGTGCTTTGTGTATAACTCAATTTGGTGGGTTTCAATTGGTGTTGATTGTTGCCATGAATTGACTTGGTCAAATTCAAGAATTTGTGTCTTTGATTGCAACTTTGCTTTGAAGTGTTTGGTTCGGTGTTCGGTGTTGATTTGGGTTATTATTTTGGGTCTTTTACATCTTTGATTTCGAAGACTTTGGTTCATTTATTTGGTGAGGTCTTTCCTCTTGTTTATTTGTGATTATTTGGAATTCACCTAAGAGTGATTTTGTGAGACCATTCGTGTCTCGTTTGTAATTGTTTAGAAACTTTTTGGTTAATAGTAGAATCGGATTTCAATCCCGTGAACGTACCTCACATTGAGGGAACCACGTAAAATTCTTGTGTTGCTTTTGATTTAATTTTTCCGTATTAGTTTTTATTCCCATTGATTGATTTACTGGTGGGGAATCATATATTTTCACTAACGACTGGTATCAGAGTTTACGGTTTATTGGGTCTATTTATTTGTTTAAATCAATGGAAGGGAATGTAAGTCGTATGTCTAGCTTCAATGAAAGCAATTGGGTAACTTGGAAAACTAAAATGGAGGACCCATTGAGGGTGATTGTGGCAAACCCGAGGGTATGTAAGATGATGAATGGAAGAGGTTTAATCGAAAAGCCGTTGGTGTTATCTGTCAATGGATTGATAACAACGTGTTTCATCATGTTGCTACTGAAACTTCAGCACATGATTTGTGGAAAAAATTAGAAGGCCTTTATGATAGGAAATTAACTGCAAATAAAACTTTTCTATTTCGTAAGTTAGTTAATTTAAAATATAAAGAGGGCAAACCTATTCTGGAACATCTGAATGAAATAAAGAATATTGTTAACTAACTTGCTTCTATGAAAATTGTTTTTGATGATGAGTTGCAGTCTTTGATGCTACTTAGTTCTTTGCCCGAAAGTTGGGAGACTTTGGTTGTGACAGTTAATAATTTGAGCTGTGGTTGGAGAGTTGAGAGCTTCAAGAGCCATATCTCAGAGAGAGAGAGAGAGAGAGAGAGAGGAGTTATTTGTTTGTTGTGTGTGTGTGTGTTTGTGAGGAGTGAGAGACTGAGGCGGTGGAGATGAAGGGATGAGGGAGGTGGTGTTTATAAGTGGAGAGAGAGCGGGGGAGGGGGTGGGAAGTTGCGTAGGGAATGGCGGTGGAGGTGTTGTGTAGGTTATATAAACACTCAATTAATATATAATTGAGAGATATGGTATAGATATTTATAGATATAGAGATATGTAGCGAGAGAGATAGAGAGGATCAGGTCTCTGGGAGGCTGAGTTGGTGGGGTTGGAGAAGAGTGAAGTCGGTCAAGAAGAAGAAGGGGTGAGGATTTGGGTGACTGAGCTACTATCTTTTTAAAATATGTCATGGATGACTTCTTCTAAGTCAAAATAAACGTACGCAACTGGTTTCAATTTCACCCCCACCCTACCCACATCACCCACACCCACTCCAACTCCAACCAATTAATGCATCACCAATACCACACTTGCACACACTCATATTTCTAAAATAAAATTCAAAATTCAAAAAAAATAAAAATGATATATAAATTTATTATTTAAATAACGACTAATGTTTAGGAAAAGAGTATTATTATTTATGTTTAAAAATTAGAATTACTTTTCAAAACTTAATGATATGATACTTTATTAAAATATTTAAGTCAATTTTTTTATTTTTACTTATTTTTTAATCATTGGCCAATCATCTTATTTATATATTATTGGACATATAAAATAGTAATAAATTACCACATCATTATGTTTGAAAAGTTGGCTTAAGTTTTTTGCCTAAACAGGACTCTAAAATTACCACTAGTTTGAAAATAGACTTTTTAAAGCTAATTTTTTTAAATTTTTATCAAAAAATATATAAGCCCATCTCTAACGGTGAACCAAAGTTGGCATTAGATTCAAATTTTGGTGAAAAAAGCAGTTTTTGGTGCCCCAACGGTTGCACTAAATTGATATCAAAATGAGAATTCAACAAAAAAATCATTAAAATGAGAACGATGTATAGATTTTACTAAATTACTGTTCCTGACCGTTGGAAGAGCTGCACCGGTCAACCAGCCGGTCAACCGGTTCATCAATTCTGCGACGGGTTTGAACTGCGACGGGTTTGAACTGTTTGAACTGGTTAGTTTAAACTGGTCTGTGGCCGTGACCGTTGGAGTTGAACCGATCAACTAGCAGGTTGCCCGGCCGGTTGACCAACCGGTCGCCCGGTCTGAGCAATGGTTTGGGAATGGTTTGTTTGAACTGGTTTGAGCAGGTTTGGTTTGAACAGGTTTATTTTGAGATAGGTTATTTTGTGGACTTGGAATAATTTGAAGGGTGATATAAATTTAAATTCCCTTGAAAATATAATTGAAATTATTATCTCATATACATATTTTAAAACTAGTCGTTTCAATAAATTTACCGTTGGATGGACAGAGTATTTTGAAAATTTACCGTTGATGATGTGTTCTATAAAATATATCTGTTTCGTATATCAAGCTCACAGAGTATTTTATTTTCAGAATAGCATTACATTATATGTTGTGAATTTTGTTTCTTCTGTGTCATTTAGGATTTTTTTTCCTTTGAAACTTTAATTTATATTATCTGATTAAATTATCTGATTCTGAGGTTGAGTGTTGAGTGTATAACATTCTAATATTTTTCAGTAATTTAGATATTGTATGTACTGTATTTTTTTCAAACTATGGAAGATTTTGAAATGTTTGAGGAATCACAAATGTTAGAGCACAACAGTGATATTAATTTTATGTCGGAAACTTCACGAGAGCAGAACACGCAGAGCAGTGATAATCATTTTATTTCAGAAACTTCTCGTGTTTCTCGTGGTAAAGCATTCACAATTATAGAAGATGAAACTTTATGTAGATCTTGGTTAGCAGTCTCTCAAGATCCGATTACTGGTAATAGTCAGATTATGGCTATATTTTGGGAACGAGTACTTGTTTATTTTAATTCACAATTGAGCGGTGAATCAAATCAAAACCGTATTTCTTTGTCTGATTAAGACATGTTCATATAAATATGTATTAAATATCATTTGTGGTATTATCATTACTGAATTGAACACAGAATACTGAATTGAATACATGTAAGACATTATTATTAAATTATCATTTCATACATCATTATTAAATGTGCCTAAATGGATGTGGTATTATCATTTGTGGCATATCAATACTGAATTGAACACAGAATTTAAGACATTATTATTAAATTTATGTGGTATTGTCATTTGTAACCTTTTAAGACATGATTATTATCATTTGTAATTCTCATAAATTGAACAGAGAACAATTATGAATATTAAAGATTGGATCATCACAATAGCACATCTAATCACATAACTTCTGAACTACTTGGTTAATATAGTGCATCATAATGAAGATTACAAACAAGACAACCGTCCATTCCAAAACTATAAATAAAATTACAAAATATATCTGTGGTGAATCTAGTTCTCACCATGAAGATGCCACATATGTTCTATTAAATCATTACGGAGGGCATGATATGCATTCTTATCTCTAATACCTAAATGACGAGACAAAAATGATTGGAAGTCATTGGTAGGAGTAGAGGAAAGTTGCATTGGTGTGTTGGTTGATGAAATTTCATAATCATAATCAAAATCAAGGTGCTCCTCCCTCTCATCTTCGACAATCATATTGTGTAATATAATGCAACTCTTCATTTTGTTGGCAAGCATTTTCGGATCCCAAAAACGTACAGCACCACCTATAATTGCGAATCGAGATTGAAGGACTCCGAATGCCCGCTCTACATCTTTCCTGGCAGACTCTTGCGTCATTGCAAAATGTTGTCTCTTTGCTCCTTGGGGAGAAGAAATTGTTTGAACCAATGTTGCCCATTGTAGGTATATACCATTAGCAAGGTAATAACCCATATCGTAACTATGTCCATTAATAGTGTAATGGACAGGGGGAGCTTTACCTTACGCAAGATCAGAAAACAAAGGCGACCGGTCCAATACATTCAAGTTATTGTGTGAGTCAGGCATTCCAAAAAATGCATGCCAAATCCATAAGTCATAAGAAGCTACTACTTCAAGAATAATGGTTAGCTTTTTTTGATGGCTACGTATTGACCTTGCCATGCTTTTGGGCAATTTTTCTACTCCCAATGCATGCAATCTAAACTTCCCAACATACCTGGAAACCCCCGAACCTCCCCAATAGCAAGTAATCTAGCAATGTCAGTTGGTGTCGGAGATCTCAGATATTCTACTCCAAAGATTTCAATCACTGAATTACAAAATTGTTGCAAACTTTGAATTGCAGTGCTTTCTCCGATACGTATGTAATCATCAACTGCATCTGCTGCAACACCATATGACAACATCCTCATCGCTGAAGTCATTTTTTGTAGGACAGATAATCCAACTACATGAGCTGCATCTTGTTTTTGAACAAAATATGAATTGTGTGCTTTAACTGAGACAATTTCTAAGTTACTGTTTGATGATTTGTTTAGGTGCTTCATTAAGGATTTCGTCCATATCACTGGAATTTGTGATACAGATAAATACTGCGTAAATTACAGTTTTATCCCACGAAGCTAGGTCAAAAAACACAGTGCCCTGTCAAGCTTGCTTTCTAACACTAAATCCCATTGTGGTGGATAACAAAGTGAGAAAATGGCGTTTTCCACGTAAATTAACATGTCATGTGCAAAATTTGATTTTTAAAAGAAAATTAAAATTGAATTGTTAATATTTTTAAATTACAGCCATGCCTTTAACCTTGCCCCTGTGTGGGAGGTTTAAGGGCATGCGTGTGTTCTGGCAGGTGAGGGGAGGTTGTGGCAACTGGGGTAGGGGAGGTAGGCAACCACACAAACAGACTCAGTCAGATTTAGCAGCTAATATTAGAAAAACAAATGAAAGTACAATGAAAGATTGTAGACTTATACAATCAAATCTGAGAAGGATTTTAATCTCCAATTGGTTGGTCGGTGTTATAAGCAAGACAAGAAAAATAAATAAAATAAAATAAAATTGAAAGTCCATGCAGAGAGAAGTCGGAAGAAATACACCCCTAAAGGTGCAAGATCAGTAAGTTTGGATTGCTTACATACCACATAACAAAAACATGCCTTGTTCTTAACAAAAATAACTGTAAATTGAACTTTAAGATGGAGAATTTATCAATCAAGAAAAGTAAAGAAGTTAATGAATGTACAGTAACAAGCAACCTAACACTTTCAACTTCATTCTTCAGCTTTGCCAAAGCAGTGGGACCCGGCAAGACCAGGCCCGCCCCGGGCCGCCCATGGGCCGCGGGCGGGTTTCGCGCCGCCACGGGACGGGGGCCAATTTTATACTCTTATCAATGTGAATGTTAACATGTCAATGTGAATATTCACATTGTCAACGGGCTGGGCCCGCCCTGGCTCGCGGGCGGGTTCCGTGCCGCCCACGCGCCAATTTACATTCCTATAAATGTGAATTTTAAAATATGAATATTCACATCATTAAATTGCTAATCGTTGAAAAAATATTTATAAGGGTATCAAAATTAAATATAAGGGCATAAGTGTCTAAGAAAATAGTGTAAATCAAGAAAATGGACTTTATGGAATAAAACTATACATACATGGGACTAAATGGATTAAAAAATTCCTTCATAGACTTCTTGGATTAAAACACTTCTAAATTGGACTTATCAATAAAAATCCCTTTTAAAATTCCTTAAGTAGAAATTTGGATTTGTACAAAAAAAAAAATAATAATAATCAAATGCCAATAACTATATTGAATGGTTTTTTTCAAATTATAATTATAAAATTTTTAATTAAGGCCAATGTTAACACTTTTTTTAAGGGTAAATTACAAACATACCCTTAAGATTTATTTAAATTACGAATTACCTTTGTAGTTTTGAAAATTACAATATGCCTCTTAAAGTTTTTAATTTCATAATAAATAAGTCATTTTATTAATAAATCATCAAATTAATTAATAATTTTTAATGATGTTAAAATTTTATTTTAATTAATAATTCAGATAATTTTATTATTATATAGGAGAATAGTGACGAATTTTATTTTTTCAGTTAATTCTATTAAATAAAAAAATTTAACAGAAAAATATTTGTAATTTTCGAAATCACAAGTAATAATTCGTATTTTAAATCAATCTCAAAAGTATATTTGTAATTTATTTATTTTTAATGAGAGCTTTTTTGATAAATTCACTTTCTAAAAGTTTTATTCCATTCAACCCATATTCTTTTTGACTATTCCATTAGGTCCTATTTGAGATAAGAAGACCAAAATACTATTTTCATCTACTCATGTTCCATTTTGTTGACATTATTTTTTTATGTTTCAATAAGTCCTATGGGTGACATAATTACCAAAATACCTCTAATGTGAATGTTCACACCGTCAATGTGAATGTTCATATCGTCAATGTGTAGAGGCTCGGCCCATGTCGGTCGTCGTGGGTGCCCGAAAAAATTCGAGTCGGGCCGGGGCAGGTCCGACTTGTTGACATTCACATTAATAAGAGTGTAAAATTGACCCGCGTCCCGTGGCGGCGCGAAACCCGCCCACGGCCCATGAGTGGGCCGGGCCAGGGCGGGCCCGGTAAGGCCCGTTGACAATGTAAATATTCACATTGACATGTTAACATTCACATTGATAAGAGTATAAAATTGGTCCGCGGTCTATGGGCGACCAAAAGCCCGCCAGCGGCCCAAGACGGGCCCGGCCCGGCCCGTTGACAATGTGAATATTCACATTGACATGTTAACATTCACATTGATAGGAGTGTAAAATTAGCCCGCGCCTCGTGGCTGCCCGAAACCCACCCACGGCCGGGCTTGGCCATTTTTTTTAATTCTTTTTAATTTTTTCTACCAAAATTTTATTCAGCTTGTTTGGTTCCAATTTTCAAAAAAATTTACTTTTTCATTTTTCGTATTTTAATGTTTTCAATGAATTTTTTAATATTTTAAACAATTTCTTTTTAATTTTTAGACATACCTAACATAAATATACCTAAAAAGTAAAAAAATTGTGAAAAAAATCTTTTAAAAATTCACTAAATACCAAAAATACGAGAAAAAAAATATGAGAATTCAGTATATTTTTTGTATTTTTATGTATTTATTAATTTTTTAAAATATTTTTTCACAATTTTTGTACTTTTTAGATACATTTAAGTAAGGTACATCTAAAAAAGTAAAAAAAAAATATTTAAAATTTTAAAAAGTTCACTAAAAACAATAAAACACGAAAACCAAAAAATCAATTTTCAAAAAACTGAATTCAGAAAACTGAAACTAAACAAACTGATTATTTTTCACAAAAAAATACATTGCGCCTCGGCGCGGGCTGGGCCTCGGACCTAGCCTTGAATGGGCCTTAAGCGGGCCGATGGGCAGGGCCGGGCTTCAAAGTGATGGCCTAGGCCCTAACCTAGGGTCTCAGACATGCTCAGGCCCGGACCCAAACGAGCCTGTCCCAGGCCGTGGGTGGGCTTCAGGCAGCCCACGGGCCACGAACCAATTCTACATTCCTATCAATGTGCATGTTAATATGTTAATGTGAATATTCACATTGTCAACGGGCCGGGCCTACCCCAGGCCGCGGGCTAGCTTCAGGCAGCGGGCAAATTTTACACTCCTATCAATGTTAATGTTAACATGTCAATGTGAATATTCACATTGTCACGGGTCGGACGAAGCCCGTCTCGGGCTGCGGTCGGGCTTCGGGCCGCCACGGGCTGCGAGCCAATTTTACACTCTTATCAATGTGAATGTTAACATGTCAATGTGAATATTCACATTGTCAACGGGCCGGGCCCGTCCCGACTCGCGGGCGGGCTTTTGGTCACCTATGGGTCGCGGGTCAATTTTATATTCTTATCAATGTGAATGTTAAGATGTCAGTGTGAATATTCATATTGTCAACGGGTCAGACCGGGCCCGCCCCGGGCTGTCCACGGGCCGTGGGCGGGTTTCGGGCAGCCACGAGGCGCGAGCTAATTTTACACTCCTATCAATGTGAATGTTAATATATCAATGTGAATATTCACATTGTCAACGAGTCGGACCCACCCCGAGCCGCGGGCCAATTTTATACTTCTTATCAATATGAATATTAGCATATTAATGTGAATATTCACATTGTCAAAGGGCCGGATCGGGCCCGCCCCAGGCCGCGGAGGGGTTTCGCGCCGCCACGGACACGGGCCAATTTTACACTCCTATTAATGTGAATGTTGATATGTCAATGTGAATATTCACATTGTCAACGGGCCGGGCCCGCCCTGGCTCGCGGGCGGGTTTTGGGCCGCCCACGGACCAATTTTTCATTCCTACCAATGTGAATTTTAAAATATGAATGTTCACATCATAAAATTGTTAACATAAAGGTATCAAAATTAAATATAAAGGTATAAGTGTCCAAGAAAATAGTGTAAATCAAGAAAAATAACTTTATGGAATAAAACTATACATACATGAAACTAAATGGATTAAAAAATTCCTTCATAGACTTATTGAGTTAAAACACTTCTAAATGAAATTTATCAATAAAAATCTCATTTTTAATGTATCTATAAATAAATAAAATAAAATAAAGGCGAATCAGCACGCGCCGCCATAAAATGACACATGTCCTCGTGGAGCGAGGGAACATCAATCAAAATCACAATCGGACAGAATCTTCTACAAGTTTCAAAACTACCAAACTGCCCCCACATATTCTTTCCAGCGTTGCCCTTCCCTGTCAAACGGCATTTTCAGAGAATCCTTGCTCTCTCTCTCATCCCACTCGCCATTGCTCTGACTCTGATAACGCCTCGTTTGCCTCGAACTTCACGCCTCTCTTCTCGCTCCCCAGTCCGGCACTCTCTCTCTCTCTCTCTCTCTCTTCACTCTAACAAGGTCAGTCCTTCCATACTTCTTTTTATCTCATCCTTTGTCTAGTGGGTTACAGAACAGAGATACATTCATAAACATATATTTGGCTCAATAGGTTCATGTGTGTGATGCTGAGTTTGGTGATTCAAACTTGGACTGAAGACTCATGCGGATTTTGGGTCACTTTTGTTTGCTACTGATTGTTTGCTCTGTTGTTGATTTTTATAAGAGATTTTTGGAATATATTTTGGGGTTTCTCTTTATGGATTGTGTTTCATTTTTTACTCAGAACGGTGATTTTGGAGGTGGGTTTTTCGTATTTGGGTGTTTTAGGCAGTTGTTCAATGTGCTTGGTATTTTTTTGCTATTCTGTTTAGGATTTAAGGTACTGCAATTTGGGTACCATTTTAATTTTAGAGGGAAATCAAGTGATTTGAGAAATGGGTTTTGCTCAAAAATTTGTATAGATGATGGGAAATGCAATAACCCAAAGATTTCACTGTTGGAGACCATGATGGGCCAATTGGGGGAAACTCGAGATATTGCAAATGGAAATGGTGATGTCAAAGCAAATATTGTTTTAAATGATTATTTTAGAGAGAAATCAGGTGATTTGAGAAATGGGTTTTGTTCGAAAAAATGTGTTAATAGGATATGCAACACAGAGATTTCACTTTTGGAAAGTTTGGAAAGTGAATTGGAGGAAACTCAAGAAATTGCAAATGGAAATGGTGATTTCAAAGCTTCAAATGAGGAATATGGTGATGACAGTGATGAACAAGAATGTCATGAGGAAGATGAAGAAGTTGATGTCATGGCATTGAGAAAATTGGTGAGGATTGAGAGGCGAAGAGCTAATGCTGCTTATTTGGAACTCGAGAAGGAGAGGTTAGCAGCTGCCACTGCTGCTGAGGAGGCAATGGCAATGATTTTAAAACTTCAAAATGACAAGAGCTTGATTGAAATGGAGGCCAATCAGTACCGGAGATTGACCGAGGAAAAGCAACTCCATGATCAAGAAGTGATCCATTCATTAAGATGGATTGTAATGAAGCACGAATCAGAGAGGGGTCTTTTGGAAGACCAGTTGAGATTTTTTAGGCAGAAATTGAAGCCCTCCATGGAGGGTTATGAAGGGGATCAATCCGAGGGAATTCACGAGTCTTTGAGCTTTTTCAACTCAAACATTGAGGATAGTCCTGGTGGTGATGCACTGATTAGCTCGCTTGACATGGATTTGTCACCATAGTAAGTTCTTTCTTGTTTGGTGTGTGTATTGATGTTGCTTCCTTTTTATGGGGTAAATGGGCAGAGTGACATAAGCATTTGAAAATACAGGTTATTGATTATTAGAGATTGAACATTACAATGTAGCTTTATAGTTATTAATTTTTCTTGTGTAAATTCATTTCATAATGGACGCTTTTGAAAATTGCAGTTAAAATATGAACTAGGAAGGTGCTAGTATGAATTGGTATTATGCGTTGCACTTTTCTTCCCATTTGATCAATGTATCTTGGCTCAGTTAAATTATATGCTCTAGTTTTCGCGGTATATCCTTATACTTTTAGCAAGAAGCGTACTCATTTGGATCTTGAATTTATCAAAGAAAAGGAAAATAATAGGGAAATGGATTTAACTTCTTTCACTTGATTCTCTTTTCCTATCTCTTCCCTTGTCTTTTTCCTCTACAAATCCAAGATCCAAACATGACATTAGTGAAGTTTAGTTGAATATTCTACTTTTCAAAAAAAAAGTTTAGTTAAATTTTCTTCAATTAGAGAGTGCCAGAAAAGGTCTTCTTTTCTATCCTTTTCTTTCCCCCTCCCCTGGAACTATTTTCTAGATTAAATATGAAGTTCTTGCCTGTAAAACAATGGTAGATTAAATTTCCCTGCATTGATTTGTTTTTTGTACTTTTTCTAATACAAAGTATTTAGACAGAGTGACCACAAGGAATGTTCTTCCATTCTTCCTGAAATTCCACATGGGTGAAGAATAACAAGTACTAAAATTATTTTTTTTGTGAGGAGCTCTCTATTGCACATCAAGACAATCGGCCTCAGGTAATACCATTGTCTAAACTATCAGAGTCTTGGTTCCCTATGAACTTGCAACCGCACCTTGTTAGGATCAAATTCACTTTTGTTGGTGAACTGGCCATCCCATACCTTCTGCTTGTCTTATATGTGTGGAACCAGGTCTTTTTCAGTTGCAGGCTCCCCCTTGAATACATAGGGTAGATAGGTCTGGGTGGGAATCATCCGTCTTGATTTCGAACGCCTTCTGAACGTTTTGCATGTTCAGAAACAGTGCCTAGTCCCCATTCCTGGTAGACTAGCTCAATATGTCCCTTGTTTGTTCATTCTTTTAGTTTGTCGTGTATACGTTTATTTGTCTTACCTAAGAAAGCCTAGCCATCTAATAAGTACTAGAGGTCCATTCAATGCTCTACTAAGCTTGATCTCATTTAAGAAAAAGTAGAGCCATAACATAAATATTAAAAATTCAACTTATAAGGGAAACCTTTCGCAACAAATGTGGTTGTTGCTTTTAATCTTCTTGCACTAGACAATGACACTTCTTTTTAAGAAATCACCGACAGTTTATCTCTAGAAATACTGCATTTTTACTTACTCCTAATCTGCTACATTACTCCGAATAAACTCTTCCTATGGAGTAATGACAAGTTTTCATTCTCATGCTATACTTGTTTTATGAGGGAAAAAATGGAGAGAGAGAGAGAGAGAGAGAGAGAGAGAGAGAGAGAGCCTGGAATGTTAGAACAAGAACTCCAACCCCCTCTTCATAATATGGTTGTTTAATTCTCATCTTTTTTTAGAAATCATCCAAATCAACTTTTGCATGTAGTATCATTGGATTATACTGTATTCAGCTTTTTAATTATCCAACTTCCCACATAATCACATCAACACTGAAGAAGTTAGCGTTGACTTTTTGCTCTCGCTGAGCTGTTTTCACATCATTTACAGATCTTTGCAGCATTGAAAACTCATGTCATGTGAACGCCAGAAATTAAAGAATTGCCTCCTCCAATGTTCATGATTTGCTTAACTTTTCAGTACACTTGTAAACTTCACATTGGACGTACACTGATCAACCAAATATTACCCAAAACGAAGAATGCCTTCTATTGTGGAGAGCCATATGATCTACGTTGCATGTTTGATATTCATGATGCTAACAGAAAATTTAACCTATCTGTAGGATGTATTGTTGCCTTCTCAATTATGAAAGATGAGAACATTCTTCACATTTGATAAATTTTAATTGCTATGAAAATGAGGCTGAAAGAAACTAATCGATATGCCATTTTTCATTACATTGACTTGGCTATTGCATATGGATTTAGATCATCATCAATTTGTATTAAAATATTCAGCATTGGGAAGGTGTTCACCTGATATTTTGCTGCATTTATTTGCTTTCCCTTAGGCGGAATGGTGAGAGATGCTTTGTGGAGAGTGCTTTTGTCGCTGATATTTTCAATATAATTGGTGAGAAATGCAATTAACTTGGAGTTTTCATACTACAAGAGGTTGATAAACAATAGCATTGTGCTACTAAACATCAGATTTTGCAGAAATGTTTTTGCTGCTCATTGCTTTCGGCTTAATAGCAAGTGACGAATATAGTGCGCGGGGTGCACAACAGAATTGGGAGACGCAGAATCTGAAAATTGCTGCTCTTACCAAAGATATGATTTGCTTGCTCCCTAAGTCCGGAGAGATTTAGGAAAACACAGACAATACTTTTTTTCATTTTTTTGTAAATCACAACTGTTTGGTTTTTCAAGTTACTTTGTAATTAGCTAGAAATGAACTACATGTTTTGAATAATAGAGTCAGTGATACTGTGTTGTTATGGGGCATGACTTGAATTGCAGAGATCCAGATATACTTTGTTGTCGGGTATAATCACTGATGTGGAATAAGGGGTGAACAACCCGTAGAGATCAAGAGACTGATGAATTGCTGGTTTTAAAATGTAGAGCATTACTTGATTTGCAGGTTTTAAAATGCTACACACTTGGAAAAAATGACAGAAAATAAAATGTATAGAACATATTCATTCTAGGTATACTTGCAACTGCTCTAATTTAGAATCCACACTACACACTCGATTTTTCACGTTTTCCTGGGTATGAATCTCATCATATACAACTTCATCATCATTTGATGCACATCCTTGTCATATTATTCAACCTGAGTTCTAGTAGGGGAATTTTACTATATACACCCCTTGAAAGAGGTGTACCATATCCATCCCTAATTATGTCTTTTTTTTTTAAGTTTGGTCATGTCTCATGTAGTGTTTGGTTGTGATCTTTTTTTTTTAATTATTATTATTATGACTCAGAAAGTGTGGAGTTATGTTAATTTTTTCTTTAGTTATAAAGTTGTATATCATAATCTTTTCCATTCTAATAAGACTAACTCCCTGAAGGATCCAGGGTACTGCTGTGACCCCCCACTACTGTGATTCTGTTGTGCCTAAAACGGCACAGTTTCAACTTCTTTTTTTTCCGAGAGGGAAGAGAGATAAACATTGGAGCAGGAAACAAAGACAAGGGTTTGCTATGAAGCATTCAAGTGATAAATTGAAGCAATTAGGGAAGCTAGGACCTACCTTTGGAATCGGCACTGGCTGTGGTGTTGGCCTCGACGTTGGCCTCATCAGCGGCACTGGATTCAGTCCTGGAATCTGCGGCTTATAGCTTGGAGTTGGCTGTGGAGTCGGCCTAGGGTTTGGCTATGGAATGGGCAGAGGATCTCTTACGATGACAGTCGAAGATACTCTAATGTCAGCAAGTTTTTCAAAGGGAAAGCAAGTCTTTCTTCAAATCTTCCTTCTCAGGATGAGATTGGTGCCCTAATTGATGAACTTGTCATGGACACCAAGCAGCTAATCAAAGCCACTTTCACACAGGTAGATAAGTGCAGGAGGTTTTGAATTTTGATGTATTGTGTTTTTAGGGTTATGTTTGGATTACTCAAATTTAAGATCTCATACCTATACAAAAACATGTTTGTGTGAATTGTTTTGAGTTTGTAGAATTTCATTTACAATGGATTTGAATTTTGATTTGAGTATGTAACATGTGGGTTTGAATTTTGATTTGAGGATGTAACATGAAAACAATACATTGATAACAGGATCTGGAAAAGACAAGAGGGTTTGAATTGTTTTGAGTTTGTAGAATTTCATTTACTATGGATTTGAATTTTGATTTGAGTATGTAACATGTGGGTTTGAATTTAGATTTGATTATGTAACATGAAAACAATACATTGATAACAGGATCTGGAAAAAACAAGAGGTTGAAATTGTGTTTCATGCCTGATTAAAAAAAAAAAAAAAAAATTGTGTTTCATGTTCCGTTGTTCATCTCTCTTCTTTTTCTCTTTGTCTCTCTAGAATTATG
The DNA here is from genome assembly GCF_004153795.1 of Camellia sinensis. NCBI lineage: Eukaryota > Viridiplantae > Streptophyta > Magnoliopsida > Ericales > Theaceae > Camellia > Camellia sinensis. The sequence goes on along the minus strand of NW_021027230.1, from coordinate 509,946 downwards.
GTTTTTTCGGAATTTTAAAAAAAAAAATTGTGCCGTTTTAGGCAAAGCAGGGTACAACGGTGGGGGGATTTGGTTGTATTCAGTTAGGAGATTATGGAAGGAATTTGGAAAGGGAAAAGATGTGTGAAATTATGTAAAATGTAGATATATTTTATTTACATTTTACATACCTTTCCTTTTTTCCTTTCTAAATCTCTTTTCAAATCTCTCAACTAAAAACAACTATAGGTAATGGCGGAGCCACGTGGTGACTAGGGGGCACGTGCCCCCTGGATTTTATTTTGGGGCATTTACATATAAGTTTCATTTTATGAACTTATACTCCATTAGGTCTTAGATAAAATTATTTACTCTTTCAAGTCCCATTAATTTTTAATAGACTAATTTACCCATCCAAACCCCCCTCCCTCTCCACCAAATCCATCGGCCATTTCTCCAAAGAAAGCTCAATTTAGAGGCAACACATCCAAACCTCACTTCAATCAATCTTCTCTCTCTCTCTCTCTCTCTCTCTTCCTGAGTTCCTCGCCACTGTCCCCAATGACGTCGTCTTCTTCAAAAACGCCATCGCTCGAATCGTCGTGATCAGGTCGCCGGATGATTCAGATCTAGTAGAAATCATTGTCAGCTTTTCGAGGACGATGGCGACGGAACAATAAGGCTAGGGTTTTGAAAATCTAGTTTTTGATCAGCAAAGCGTAAATTATCTCTTTCCTGGCACTATCAAATGAATATACTTAAACTAGTATGGAAGTTAGACTTTGCTGAGGGGAAGTGAAGATATTTCATTCTCTGTTTCAAGTCTTTACTTGTAAAGGGGGAGGGAAGACAACAGGAATTGATATGTGACTCAAAAATGTTCTAAAAATGTTGCAGCTCTCTAAGTGAATTTTAAATTGAGGAACCACTGATATCAGCTAGGAGAAAAGGTGCAAAAATGAGGAAGGCAGCTGTGTTGGGCAAGACTTCATGGGATAATGGTAAACATGAAGCATGTTTTGTTTTTGAAACTGCCCTACATGTAAAGATTGCACAGAGAGGGAGAGAGAGAGAGAGAGAGAGAGAGAGATTTTTTTTTAAATTGAGAACCTTCTCAGTTTATAATATTCACAATTTTAATCATGAAAAAATTGAGAAATTTCTCAAAATTGATAATTATAAATTTCTTAGAATATTCGCAGAATTATCTTTCTTTTCAATCCCATACTTTTCTCAGAAGCCAAACAGAAATTTTTTAATTTTGATAATTATATACTGAAATCATTCTCTGTTTGAAAATTAAGAATATTCTCAGTTTGGGGATTAAAGGACAAAACGTCTTTTTACCTATAAATGGGGCTTATTGGATCAAAAAAATTTTGATAGGACCTAAGCTACCACCAAATATGTAAACAGGACTTTTTAGTAATTAACTCTTTTATTTTTTATTTTTTATTTTTACATATGTATATAAATAAAATTTTAAACAAAAATAATATTTAGAATAAAATATCAAGGGTATTTTTAAATGTATGAGAACAATCGTGATTGTTTTATTGAAATGGAGTGACTACAACAAATTATATTTTTATGTATGAAAATTTTGTGAAAAAATCTCAATATAAAGTAATATCCATCATTATTGATATGTAAATACAATTAATCTCACTATATATATGTAAAAATAACTAGAGTGTTAGTTAAATTTGCATGTGGAGTTCATCCTTCATATATTGATTTACTATTGGTTGGTGATATCATATGTTAATTATGACATGACATCACTATTACATGAAATTTATACTCAAACTTTGTAAAAATTTGATTTATCTTATCATTATATAATTTATTTGAAGACTTAAATATATGAATTTTTTATATTGTTCATGACACACTAGTTACACGCAATACTTTCTTTTCGATTTTACTCGAAATTAATTGTAAAATTTTATGTGAAATACTTTTTAATAATTTATTTAAGTTTTTGTACTTAATAATAATTCAAAAATTATTATTATCTTCTTATTGTTGGTTATGGAAAAATAAATAAATAAATAAAGTTGTAATCAATAAGTATCCCTAACTCCGCCAGGGTTGTTAACAACTCTGCCGGTCCCCAGTTTAGGTTAAGGAAAAGGGTTATGTCTTAGGTAGCTGACAGTCAACACGTAAAAAAAAGCCGCTCAGATCCCTTATGACAATAAATCTTATTTTGAATCATTTAAATGCTAGGTTGTTCTCCTTAAGTGACGCGTTGCACCTGCCTCTGGGTGTTTCGAAAAATGAGCAAAGGGCGCCGCATCGACGCCTGGGTGAGGTGAAAAATGGGCAAAGGTTCCCACGTTTTTCTGGACAAGCGCGGATAAAAAAAGTTAATCAAATACTATAAGTTTAGGGTAGCCACTTGGAATATAGGAACCTTAACTGGTAAGACGATAGGGTTGGTAGATGTTATGATTAGGAGGAGAGTTAATGCAACTTACGTACAAGAAACTAAGTGGACTGATGAGAAAGTTAGGGAAATTGAAGATACCGGTTTTAAACTGTATTACAATGGTAAGGATAGACGTAGGAATGAGGTAGGAATCTTAATTGCCAAGGGTTTTGTGGAGAATGTAGTGGCGGACATTAGGAAAGGGGATATGATTATGTTAGTTAAACTAGTTGTTGGAAGGAATATAGTGAACGTTATTAGTGCATACGCCCCTCAAGTAGAATTAGATTATCAAACTAAGAGGGATTTTTTGGAGCAAATGGATGAGATCTTACAGGAGATTCCCGTAGAAGAGAACCTGATTAAAAGTGGAGATTTTAATGGTCATGTAGGCATTGATAAACTAGGCTATGAAATGGTGCATGGTGGATACGATTTTGGTAACAGAAATGAAGCTGGAGAGAGTATCTTAGATTTTGCGTTGACTTCTAACCTGGTAGTGGCCAATACTATGTATAAGAAGAAGGAGGAGCATTTGATAACCTTAAGAGTGGGTCAGTTAAGAGCCAAATAGATTACATCTTAGTGAGAAAAGTGAAATGCCTAAAATGCAATGATTGTAAAGTGATTTCTGGAGAGAGTCTGACCTCTCAACATAAGATTTTGATCATAGATTTATATTTTAAAGGGCAATACCAAGTTAGGAAGGATGGTGGGCGTCGTAGGATGAGATAGTGGGACCTAAAAGGGGATAAATTCGAAATATTTAAGAATAGAATGGATAAGAAAGGTACTTGAACCTTGGAAAATGATGCTAACACTATGTGAAACTCGGTGACCAATTGTATGAGGAGAATCTTAAGGGCAGTGCTTGGAGAGTCGAAAAGAACAGGACCCAACTCTAGGGAAACTTGGTCGTGGAGAGAAGAGGTTCAAGCGGTAGTTAAGGGGAAAAAAAAGTGCTTTAAAAAGTGGCAAAATGATAGAATTGAGGAAAACCTTAAGAGCTATAGATTGGCTAATAAGGAGGTCAAAAAAGTAGTGAGATAGGCTAAATTGAAAGTTTATGATGACCTATACAGTAGACTAGATAGTAAGGAGGGAGAGAATATAGTATACAAACTTGCTAAGATATGGGAGAGGAAAACAAGAGATTTTAATCAAGTTCAGTGCATCAAAAGCGAGGATTCTAAGATATTGGTGAGGGATGAAGAGATTAAGGAAAGATGGAATAACTATTTTGAGAAATTATTAAATGAGGAACATGGAGGTACGATAATAGGGGAAGAAATGGCCAGTAATACGATAAACCAAGACTATAGATTATATCGTAGGATTAGGAACTTTGAAGTGGAGATTGCACTTAAGAAGATGAAATCAAATAAAGTTTTAGGACCATATGATATTCCTATTGAAGCTTAGAAGTGTTTGTGTAAAAAAGAGGTTGCTTGGTTGACTAGGTTGTTTAACAAAATTTTGTTGACTAGGAACATGCCAGATGAGTGGAGGAAGAGTATTTTAGTACCAATCTATAAGAATAAAGGAGATGTTCAAAATTGCAACAATTATAAAAGAATCAAGCTAATGTGTCATATAATGAAAGTGTGAGAGAGGGTGATAGAACGTCGATTGCGAGATACAACAGAGGTGTCAAAGAATCAATTTGAATTTATGTCTAGCAGGTCAACAATGGAAGCAATCTATCTTTTGAGGAAAGTAATAGAAAAGTATAGAGAAAAGAAAAAAGACATTCATATGGCGTTTATCGATCTTGAAAAAGTATATGATAGAGTGTCCCGGGATATAATATGGTGGGTGTTAGCAAAGAAAGGGGTGACAAAATGTTACATTGATGTGATTAGGGACATGTATGAAAGGGTGGCGACCACTATTAGATCGCTTGCTAGAGAGACAAATGAATTTCCTATCACTGTAGGGTTACACCAATGATCTACCTTAGGTTCTTATCTTTTTGCTTTAGTTATGGATGAGTTGACGATAAATATTCAATATGATGTGCCATGGTGTATGCTTTTTGCAGACAATATAGTGCTAGTGAATGAGACTAGAGAATGAGTTAATATAAAGTTGAAGATTTTGAGAAAAACTCTTGAATCTAAAGGATTCCAAATAAGCAAAACTAAGACAAAGTACATGAAGTGTAAATTTAGTAACAGTAATAATGAAAGCAGAGGAGAAGTGAAGATTGAGAACCAAGAACTGCTTAAGAATGAATATTTTCGTTATTTAGGATCGATTATCACAACAGTGGGGGAGATTGATGCGGATTTGGCCCATAGGATTAAGGCGGGATGGTGTAAGTGGAGAAGTGCATCTGGGATACTGTGTGATAAACGAATACTCACTAGACTTAAACGTAAGTTCTATAGAATGGCAATTAGACCAGCGATTTTGTATGAGACGGAGTGTTGGGCAATCAAGAAACAACATGTAGATAAGATGAGTGTGGCTGAGATGAGAATGCTAAGGTGGATGTGTGGCAAGACTAGACAAGACAGAATTAGGAATGAGTATATTTGGGAATGAGTAGGAGTAGCACCGAAAAAAGATAAGTTGAGAGATAATCGATTGAGATGGTTCGGTCATATTCAATGAAGACCAACAGAGGCAGTAGTGAAAATATGTGATGCTATAACGGTAGATGGAAGTGTTAGGGGACGGGGGTAGGCCTGGATTAACGTTGGTTAGCGTTGTAAATTGAGATATGGATCTACTTAATTTAACTAACGCAATGACTTTTGATAGGGCCGCATGGAGAAGAAGGATCTATATAGCCAACCCCATTTGATGGGACTTAAGGCTTGGTTTGATTTATTTTAATCAATAAGTATCTCTTTTGATTTAGTTTTTTGACTCCGCCACTAATTATGCGTGATTGTTAACATTGGAAAATACGCAAAAAAAAATATTAAAATATGTGAAAATGTGTTGAATATTTTGATAATTTCAATGTTTCTAATATTTTGATATTTCGTATTTTTTATAGGCAACTCAAATTGTTTATAAAAATGTCAAATTTAGGAACACATGCACAAGTCTTTCGTTTACAACAGAATCGGTGGGAAGTAAAAAACAACATTCTTTGCCTACAATAATTTTGTTGTGATATAATCCAATAACTTATATTTAAAATAGAGGGAGACTGGTATATGTTTTAATAAGTTGATTTATTATTCAATATATTTTATAATAATTAGTGACATTCTTTATCAAATACTATTCAAAACGTCACTAATTGTTAATTTTAGTGACAATTTGAAAATTGTGTTACAAAAAATGTCATTAATTATAAATTTTATCGATAATTTAAAAAAAATCATTGCAAAAAAAATTGTTAATTTTCAACTTTCAGTATCAATTTAAAAAATTTATTACAGAAAAAAGTCACTAATTGTAAGTTTTAAATATAATTTTAAAAAAAAATCATTGATAAAAAAATCACTAATTATCAATTTTTAGCGACGTACAAAATTGTCATAAAAAAATATTTTTAATAATGATTTTACTATAATTTATTTTCAATGAGACTTGACAGAAATTAAATTTAACTATTAAGACTTATTAATATTTTATTTTAAAATAAAATTATCCTTTTGATTTGAGCCGTTGGACTTTGGTGTAATTCCAAGGACTTTGTTGAGGTCTATTCATCTTATCTTAGGAGTGTTTTGGGAAAATGGGTTAAAAGTTGGTTTTTTTTACTTTTTTTTTAATTTTTTTACCCTTCTTTTTTTTTTTTTTTATGAGAGAAGAAATTGGTTAAAAACTGAAAAGTTATTTTTAACCCACTTCTCACCTTATTAATGTTATTTGTTGGAATTCGTCTCATAATGCTTGCGAGACTTCTGTTTCTCTTTGTAATCCATTTTGTTTTTGTTTTTGTTATTGTTATTGATCTTGTTGATTTTTTTAAAAATAATTCATAATTGGTGGGAAAGTACTTGTTGGTACATTGGTATTGTATCTTAACAAGATCATTTTCTTGTAATGAAGCTTACAACACCATCTTTAAAAAAAAAATTAAAATTATTTTTTTTTTTAAAAAAAGCGATGTTTTATTGATCTTATTGATGTTTTTTTTTCTTCATATATATACAAATAATTCATAATTGGTGGGAAAGTACCTTGATGGTATTGTATCTTAGCAAGATCATTTTCTTGGGATGAAGCTTACAACACCATCTTTAAAATAAAAATAAATAAAAAATTATTTTTGGTTTCAATTTTTAGAATTTATTTTTCAGAAAATTTTACTTTTTCGTTTTTCATATTTTTTTTATTTTCCGTGAATCTTTTTTAATATTTTAAGAAATTTTTTTAATTTTTAGACATACCTAACATAAATATAGTTAAAAAGTATAATATTTGTGAAAAAATATTTAAAAAATTTACTAAATACTAAAAATACAAAAAAAAATACAAAATTCAGTAATTTTTTTTTTTGTATTTTTGTGTATTTATTAATTTTTTAAAATATTTTTATAAATATTTTACTATTTAGATACATCTAAATAAGGTACATCTAAAAAAAAATAAAACATTATTTAAAATTTTAAAAATATTAACTAAAATAAAAATATATGAAAAATAAAAAACACAATTTTCATAAAATTAAACTTAGAAAACTGAAACCAAAAAAAGCCATGTTTCATTATTTCTAAACAAATAATAAAGATTCGGTGGTGTTACATGCACTAATTAGTGTACCAACATTAATTATGATATTATTATTGACCACATGCATTATACAAATTACAAATATTAAAAACCTCTTAAATTATAGAGTTATGCTAGGGACCCCAAACAAATTACCAAATTTTCTACCAAATCTTTTACATGGGTGTGGGACCCACACACATTTGATTTGTGTGGATCCCACACCCATATGAGAGGTTTGGTAAAAAATTTGGTAATTTGTTTGGAGTCCATAGCATTTTTCTAAATTATATCATATTATCAATTAATACACTAATTGGTATATATAGCATTATTAATAAACGTTATGACCAACGAGCTAATTCGTGCAATAACCTTATAAATAAGCTGCCAAACTTCTAGAATAAGGGACCTGACTGCGAGGGAAGACTTGAAAAATGAATTGATGAATTTATGAAACTGCAATGAAATTGGCTATAATTTCTTCTGAGTCAAAAAAAATCAAAATAAAATGATGTGAGAAGTAAAATTACACTGCTGTGACCCTCAATTGCTGTGATCCTACTATGCCTAAAACGGCAAAGAAGCCAGAATTCTAGAGAGAGAAAGAAAGAGAAGTGAGATGAATAACAGAACATTAAACACAATTTTAAACCTCTTTTGTTTTCCAGATCATGTTATCAATGTGTTGTTTTCATGTTACATACTCAAATCAAAATTCAAATCCGCATGTTAAAATGAAGACTTTAAAATGACTTCTACTCCTATTTTTGATGTAACGAAAAAAATAATAATAATAATAATTCTACTTAAAAAATTATAGTCAGTCAATATTTGACATGTCGGGCTCCTTTTCTCATTCAAGCCTTGGAATCAGTACTCTAATCATAAAATAAAAAATAATAAAATAATAAAAAAAACTAGAAAAAAAAATTTAACTAATAATATTTATTTTGAGTTGTTCTAATCAGTTAAATAAGAGACAAAATTAATCTCATCCAAAATCATTTGTGTTCATATTGACTTAGAGTACCACATAAATATATCACGGTATAAAAGTGATTTTTGAATTATAGTGCGAGTGTTTGAAGTTGACTTTTTTTTTTGTTGATTTTTACTTTTATTTTTATTTTTAGTATTTAAAATAAAAAAAAAAAACTTATACTTCTAGTAATTACTCGACTAGAAGACCAAAAAGTAAAAAAAAAAAAATTAAAAAAGGTTGAGAAATGATGACGACGACAACAACAAAAAGAAGTTAAAAACAATTTGCACTTCTTTTTTTTCTTCTTAAATATCTTTTTATTTTAAAACTTGTTTACACGATATGGACTTGATTTTTTTTTTTAAAAAATGGATATAATTTTTAAAAAATACCACTAAAAACAAAAATAATAAATCTGTGAAGGTGTATATGCGAAACTCACTAGTAGAATGAGACAGAGAAATTGGCTTATGCGTCATTCTTTCTTTTGTCTGCCTTTGTTAGCAATTGGTTTATGCGCATGTCCACCCTCTTCGGCAGAATTTGCTCCACCACACAATTTTTGTGTTTCTAAAGCCTTAAAACTAGAACAAATTATTTAAGTAGTCCCGGATTATTATGTAGCATTATATTTATATAGTCTTTTAAATTGAGGAAAAAGATATATAAATTTATCTTTTATGTTTATTTTTTAAATTTAATGATGTGTAAGTAATATGATTAGTTACTGATTAGCGAAGATAAAGATAAGAGAAAGAGTCTTTAATATCTTAATTGATGGACACATCATTGGCTTAAAAATTAGTCTAATTTTTTACCTTGAATAGTAATACTCTTAGGCCATGTTTGATTCATAAGACTACTAGTGAAGTAATAATAATCTTATTAAAATTAGTATGATATTCACTATCTGATTGGATTAATATGATAAATTATCCATTGGATTAATAATTTCACTCTACCCCATTACTAATAATCCTACAAATTTGTTGGATTAATTATCCATTGCATTAATAATCCTAAACCAAAATGTTAAAACAAACATATGGATTAATTATCCATTGCATTAATAATCCTAAACCAAAATGTTAAAACAAACATAGGATAATTGAACCCACGGATTAATAATCTCAATCTCATGCTCTAATCCATCTAATCAAACATGTCCTTAAATTAATCACGTAATACAAATATTTATGAGTGATACATGTTAACTCATCTTTATTAAGTAATTAAAAACATAAATAGTGACTCACTTAAGTCATATTTGTTTGAATAGACTAAATTAAATGAAATTAACTATTAGAATTCAACAATATCCCAATGGAATAATAGTTTGACCTTTAATTTTTTTTAATCAAATATCAAATATATTTTGTTAAATTATTAATTCAAACTCGGGTAGACATCCACCTAAACAAATATTATCCTTATCGTTAATGCATACTATGTCAGATACTGTCAGACCATACTAAAAAATTATTTAATAATAATTTTAAAAAGCTCCCCAATTTGGGCCTTCCTTCCGACTGTGGAAAAGAGCTGACAGTAAGAATTATTTTGATTACGATACCATGCTTATGCTTATTTAGGTCAAGTTTGGAAAGATTAAATAAATATATTTTTTGATTTTTTATAAAATATAAATTAGGTTTAGGTTGGATTTGAAGTGATGTGTTAGAAAGGTGATGTGACTTAAATAAGATGATGTGATTTAAATAGAGCACTAATTAGTGCTCCCAAGCATTTTTCTTAATCTGATTGCATCATTTAGAGGTTATTTGTTTTTAAAGTTAGGTTAGGTGAGATTATTAGTGAAGAAATTAATATTTATTTGTGATATATTTTAATATTAAAAAATTATATTTTATAATTTTTTTTGTATTATATTATATGTTAGGAGGGGAAAACCTAAACTGATAATAACATAATACTCCAAAAAAAAAAAAAAAATCAATCAATCATGTATTACATTGGTAAAATAGTATTTTTCTAAACTAATCCCCTCTCTAGTTTTGAAATCCAACCCTTTGAGACATTTGCTAATCCTCTCCTCCAAGATTATACTATGAATCTCTTCTCTATTTTACAAATAAAGGCCATTATAGTAAGTCTTGTATCTATCTCAATGCACTCCTCCTCTTCTATCATCCAAAACAAACAAGTCTTTAGATAGGAGATGGCACAGAAACTTAAATTCCTAGCCTAACGAGTTGGTATAAAACCATCTCCAAGTTAAATAAACAAAATTATGTTAAAATGCGTATTAATTGATAAATAAATTAATTAATTATCTAAAAAATGTGACAATCGGCACGTTTGGTTTGGTGTAATCGTTAAAATATATTATAAATTATAACTTAATAGATTATATATTATAATTTTAATTAAGAATTATTGATTTATTTGGTATAGCTGTTGAATTATAAATTTAAATTGTTTAGTAGTGTTTGATAAATATGTTATGAAATAACTTTTTGATATATAAATGTCTTTTGTTAATTGAATTAATTTTTTTTTTTTTATTATTCATTACTAGTGCACATTTCTCATAAATAAATAAAAATTAATCCATAATCCATTTGGGTCTTTTTTTATTTTCAAAAAAACAAAAAACAAAAAACAAAACTAAGGGTATAATTGTAAATTAATATGTCCATAGCATAAATTAATAATCAGAAGTAGGAGATGAACAACTTGTCGAATCAACTTTTTAAAATTAAAATAAATTGTTAGAATCAAAAGTTGTTTAAAATAAGTTTAATCTTTCCAAAATTAAAATTTATAAGTTGGCCAAAATAATCTATATCAAACATTCCAACTAGCACAAGTTAACACACATTAGATAGAGAAAAAAATACAAACGTTTTGCTAATAGATTTTGTCAATTAACATGACACTAAACCAATTGGAGATACTCTAAGCTGTCTGAAAATTCGAATCCCAGACGTAGGCTATGTTTGACATGAATTTTTTGGATTAAAATAGTCAAAAAAAAAAAAAAAAAATAGGCTAAAAAATCAATAAATAAAATGTCACATCTAAATTATAATTATTTTATTTTTTCTCTCACAAAAATAAAAAAAATCAAAAAATCTAATTCAAATGAAATTTTTTAACCCCAAACTAAAATAATCAAAAAACCAACCATCTCAAACGAAGGCCTACTCATATTGTCTGTGTATAGAAAAGCACAAAAAAATGGACATAAAAATTAATATGTAACTCAGACTAGCTCCTAATATTATTTCTATTACACACAAAAATTTAGGTCTTGTTTGGTTTGGCTTTAGAAAAAAGATTTTGGAGAAAATTTTTGAAAATTTTGTTTGGTTTGTAATTTTTCTTAAAAAAATCTCAAAATCACTTTCTCTGTCCTACACATTAATCAATTATTTTTTCTCTCTCATCTCTTATTTTCAATTACTCTTTCTCTCATATACATCTACTCAATTATAACAAAATATCAAATCATCCCAAATTCCCAAACTCCCAAACTCCAAAATTATTTTCAAAATATACAACCAAACAAACTATAAAATTTCTAAATTCTCTTCCCAAAATATTTTTTGAAAACTTATCTCCCAATGTCAAACCAAATAAGGCCTTAATGTCTTGTAATAAAAAATAAGAAAAGATGCACAAAATTCAATTTTATTAACTTCAATGAAATAGGTATAATCCTCTATAATTTACACCATACTACATTTAGGGGTGTTTGTTTTAGCTTTTCAAAGTTAATTTATAACTTTTAGCTTTGAAAAAGTTATTTTAGACTGTTTGGTTAAACTTATTTCAAACAGTTTCGGATTTTAACAGCTTATTTTAACTCAAAAAGGCTGATTCTGAGAAGCTACTCACCCCTTGCTTTTGATTATCAGTTTCTGCTGTAGACATGTTAATTTATGGTTATATTCTTAGATTTTTTTATTTTTTATTTTTTTAAAAATAAAAAAAGACCCAAATGAACTATAAATTTTTTTTTTTTTAATGAGAAATGTAGACAAGTATTAAATAACAAAAAATAAAAATTAATTGAAAAAGTTATTTCACAGCTTATTTAACAAACACTACTCAGCAACTTAAATCTATAATCCAGCAGCTACACCAAACAGATTAACAACTTTTGATTAAAGTCATAATCTATAATCTATGAAGTTATAATTTATAAATTGTTTTAACAGTTACATTAAACGGGGCCTTAGTGGACCGCTAACTCGGTCTCCTCTTCAAGTTTAAATCCAAAGGACTTCATGAGCAAATCAAATTCAAACTCTTATGACTTCATGAGCAAATAAAACTCTTCCCAAACGGAGTGGACCGCTAACTCGGTCTCCTCTTCAAGTTCAAATCCAAATCCAAAGGACTGCATGAGCAAATCAAACTCTTATAATTCACCAAGCCTTCAATTGTCACAAGGTTGAAAAAATCAAACAAGGACCGAAGTTGCCTGATCTCAAAAGTTGAGTTGGAAATTCTCCAACTTGTTGAATTATTGTGAAATGAAGAATCAATCTTTACAAATTTTATATGTAAAGAATTAATCATCAAAATTGCAATCTTGTTAAAGAGAAATGACACAGATTTATTAAGTTTGTTGTTTTTCTTCATTAGAAGCACATGTATGGATTTGGTGCGAGGTGGAGCTTGAAAAAGTATGATCCCTTTTTTAGATTGCCCTGAGCGAACCTATCAATATTTAATCACAAGGAGGGGAGTAAATTTTGAAATCTTTCTTATAATTTAAAAACAAATTCAAAGTTTGAATTTTAAATCTTCCCCAATTTCTAATTTCTCCAAAAATTTAATGAGCATCCTTGCAAAACCCACATCTTTGAGTTTAGTTAATGATGGGTTGAAATTTTTTTGGTGTAGCCAATATTTTCAAATATATCAAGTCTCATAATTTTTGTAGGACCCTTATTTAAAAAAAAAAAAAAAAAAGACTTTGACCTTTTTAACTTTGATTAATTAAGAAAATTCTACTTGTCTCAGTCAATGGGACAGTGATTATGTCATGAGAAAATTTTATTGTCCATACGCACACAAAAAGTCAAAAAGTTGCTATAAGTGATAATATCACTCTCTCTGTCTTTCTGTATATCTTTTTATAAAAAGTTAAAAAGTTATTAAAATAGTCTGTTCCCAAAACGAAGCCTAAATCATATATTAATTTTTCTGTAAACATAGCATTATTGATAGTCTAATATCAAAATATTCAAATTTATTGACTACATACTTTGTGCAATTCAAGCTGATTTATAGGTGACTACTTTGTGTTTTCACCTTAAATAAAATATTGAAAAATTTACATATAAATCTTATCCTAATGAATGGTGATCCATTTAATTCTAAGGATTTTCTTATAGATCAATTAGTCCTATTAATTTTATAAATGGAGATTTAATATATTATTTAAAAATTGAATTTACGGTTATATCTTTATTTCTATTATATTTCCTTCTTCTTCTTCTTCTTCTTCTTCTTCTTTTGCTAGAAAGGTAAGATGTACGACCTGTGATAATCAAATTTGGATTGAATTTTTATATAAAAATCTTTTTATTTGAAAAACATTTTAAAAAGAGTACAAAAATGACTTGAAATATTGGATCTTTCAAATATTCCAAATTGATGTGGGATTCTTCAAATATTTCAAAAATAGTATAAAAACTCTTTAGTAAATTTTAGACAGATATATAATTTGAAACTGTAACTCCAACATAATACTCAAACGTAACATTTTGATATATTATTCTAAAAAAAACTCCTTACTGTACTTTTCACAAACGTAACATTCCAAATAACACTAAAAAAAAAAAAATCTTAATGTAACACTTTAATATAATACAAAAAAAACTCTTTAGTGTATTTTTTTTAAGCGTAACACTCCAAAAGAATATGGGATTTTTCAAACCATTCTAAAAGAATGTGGGATTCTTCAAATCATTCCAAAATAAGTATAAACATTACTTAGTAAGTTTTAAGAAAATGTATAATTTTAAACTATGAATATTACGTTCGAAAAAAAATATACTAAAGAAGGTTTTTTGTATTTTTGTGTGTGTTATATTGGAGTGTTATGTTTGGGAAAAACAAACTAAGAAATTTTTGTGTGTGTTACATTGGATTGTTACGTTTGGAAAAAGTACATTAAGAAATATTTTAAGAGTGTTATGTTGTTACGTTTAGGAAAAGTATACTAAGGAGTGTTTTAGTGTGCTATATTAAAGTATTACGTTATTGAGTATTACATTGAAGTATTACGTATTTATTCGTCATGTGAGATTTGTTCCAGAAGAACGAAAATTAATTCTATAGTGCGGATTGCCTAAATATTTAATTTCACATTTGGAAAAACTCACTTTTATTTCTCAAAAATTAAATCCAAATATATCATTTTGTGTAATTTTCACTTTAATGAGACTTTTAAATTCATAAAAAAATTAAAGACTAAACTGTTTATAAAATCACATTTTAATATTTATTTATATTTCACCCTAAAATATTTGCATTATTTCCAAAAATATTTTAAAAAATAAATAAAAGTACAACACAACCAAAGATGACTCAAAGTTGCATGCAAAAAGTGACGCAACTACCTACCGTATCCAAGATGATGTACAACTTTGTTTTGACAATGTAACACGTGTCAAAAATACTCTTCTGTCCCCCCATGATAAATTATATAAAGTAACAGAAATAATAGAGACTCCACAAAATACAACCCTCACAACTTTTAAAATAATTTGAATCATTTATGTTACCGTCAAATACAACTTCTAAAAAATTCAAACACGTTAATAATTAATATATCAATGGAGTTATGAAAATCCTCTATTATGGAGGTTCCATACATTTTCCATAAAATAAAAGCATGCTTGTTGTGTGATATCATAGTGATTCACAAATAGTTGAAGACTAGTCTCCACAACTAACACAAAACACTTTGTTCCAACAAAAAAGAGTAACCAATTTTGGTTCATATTGGTGCCAAAAAAAAAAGATTTTTATTGATAAATCTCATTTAGAAGTGTTTTAATCTAAGAAGTCTATGAATGAATTTTTTAACCCATTTAGTCTCATATATGTATAGTTTTATTCAATAAAATCTTTTTTCTTGATTTACACTATTTTCTTGAACACTTATGCCCTTATATTTAATTTTGATATCCTTATAAATATTTTTTGAACAGTTATCAATTTTATGATGTGAACATTCATATTTTAAAATTCACATTGGTAGGAATGTAAAATTGGCCCGTGGACGGCCCGAAACCCGCCCGCGAGCCAGGGCGGGCCCGGCCTATTGACAATGTGAATATTCACATTGACATGTTAACATTCACATTAATAAGAGTGTAAAATTGGCCGACGTCCCGTGGCGGCGCGAAACTCGACCGCGGTCCATGGGCGGCCCGGGACGGGCCCGGTCCGGCCCGTTGACAATGTGAATATTCACATTTACATGTTAACATTCACATTGATGAGAGTATAAAATTAGCCCGCAGCCCATGGGTGGCCAAAAGCCTGACTGCCACCCGTTGACAATATGAATATTCACATTGACATGTTAACATTTACATTGATAGAAGTGTAAAATTAGCCCGTGCCTCGTGGCTACTCGAAACCCGCCCACGGTGCGTGGGCGGCTCGGGGTGGGCCCGGCCCGGCCTGTTGACAATGTGAATATTCACATTTACATGTTTAATATTCACAATGATAAGAGTATAAAATTGGTCAGCGGCCTAGGGCCGGCCCGACCCGGCCCGTTAACAATGTGAATATTTACATTGACATGTTAACATTAACATTGATAGGACTGTAAAATTTGCCCATTGCCTGAAGCTTGCCCGCGGCCCGGGGTAGGCCCGGTCCCGCTCGTTGACAATGTGAATATTTACATTGACATGTTAAAATGCACATTGATAGGAACGTAGAATTGGCCCGCGGCCCGTAGGCTGCCCGAAGCTCGCCCACGGCTCGGGACAGGCTCGTTTGGGTCTGGGCCCGAGCATGTCCGAGACCCTAGGTTAGGGCTTAGGTCATCACTTTGAAGCCCGGCCCGACCCATCGGCCCACTTAAGGCCCATTCAAGACTCGGTCCAAGGCCCAGCCCGCCCGAGGTGCAATGTATTTTTTTGTGGAAAATAATAAAATTTTGGTAGAAAAAATTAAAAAGAATTAAAAAAATGGCCAAGCCCGACCTAAGCTCGAGGCTAAGCCCAGGTCCACCGGCCCGACCCGAGGCTCGATCCATCGGCCCGTCCAAAGCTCGAATTCCCTTGTGCCAGGGCTAGGGCCTGGGCCTAATTTTTTGGCCCGTGGACCGGCCCGATCTGGCCTGGGAAAGGTTCGTTTAGGCCCAGGCTCGAGACTAGTCCGAGACCCTAGGCTAGGGCCTGGGCCATCACTTTGAAGCCCAGCTCAACCCATCGGCCTAGTTAAGGCCCATTCAAGGCTCAGTCTGAGGCCCGGCCTGCACCGGGGCCTAGTGTCTTTTTTTGTAAAAAATAATAAAATTTTGGTAGAAAAAATTAAAAAGAATTAAAAAAAAATGGCCAGACCCGCCCCGGGCCGCCCACGGGCCATGGGCGGGTTTCGGGCAGCCACGAGGCACGGGCTAATTTTACACTCATATCAATGTGAATGTTAACATAATGTAAATGTTAACATGTCAATGTGAATATTCACATTGTTAACGGCCCGGGCCAGGCCCGTCCCGGGCCGCGAGCGGGCTTTTGGCCGCCCATGGGCCGCGGGCCAATTTTATACTCTTATCAATGTGAATTTTAACATGTCAATGTAAATATTCACATTGTCAATGGGCCCACCCCGAGCCGCCCATGGGCCGCGAGCGGGTTTCGCGCCGCCACTGGACACAGACCAATTTTACACTCCTTTTAATGTGAATGTTAACTTGTCAATGTGAATATTCACATTATCAATGGGTCGGGCCTGCCCCGGCCTGACTCGAATTTTTTCGGGCACCCACGAGAATCGACATGTGCCGGGCCCCTACACATTGACGATATGAACATTCACATTGATGGTGTGAACATTCACAGTAGGGGTATTTTGGTAATTATATCACCCATAGGACTTATTAAAACATAAGAAAATAATGTGTGTGAACATTCACATTAGGGGTATTTTGGTAATTATGTCACCCATAGGACTTATTGAAACATAAGAAAATAATGTGAATTAAATAGAACATAAGTAGATAAAAATGGTATTTTGATTTTCTTATCTCAAATAGGACCTAATGGAATAGTAAAAAAGAATATGGGTTGGATGGAATAAAACTTTTAGAAAGTGAATTTTTCAAAAAAGCTCCCCAAAAAAAAAAAATATATATATATATATATAGGGGGTTAAACGGTGAAAAAAAAATCTTAAAACCATAAAAATAAAATCTTAACACTTTGAAATAAGAATGAAATAAATATTTGTATAGGGAAACACCTAAAAGATTTTTTAATGTGTTTTAGAGAAGTAAATATTAATTATAATGATAGCATTATGTGACCGTATGATAAATTAATGATGAATTTTAAATTATGATAGTTGAGACTGTATAATTAAATTAATGGGCACTATTGGATGTCTACCTAATCTTTTCTTGAAAAATGCTTGAGAGCACTAATTAGTGTTCCCACTAATTAGGTGGCAGTTGGTCCCGTCATTAATGATGTGATGTTTTGGTCTTGGAATTGTATTTTTTTTTTATTTTTTTTTACTTTTTTAATGCATTAGTACTATTAGTGGTGATATTTTTAGTGGGATGAAACATTGTTGTTTTTTTAGATAGGAATATTTAAAGAGGGTTGATTAAGGTAATTTGAATTGAACTTTCTTTTTTTCTTTTTTAAGATCTTGGTTTACCAAATTTTGAAAAGATTTTTGGTTTGTTTTTTAGAAACAAATTTTGGAGAAAATTTTTCAAAATCTTGTTTCGTTTAGTGATTTTGGAAAAAAATTTCCAAATTCATTTTCTCTCTCCTACATATCAATCAATCACTATTTCTCTCTTCTCTCTCCTTATCAATTACTTTTTTTTCTCACACACATCTACTCAATTATAACAAAGTATCAAATCATCTCAAACTCCCATACTCTAAAATTATTTTCAAACTATACAACCAAACAAACCAAAAAAATTTTTAAACTCTCTCCCTAAAATCTTTTTTGAAAATTTATCTCCTAAAATCATTCTAAACACACCCTCAATTTTCCAAATTGAAAGTACGGATACCAAAAGTTAAAAGGGCTACCTTCTTTTCTTTTCCTTTTTAAGGCACTGTTTGGGAAGAAGAATATGGGTTTTTTTTAGTTATTTTAGTCACAAAAGATAAAATAGGGTATTTTAGTCACAAAAAACAAAACATCACATCTAACCCATAATCATTACACTCTTTTTTCACAAAAAAAGTCAAAAAAATCAAAAAGTCCTTCCCAAACCAAACTTTTTAGTCTAGACTAAAATAGCCAAAAAGCCAACCCACTTTCCAAACCAACCCTATGTTAATCTTTTTTTTTTTTAAATTTTATCCACCTTATTTTTTCTTTTTCTTCTCAGAAATGACGCACAAGCTAAAATGCAAAACATCTTCAATGTTATCAAGCGTTTTACTTACAAAAATATTTAAGAGTACTAAAAAAATAAATCTCTAATGGCTTCATTTGGAAAGAAGGGTTGGGTTGGGTTTTGAGTTATTTTAGCAACAAAATGATAAAATATTTTTTTTAACTCAATAAGATAAAATATCACATCTAACTCGTCATCATTATATTTTTTTCTCTCACAAAAAGTTAAAAAAGTCATAAAGTTTTTTCCAAACGAAATTTTTCAACCCCAAGCTAAATAGTCAAAAAGCCAACTTACTTCCCAAACGAACCCAATGAGAGCTGCCCTACTTATGAATGATTTGATGTATGTTTCTTTTTTTTCTTTTTTTTTTATTGTTCCATGCCACATCATTAGAACTCTAAATTCAGATTTATGAATCATTACTCTTTTACTTATTTAAAACTTACTATAATCTATATTTTTTATTCTACCTATTCACTTTTTCATATTTTCACTTTAATTTTACTTTTTATTTTAGCCATTCATCTAAATATTACTCACTTTATGAAAATGTCACATCAATAATAAAATAGAAAGAAACAAAATCATAAAAATCAAATAAATTTTGCCTAACTTAGCTAGCTACATTTAGTAGGTATTTGGGGGTAAACTAACAAAATATATATTTTTTATCTACATACACGTATTTAGATTACATCAATCAACATCTATCAGCATCCCTTCTTTACTTTTTAAACCACTTTCGCTACTTTTTTACACATTTTTTTATTAAAAAAAAAGAATTTAAAAAGTACATTTATTTAGAACATTCAAAACCATCCCTAAGTTAGTAATGAGTTGAGATAAATGTCTAATCATATAATTATTACATTGAAGTTGAAAAAAATATATGAATTAGTGTATCCACGTTAGCCTCGCCAAATGTAATTTTTGATTAAATATAACTAATAAATAATAAAATTCTTACTCCATTAGTTTCAACAAATTATTTCTAAATTAGCTTTTGGTTAATGTTGCTACAATACCTCAACCAATTTGTTGAAGTACTATTCATTAGTTAAGCCTATTTTAAGAAGTTGATTAAAAGTCACTTTCCAACTTATAACTCACCCATTCTCTCACAAAAAATTCAAAAAAAGTCAAAAAAATAAATTTTAACCATCTTCTCAAAACATCCCTTAAACAATAATATATCATTTTTTTGGGGGATAGATTTGACCTCACTCTTTTTAATTTCTTAACTACTATTCATTGAAAATATATTTTAAATTATTTAAATACAAAAAATCATAAAAATAAATATTTTAATAAAATAAAATTTTAAACTAGAGAGTCTGATAGAATATATAAAAAAAGACGGAAAATGCCTGAGGCCTTGAATTTGTCTCGAATTCTTTTTTTCTTTTTTTTAAGACAGTGTTAGTTTTTTTTTTTTTTTCCCTCTCTTTTCTTTTCTTTTCTTTTCTTTAGTCTGATGGAATATATAAAAAAAGACGGAAAATGCTTGAGGCCTTGAATTTGTCTCGAATTCCTTTTTTCTTTTTTTTAAGACAGTGTTAGTTTTTTTTTTTTTCCCCTCTCTTTTCTTTTCTTTTCTTTTCTTTTTGCAAGGGTAGTTTATATATAGGGATCTGCTAAAAAATTAGACATTCTGCAAGCGAGTTGGGTTGAACTGATTGGATGATAAAATTGACTGATCAATTTTTTTTAATTTTATTTTATTTTATTTATTGGGCTGTGTTAGTTTTTTTTTTTATTTTAAAGGTAGTTATGTGTAGAGATGTGCTAAAAATCTAGACATCCCGCACCAACTCATTGTACAAAATTATATGGAATTAATAAATTTTAACCAGCAATCTAACTCATCAATCAATTAGGTTGGACTAGTTGAGTAATAAAATTGACTGATCAATTTGTTGATTTCATATATTTTTATACGATGAGTTAGTACGAAATGTCTAATTTTTTATATGTCCCTACAAATAACCACCCTAAACAAAAAAACTAACACACACAGCAAAAAAAAAAAAAAAAGGCGTTCGAGGCAAATTCGAGGCCTCTAGCTCTACTGAAAAAAGACTAGCTAAAATATAAAAAGTTCTTTTTAGAATATAATTTAATTCAAAATTTACTAAAATTGATGTGAATGCTCTTATACTAAGGTCTATTTTGACAAGTAGGAAAAAAATCAATTTATTAGCTTATTTAGATTACATTATCTCTTTATTTTTTATCTTTAAAATATCTAAAAATTAATTTTTTTCCTACTGCTCAAAAACAGTACTAAGGGGTTGTTTGGGATGTCTTAAATAAGTGTATTTTTTAACTTTTTAGACAAAAAAGTTAAGAAAAAAAATATGGTTATTTGGGATAACTTTTTGACTTTTTACAAAAAAATGTGTATTAAAAAATTATATAAATTAGTGTATAGGAGAAGCTTGGGCAGAAAAGGCAATATGGTGGGCAAAGTAGTGTATAGGAGAAGCTTGCTTCCTTTTTCAGGCATTGAATTAGACGGTGCTATTCAGCCCGTGGGAGCCTACCATGAGTCTCATTTTGCTAATCAAAACCGTTCAATGTGTAGAACTCGTTAAGTACCATATGCTTGGAAAAAATTACGTTAATCGGATATCGATAGCTATCTGATCGGATTAATTTTTTGTCAACCGTTAACTATAACACCATCCATTTTTTAATACAAAATTGATTTGATTATATAGTTAGAGATATCCGATCAATGTGATTTTTTACAAATATATATTACTCGACGAATTTTACACATTGAACGATTCAGATTATCAAAACGAGACCCGTGATGTGTCTCCATGGGCCGAACATCACCATCCTGTGCAAAAAAAAAAAATCCACCCGCGTGACCATCACTTACTTGGCCTGTGTCAGTGTCTTGTACTTGGCCTGTGTAAAGGGGATTTTTTATATATTTTTTTTGGTGAATAGTGATGATTTTTTGACTTTTTAGTAATAATTTGATTTTTTGTATTTTTTAGTGTATGCCAAACCAAGTCTAAATATTTTAACTAATAGATACATGTTTGAAGATCTTACTAGCACGCGTGTAGCAATGATTTAGAACATTAACTTTAATGCTCTCGTGGCCTCGTTTGTTTTGAGTGAAAGAGA
This sequence comes from Camellia sinensis, assembly GCF_004153795.1. Lineage (NCBI taxonomy): Eukaryota > Viridiplantae > Streptophyta > Magnoliopsida > Ericales > Theaceae > Camellia > Camellia sinensis. Next base: position 488,139 of record NW_021027230.1, on the reverse strand, counting down.
GGGTATTGGGATTGCTAATACCAAGGTATTAGTATTAGCCTTGTTTGTTTTGAGAGAAGGCCTTGGGACTATTAGTCCCTTGGTATTACTAATACCCTTGGAGAGGGGATTGGTAAGGAGGAGGTACAGATGGTATTAGAAAAATAGTGAGGGGATTAGAAATTTTTTTTATTTTTTTTATTTTTTATATATGGGAATTTTTTTTAAAATATAATTTTTAATTTTTTATATTTTTTTATTTGTTTTATTATTTTGTATAAAAATAATTTAATAATTCCTCACTACTAATCCCTTCACTATCAATCCCCTCACTAACAATCCCCTCACTATCAATCCCTTCCATTCTATCTCTGAAAACAAACGGGGCCGTAAAATATTAATGATATGGTAAGGAGAAAAAAAAATAAAAATAAATTAAAACCAAAATATCACATTATAAGAAGGCCTACCACCAACTCATTAGAATTGATTTCAGAGTTCAAAAATTAGAGCTTCAGAATATTTTTCCTAGCACGTGTTGTTGAAGATTAATTAGTCAGTCCCACATCAGTTATCAATCATGTGTAAGGATATGTTTGTTGTAATTTTTTACAAAATAAAAAGTGATAATCAAAAAGTTGAATTAAAAGTATCTCCTTTTTAATTTTTCAATTTTTTTTTATCTAATAAATTATAAACAAAAAATTATACTAAATATCATGGCCTAGACGCCTAAAACAAAAATAAAAATAAAAATAAGCTTTTAGGCTATACGGAACATTACTTAAATTGGTTTTAGACCATGAGTTGGCACAAGAACCATATTTTCCCCCCCTCTTGTGACAAACCAACCAAACAAAAAATATAGAAATTTGAATGATACTATGATATTCACCCCTTTTTTTAAAATTAAATTTTCAAAATTTTGTTTTCTTTTCTCTGTGTTTTTTCTGCTATCCTACCACTAAGACTAAGGCTATATTTGGAAACAGATTAAATTAATCAAAATTTAATTTAAAAAAATCAACATACTTTCATACTTTCTTACATATTTTTTTTTATAAAAAAATATTTAAAAAATCAATTTTCAAACGAATTGTAAATCAATCCACAAACCCACATAGTATAGTTGGCTCCATGTCGTCATCCGCAACAAGATTAAGGCTTATGGGTAATGATACATCCCACTAAAAGTGGTGCTCTAAAGCACCACTAATGAGTTGGCAAGCACTTTCACTAAAAAAAAAAAAAAATACAAGATACAAGCAGTGGGTCCCGTTCACTGCCACATCACTAGTGGTGCTTTTAGAGCACCACTTTTAGTGGTCTCAAGCATTATTGTAAGGGTTATTTTGGGAAGATCGTAAAAGTAATTTTTTGGTTTTTAACTAAGCTTTTGATTTTTTTAGACAAATGATTTGGAAAGTTGGTAAAAAGTGACTTTTGACTTTTTTTATTAATATTTGTTTATGATGTCAAATCATAATCAAATGACCAAACTATCCCTATTTAGTTTAAAATATTACTTCACCCATGTAGCATATTTTGACTCATAAGGGGTAAAATTGTAATTTTATCCTTGGCTAAAAACCACCTTCCCAAATGGAAAAAAATTCAAAAAAAAATCAACTTTTAACTTTTGTTACAAACAAAAAAAAGTGACTAAAAGCCAACTTCCCAAAACAAGCCTAACTATTGTCATACAGGTGGCCGGTACACGTTGCAACGATTTGCATGTGAACCCCATTACAAGTGATAAAATATCACGTGATGTAAAATCCATCAAAATAAAAAATAGTTATAAAATAATTAATTAATTAATTAAAAGTAACGTCTCTATTGGTTTAAAACTAAAACACTTTATACATTGAAGTTTATTTACACTTTATTGATACTATTGAAGTTTAAAACTAAAACACTTTATATTATTTTTTAAAATAAACATAAAAAAAATAAAATTTATTTACTCACAATTTAAATTACCATAGGAGTGAAAATACAAAGACCACTTCTTTGATTTTTCCAAAAAACAAAAACAAAAAACAAAGAAATTAGAAGTACCCAGAAATGATCAAATACAAATCAGTTCGATCAAATGAAAGAGAACATCGATCAACTACTGGGGCTCATGATAGTTGTATGAGGATAACCTCATTATATTATTTTTTTCTCATATTTTCGTCTACTTCATTATTTACGAAACTGGCCTTATTAGCATGACATAACTTCACATGATACATCTATTGCTTTCTCTTGCCATGTGTATATGACTAGATGGTTAGTTTATGAGTTTGTTTATAGTCTTTTTATTTTTAAAATTTTTTAATTATTAACTTTCAACCGTAAAAGTTATACTACGCCTCCGTTTAGGAAGTAGGTTAGCTTTTTGGCTTTTTGACTTTTTTAGCTATTTTAACCAGGGCTAAAAAGTTTAGTTTGGGAAGGACTTTTTGACTTTTTGATTTTTTTGGCTTTTTTTGTGAGAGAAGAATGTAATGATTATGGGTTGGATGTGATGTTTTGTTTTTTATGGCTAAAATAGCCTATTTTGTCTTTTGTGGCTAAAATAGTTAAAAAAGCCCCGCTTAGCTCTTACCAAACGGAGTTTACACTTTAAACAAAAAAATTTTGTGTTTTTTTGTTTTGGGGACAAGAAATTAATTTCATCCAATACGGATTGTATTGTTTAAGTAAATTTTTTTTAGCATGTAACCTCTGATAACAATGTCTTTTGGAAATTCAGAATTTGTTCTTTGTTTTACTCGGGTTTTAGATATAAATTTTTGTACAAAAATTTATGAAGCCAGAAAAAAAAAGAAAATTAAAAATGAATGCAGTATAAATTAATTTTTTCAGTTTTTTTTTTTCCTTCACAAATCTAAGATTTGGATGCAGTATTAGTCCAAAATGGCATTTAAAATGTTGTTGAATGAAAGAAAATCCAAAGTCAAATGTATTAATGATAGAAAGGAGTTACATCTGCAATATTTTAAGAATAATGATATATGTACTAATTAATGTATTAACTAATATACTAATAGATGATTTGATATATTTTAGAAATTTTAGGTATTTGTAATTTGCATAATGAGTGGGATAGTAATAATGACATAACACTAGTTGGTACATTAGTGTGTACATTAATTAGTACATGTAACACAATCGATATTTTAATTATAAATTAAGGATCTTATAATTAATAGAATGAATATGGTCTTAATTGACGGAAACATTCATAGTGAGTTTGTGACTACTATAGAGACATAGGCCAAAAATCAGGGTTATAGGGACATAGGCCAAAAATCAGGGTAGCAAATTCCTGGAAATTTCTTTGTTACGTGGTAATCTTAATTATATGTTTGTTTTACATTATTAGTTGTAAGTTTAAAAAATTAGCCAGAATGTCTATTGGAATTTTATTTGAATAATCAAAATTACAATCAAATACTGAAATGTGAATTTCATGAATTAATAATTTCAAATATGTTTAACCAAACAAGCCAACCCACTAGGCATATGATGCTTGTTAGTCAAAATGCCTAATGTGACTCACTTTTTTCAACTCCAATGCACTAGGCATATGCTTAGGCATTTTGGCTCAGCTCACATTCACTAGCTACATGTAGCTAGCCTTCAAGGCTAGACAAAATGTATTTAAGAGCATCTCCAACGGTAGTAGGCATTTTACCTATCTAAATATTACTATAAAGTATATATTTTATTTTGCCTATCAATTGTTTTATGTTTTTACTCCAACCATGCTCTTTATTTTAGCTATTCATCCAAAACACTAGTTGGTACATTAGTGTGTACATTAATTAATGCATGTAACACAATCGATATTTTAATTATAAATTAAGGATCTTATAATTAATAGAATAAATATGGTCTTAATTGACGGAAACATTCATAGTGAGTTTGTGACTACTATAGAGACATAGGCCAAAAATCAGGGTTATAGGTACATAGGCCAAAAATCAGGGTAGCAAATTCCTGGAAATTTCTTTGTTATGTGGTAATCTTAATTATATGTTTGTTTTACATTATTAGTTGTAAGTTTAAAAAATTAGGCAGAATCTCTATCGAAATTTTATTTGAATAATCAAAATTACAATCAAATACTGAAATGTGAATTTCATGAATTAATAATTTCAAATATGTTCAACCAAACAAGCTCAGAAGGTATTGATCATAATCTTTATCTTTTTTTAACATTCATCACAATTAAAAAATGTTCATAAGAGCAACTTACCATTTTTGGTGAGCTCATTAATTTTTTTTTTTAAAATATAGAGTCCATAAATTTGAATGAATTATATTTCATTTATATATTGTTTACACTAAAAAAATATGTAAACAAATTAATTTTGTCACTGAATTACACAATTAAGATTCTGTTTGGTAATGTTTTCAATTTTCAATTTATTATCTACAGAAACCTGTTTTTGTTTATATTTACAAAAATGGTCAGTTATTATTTTTTTTTGTTTTTTGTTTTTTGTTTTTTAACATGGTTAGTATAATAAGTTTTCAAAACAAAAACATATATTTTATTTCTCAAGGACATGAAGGCGGAGTTGGAAAATTGGTGGATGGATTGACAAAGAGGGTGAATAAAGAAATAAAAACTTATTCTCAACACAATTTTTTGTGTTCACATTTTTTTCAAAATATAAAAAATAAAACTGTTACCAACTGTACTTTTATTTTTAATTTTTAATTTTTTTAAAAACAAAAAAAAAAACTTTAAATTTAAAACAAAAATATATTACCAAACTTGCCCGCATCAACACAATTATTTAATTTTAGAAAATGTTTAAAACTTTTTATAAAAAAAAATCAATTTGATTTATAATAATTTCGTATGTTAAATGTCAGTTTTTAATTTATTATCCATTTAACTATATAGAAAACAAACGGGTAAATTATAAACACATCCCTTGAGATTTGTTTAAATTATAAATTATTTCTTGTAGTTTTAAAAATTAGATTATGCCTCTGTTTGGCAAGTTGATTTTCAGGTTTTTTTGGCTATTTTAGCCACAAAAAACAAAATAGGCTATTTTAGCCATAACAAACAAAACATCACATCCAACCTATAATCATTACATTCTTCTCTCACAAAAAAAGTCAAAAAAGCCAAAAAGCCAAAAAGTCCTTTCCAAACCAAGCTTTTTAGCCCAGGCTAAAATAGCCAAAAAAGCCAAAAAGCCAAAAAGCCAACCTACTTCCCAAACCAAGCCATATGGTTTCTAATTTCATAACAAATAGATCTTATTATTTAAATCATCAAGTTAATTAATAGTTTTTAATAATGTTAAAATTCTATTTTAATTAATAATTTAGATAATTTTATTATTATATAGATAAACAGTTAGAAATTTTACTTTTTTAATTAATTCTGTTAAATAAAAAAAATTAACAAAAAAATATTTGTAATTTTTTAAATCACAAAAGACAATCTATACTTTAAACAAATCTTATAAAGTATATTTATAATTTATCTCTTTAAATAATCAAAAATATTTGAGAGCATTAAAAATAAAGTACTATTAATAAGAGTCCCAATGAACTGACCCCCATTAATGTGATGACTGAGTCTTTTTAAGGTGTTCTGTTGTCCGTTCCAAGATAAGAGACTATAACCTGGGAACTTGCCCCGACCTCCCAAATATATGCTCCGCTTAAGTCAGGACTCAAGCAGCGGGGGAGCATTGGGCCCACACCAAATACTGTGGTAGCAACAACTTGAGACTAACCTCCTAATCAACTGCCCTACGCCCAAGAGATTGGCCCAAGAGATTTTGAACTTGGGACCTAGGATCTTAACCCCCAAGCCTTTACCAAGTTGCCAAACACTATTGATTATCTTCTCCAATATTTGATCCAAAGAACACAAAATATGACTAAGGCCTCGTTTGGCAAGTGTTATTTTTAGTCAAAAAGTTACTAAAAAAATTAAAAAGCCAACAACACATACCAAAAAGCTAAAGATTTTATTTTCTCTTTACTTTTTGCACATCTTTCCATAAAAAATAAAAAAATTATTCTAAATATATTATTTTTTTTTTACATCACATTTTAACTAAAAAATTAAAAAATTACTAAAAAAATCTATTACCAGACGAGGCCTAACAGTTGATGTTTGCACCAGTTGGATGAAAAGAATCCTGTCTAGCCCTTGATCCAAGGAAACAAAATATGATGGTGACTAAGATCTTTGTGTCTTTTGAATTAAATGTAAGATGACGAGTGAAAACAAAATGATAGGAATCCAAATCTCAGCCGATTGAGAAATTAATGCTAGGTTCACAATTTAAATTCACTAGAATGTGATATGTCAATTCTTTTATTTTTTTTTTTTTTTTTCTATGTTTAATCAGAAACGAAGAAGAAGAGGGGAGAAGAAGAAGAAGAAGAAGAAGAAGAAGAAGAAGAGAAGAGAGAAGAAGAAGAAGAAGGGAAGGGAGAGCTGGACAGGAGGGGGCATCAACCAGGGGCGGAGGAGCGGCGGAGGCACGGCGGAGGCTGAGCTGCTGCACGAGCACGAACCAGCACGAGCCTGTCGTCGGCAGAACCAGCACCAGCCCGCCGTCGTCCTCCGCCATCGTCCTCGTCCTCCGCCGTCGTCCTCCTTCTCTCTTCCTCTTCTCGTCCCCGATCCCCGATGGTAGAAATTTCCCCGCCCCCGTCCTCGATCCCTGACAGGGAGCCTATCACCGCCCCCATCCCCGGCCCCTAACGGGGATCGGGTTTCCCCGACACCGAGAATTCCCCGGCCAAAAAAAGAAAAAAAAATGCACGAATATGAGCTCAAATATACATATATTCATCATCAACAACAACAATATGTATTCATCAACAACAATCATCTGTTCATCATCATCAAAGATCTGAGCTCAAAATGTAAAAAATAAAAAATAAAAAGAGAGTGAGAAATCTGATCTGATCTGATCTCCCTTCAACATGGTTTCCACTCAAATCAAGCATTTTCAATGACTCAAACTAAGAAATCTGATCTGGGATTGGACCTCAAATGAGATTGTTGCTGAGATTCAAAGTCTCCAAAGACCTACTGAGCTCAAAATGTATAGATCGCCGTGATAGAGGGACGACGGCGCTGCAGCTGCGCAGATCGCCGTGATGGAGAGACGACCGCGCTGCAGCTGCGCAGATCGCCGTGATGGAGAGACGACCGCGCTGCAGCTACGTAGATCGCCGTGATGGAGGGACGACGGCGCTGGAGAGGAGGGGGGTCGGGGCCAACGGTGGTGGTGGTGTCACCGTGTGTCGGTGACTGTGAGAGAGAGAGTTGACAGAGAGACAAGAGACAGTGAGGAAGAGAAGAACAAGAGTTGAGAGAGAGTGAGGGAGAGAAGAACGAGACACACAGAGTTGAGAGAGTAAGATGAGAGTCAGAGTGAAAGAGTGAGATGAGAGAGAAATATATAATTGTAATACAACTAATAGGTAGTATATAATATATGCGGGGAAGCTTCGGGGAAACTTTGGGGCGGGGTCGAGCCGGGGCCAGGGCCGAGAAATTAATCCCCGTCCCCGGCCCGAAAATTATCGGGGAAAAAAATATTTATCGGGACGGGGCGGTCCGGGTCCCCGTCGGTCCGGATTAATATTACCATCCCTAATTAGAACCAATTAGTGCATATAGTTTTATTAAAAAATTAGATTTAATTTTAAAGTCTAATAATGTGATAATTAATTAAAATATTAAAAGTAAAACTCTCTCTCATATATTTTTTAATTATCAATCAATATATAACTTACAAATAAAAAATGGATTTACAAAAAAATGGACTTATCTTTTTCCTTTACAATACAATATATAACTTACAAATAAAAAATGGATTTACAAAAAAGTAGACTTATCATTTTCCTTTACAATAGATTTGGTTGGAAAATTTAAAAAAATTTGAAAAAAAAAAATAAATAAAATATATCTATCTTTTATATAATTTTACATATTTTTATTTTTTTTCAAACTTCTCTTCAAATTTTCCGACCACCTTAAGCAAATTCCATTGTCCCGTTATTATAAATATAATATAAATAAATTTATAAATCTAAGATTTCTCGTTAAAGTGTCAGATGATATATTTGTAAATTTGTAGCTAAACATGTCTCATTTCCAAACACTATCACTTTATAAGCGCAGCAGAATGTATGTTCTTCCCATCAACTCAGCTCTCAAATTCCCTTCAACCAAGCAGAGCATTTCCCAAGCAGATCATCCCCCTCTTTCTCTGTCTAGTGCCAAACCTAGAGAGAGAATCACACACACAGACATATATATACACATATAGAGAGAGAGGGAGAGAGAGAATGGGGAGTGGGAAGAGATTTGCGGTTCTTCTCTGCGCAGAAGATTCCGATTACGTGAAGAAGAAATACGGAGGGTATTTTGGGGTTTTTCTGAGAATGCTGGCGGAGGAAGGCGAGGCCTGGGACGTTTTCAGAGTCTCCAGCGGGGAATTCCCCGGCGACGGTGAGATCGGAGGCTACGATGGCTTCGTGATCACCGGAAGTTGCAGCGACGCTCACTCCAACGACCTCTGGATCTGCAAGCTCTTGAATCTGCTCAAGAAATTGGATTCTATGAAGAAGAAAGTTCTAGGCGTTTGCTTTGGCCACCAGGTATTTTCTATATATATATATAGATATAGATGTGTGTATCTATTTTCTTTTATTCTTGTTTTTGTTTTTATTAAAAATGTGGTAGTGGTCTGTCCCTTTTAGTTTGATGATACACTCCTCTGCAGAGTTTTCTGTTTGTTTCTGTGGTTACTGTTTTTCCAAGTATAAAAAACTTTCCATGAAATTAAGGTCATTCTAGTTCAAATCAGAATAAAAAACTGATATTTTTCTTTTTAAAATTTGTATTAAAAAAAATTCTAATCCGTTTAATCTTGTAAAATCTAAACATATAAATTTTTTAAATTAATTCATTAAAGGAAAAAAAATCTCTAACATACCTAAAGGTAATAATGTATGAGTCTTTAATATTTGTTTTTGTTTTTCATATATTTTCCTAGGAAACAAACAGAGCGACAGGAATTGGAAATTACAGGGGTTAGGAATTTGGGGTTTTCACGTGAGAATGGGATTTTTATATGTTGACCAAATTGACCCTCTCCTTACAATTTTGATAGATGAATAGTTTGGTCTTTTCACATCTTTGTTTGGGATAAATTATTTTAGTTATTTTAATTTAATAAAAAAAAGTTATAATTAAAATAATAATTGACTTTTTTATAATTAATTTGATAATTATAAAAATAAAATAAAATAATTTTAATTTAAAAATATATTTTATCTTACTAATTAAAATAATCTCTTTATCTTTATTTAATTAATTTAACTCCAACCCACGTTCAGAACGATAATATTTTAGGCAAAAGGCCGAATGGTTAAGTTGGGCGTTGTTGGGTATGTTTGGTTTGGGTTTGTAAAGTGATTTTGTAAAAAAATTTAAATAAATTTGTTTGGTTTGTAAATTTTTTAAAATAATTTTTAAAATCACTCTCTCTTTTATTTATTAACTAATTACTTTTTTTTCATCTCCTTTCTCATTTTTAATTATTTTTTCTTTCACATACATCTACTCAATTATAATAAAATATCAAGTTATTCTAAACTCTTAAACTCCAAAATTATTTTCAAAATACACAACCAAACGAAATAAAAAAATTTCTAAATTCTTTTCTTAAAATAATTTTTAAAAACTACTCTCTCAAAAACAATCCATACATACCCGTTTGTTTGTACTTTGACGTGGTGTGGACGCGCTATGAGGCGCGTTTTAATCTACTGAAGTACACATAAAATGAAAATGTCTGGTATCAGTGTCAAAGCTGACGAGTAAGGATCCTTTAGAGTTTTTTGTTTTAAAATTTTTTAGAGTGGTGTGTTGTATGGTTGAAATTTAATGACAAGTCACATCAATTTTTTAGCATTAAATCTCATTCATACAACACACCACTTTAGAAAACTTTAAGAGAAAAAAAATTCTAGAAAATCCTTGGTGAAAGGTGATTGGTTTACTGTGTGTGCCTCGAACAGACTGGACCGTTGAGTAAACATTCTCTCTTTCCTCTCTTGACTGCCTGCTCGGTGGGCCATTGAATCCACTTTCTCAATTTCAATTGAATTTTAATGACTTAAACTGTTTTTATTTTAAAATTTATTATGTATATTATATCGGTAAAAAGTTAAATTATTAAATATTAAAAAAATTAAAAATTATTTATTAAAAAAATTTAATAAACAGTTTTATTATTTAATAAAATTTTTATCTCACATGACTTTTAATATTTGATTGACTTAATTTTTTATAAGTATAATATACATGACAAATCTTAAAATATGAACAATTTAAATTATTAAAATTAAGTCTAAAATCGATCCAATAACTCCCAAAGTAGGAAACTAAAGAGAGAATCGTTGAGCTGGTTGCAAGTACGATTTCTAACATTTTAGATTCATCACATATAGACGATAATCACCTGTCGTGTTTAATATTAGGTTTGATTTGGCATTAGTTATTTTGATTAAAATTAGTAAACAAAGATAAAACTCGTTAATTTTAGCTTATGTTTGGGAAGTTGGGTTTGAGGATGTTTTGACTAAAATAGTCACAAAAAATAAAATTGATTTTTTAACTTGATAAAACGAAGCATCACATCTAATCCAAAATTATTACATTATTTCTCTCACAAAAAAGTCAAAAGTCATTCCTAAATCAGGCTTTTTAGCCCCAGGCTAAAATAATCAAAATAGTTAAAAAGCCAACCCACTTCCCAAACGAAACCTTAATAAGATAAAATATTATATTTAAATAATTTGTTAAAGTGTATTATATGATAAAAAAGTGATAAAAGTGGGGTCTAAAAATGTGTGTTAAAGTGTATTAAAAGTTTGTTAATTTTAGAGAATGAGTGGTGATGCAATAAATGTGTTAAAGTGTCTATTAAGGGATGTGTTGAAGAATATATATATATATATATATAGGTTGCAGAAGCTGGCATGGAAGATGGGTGGACGTCCGGCCAGTCAACTGTTCAATGACAAATTTTTATTTTTATTTTCTTTTCTTGAAGGGTTCAGACGTCCAGAGAGACGATCGGCCGGACGACCCTACGGCACTTCCCCACATCCCCCTCTCTCTTTCTCGCTAGCTAAAATGCTAGCCACAGTTAACGAAGAAGTTAACAGCTAACACTAGCACAACCCACTAACAGACTCTTTAACACTTCCATTGTGAGCCCAAAAGTTACTGTGACTGGCTAAAATTTTGGCCGCTGACCCTAGCACACTTATAAACACGTTCATTGTGGATACTTTAATATTAGGCTTGATTTGGCATTAGCTATTTTGATTAAAATTAGTCAACAAAGATAAAACCTATTAATTTAGTTAATAAGATATAATATTATATTTAAATTATAATTATTTTATTTTTTCGCATACAATCATTAAGGGTTGTTTTGGGAAGATGGTTAAAAGTTGATTTTTTTGAATTTTTTTAACCTTCTTTAAAAAAATGTGTAAAAAATATGAGAGATGATATGATCCAAAATGTGTTAAAAGTTACGAAGTGGCTTTTAATCCACCTCCCAAAAGTGGCCTAAATCAATTTTAAAAAACTCAAAATTTATCTTAAATACAATATTTTTAACCCAGTTAAAATAATTAAAAAGTCAGGTTAAATTAGTTCATCCCAAATGAGGGCTTAATATGTCATGTAAAATTTTGAGGCTTAAATTAATTTTAAAAAGTCAAAATTTATCTTAAATACAATTTTTTTAACCCGGTTAAAATAATTAAAAAGTCAAGCTAAATTAGTTCATCCCAAATGAAGGCTTAGTATATTTGTAAAATTTTAGGACTCGTTTGGAAACATTCAATTATTACCTAAAAGTAAAAAATACACTAAAAAGTCAAAAAAACTAACCAATTATACAAAAAAAAATCAAAAAATTAAAAAATCAAAAAATAACATGTTCTCAAATAAAGTAAAAAATGTATTAATTTTTTGCACTTTTTTTCTCTCTGTTTTTTGCACTTTTTTTTTTTTTGTAAAAAATCAAAAAATTATTCTAAATATATTAATTTTTTTTATTTCATATTTTAACCAAAAAGTTAAAAAATTACTAAAATAGCATGTTCTCAAATAAAGTAAAAAATGTATAAAAATATAAAAATTACTAAAAATAATTATTAGTATTATTAAAAATGTATGAAGTATATTAAAATATATAAAAAAATATATTTATAAGTATTTTAAAATATATTAAATATATAAATATTTGGATATTTTATAGTTGTTATCATTACTATTACTACTTACCCAAAAAAAAAAAAAAAGCATAACTATTAGCCGTGTTTGATTTCATTTTTAAAATATTTAGTAAAAAACAAGTTAAAAATTTATTTGATAAATGGTGGGTGAAAAAAATTAAAACATTCATCATTTTGTCATGACTTTTTTTTGGAGAAAAATGTTCTTAGTGTTAATTTTTTATTTAATAGATTTTAAACAAATTTTTAAGGGGTAATTAAAAGAAAAACCTCCAGAGTTTGATCGTTATAACAAAATAAAAATCTTAATTTTTTAATTTTGTCAAATTTTCAATCTAAACTATAAACTTATTTTTATTAAGGAAAAATTGACAGAAAAATGATATACTAGACTATCATTTTTTTTGGCCCATTTTACCTAATTGAAATAAATCAAAAATTTAAAATTTATTTTATAGAAGAATCAAATTTTGAAGGTTGTTGTTGTTGTTTTTTTTTTTTTTTTGTCCAAAAACAAAATCAAACATCTGTACTATAGCTATCACTTTTTGACAAGTGGTTTTTTAGAGTTTTCACCTTTGTTCTTTAATTTTTTCTTTTTTTTTTACTTTGTCAGTTTTTTTATTTATTTTTGTGTTCATTTAAACTAGTATGTCCTATATGAGTTTTTGGTTCTTGGAAACTTTTTTCCAAATTTTATATTTTTAAAAAAATTTGTTGGAGTTTCTAGTTTAAGCCTCACAAGGGCCATTAATTCCAATGAATAATCTTATACAATTTTTTTTATACAAATTTCATTAACAAACTGATGTGTTGAATTGTTTTTACCATTTAATTTAAGTCGCTTCTATTTAAATTTCAAGTTTCTATAACTACATGGTATGTTAGTTAAATATTCATTTGTATAGCATTTTACAATTTCGAATCTACTCCAATACTAATATGGACCACTATCAGTAACTCATCCCTATGGTCCCACGCTTAGACAAATTACACAGATAATCCCTTTAATTTGTCTTTTATATCGATTGATCTCTATAATTTTAATTATATCAATTGTCTTTGAATTTTTTGTATTGTGTCAATTTAAGTCTAATTTTAATTATATCAATTGTCTTTCAATTTTTTGTATTGTGTCAATTTAAGTCCAATTGGTAATGGCCATTTAAAAAATAAACTAAAATCAAGGGCATAATGGTCCGTTTACTATTCTTAAATTGATTGTGAGGTTAGTTTTCAATTTAAAATTGTCTATTCCCTTTTGAATTCACCATTTTGTGGTTGATTTCTGTCAAAATTCTTAACAAATGTTATTCATTAGAAAAAATTCAGACAACATAAAAATTTGAAGATAAAATTAATGCAATTAAAATTACAATGATTGCATTGACACAAAAAATAAATTATAAAAATTACGGATATAATTTACCTTGAAAGTTTAATAAAGCTTTTTTTGTCCAAAAGCCACAACAAAATAAAAATCTAGAGCCCATCTTGAAAGGACTTTTCTTAAGCATGCCTTGCATATGGTATGCAAGGCACTTGCAACCTTGCATTTACACCTTTTATGTATTGAATTTTTTTGCATTTACACCATTTACACCTTGCATATGGTGTGCAACCTTAAGGAGGTTGCACACCATAACATTAAGATTTTAAATGTTATGTTGTAGTCCATTTAAATCAGCTTTTAGTAGGCGAAATGACTACACACTCTCTTGCATAAAGATGCGAAGGGTCTGCACCGATACATTGTAAGTATGGCAAAAAATTCGAAATATCATTGCGACTTTGTGTTGTAGCAAATGGTAATTATACCCATTTAATGTTGCTACTAGGGTGCTAGACACACCACACACTACATACCACATTAGACCAATCACTTGGACCGCCAATTAGGGGTTGCCACTAATTCCCTAATGAGAGTCATTGTGTCCTCCCTTTGAATGAATATTTCCCTCAAATTCGTTGGTGGGAGGAGAATCTTTTATCCACACAATGCTATTTAAAGTGGAGTATATATGTCTCACAAAAAAAATAAGATTTACATGATGTGAGACCTATATATAGAACTTATATTCAAAGTGGAGTATGAATGTCTCACAAAAAATAAGATTTACATGATGTGAGACCCATATGTAGAACCAATAATGTTAGGTATCATGAAAAGTCTTTATGAAGATTCTCCACTCTTGGATTAGTTTATAGTGTTTGTAGTGTTTTATTGTATGTTATGCAATCACCCTTGGATTAGTTTCATGATATTTATTTTATGAAGCGTAACATTACTCATATAGAACCCATCTTTTGTAAGATATTTATATTCTGTTTTATGTGTTGGTCTCTGTATATCTAACATTATTAATAGATAGATGATTTAATATAGGAGGATAAGATAAAGCGGGACAAAGGATCTAATTATGTTATTAGAGGGCCCCTAAAATTAATGACTACAAGGTGTATTTATCACATGTCGGGTGTAAAATAAATCAATTTACTTAAATTTGACTTGTGTTTGGCTTGTTAATAGTTCATTTGGGATAAGTTTGTCATGTAAATAAGTTAAATTTAAACATATTTAAAGTTTTATTAAGTTTTCAAGTCAAATTTGAATAACTTACTAATTTTTTTTTTTAACTTACTATTTAATTTAACTCATATGTTACCTACAAAAAATTGAACTACCTAACCTCGGCTCGTGATGGATTGGATATGGATTAAATTAGGTATTTTGGCATCCACCAAAGGTTAGATTATTCTGTTGAAATGTGTGCTAAGTTTGATCCTTGCTGGGTAGGTGATAGTAGTCGTTTATAGGAAAGGATGTATTGGTATTGTTTTCATAATTTTACTGTCGGCCTGTTTTCAAAAAAATAAAAATAATTAGAAGTTTACTCCTCTTTTCTTTTCTTTTTTTCTTTTTTGGTTGGTTGTCCTTGTAAACTTTGTGAGAGATAAGCCAATGGTGTCTTTTAACACATCAATTTATAACTATTGAAATATTACAGATTTCTACAATATCGAGTCAAAGCCTTGTCGAACATAGATGGACTCAAGATTCTAATCTGAAGAGGCAAAAATCTTAGAAAACAAATATTAAATTTTCCAAAATAATAAGCGAACTACAGCTTGTATATTTTAAACATATTTTTAACTAATAACTCTATATATAATAATATTATTACTATATTTTTTGGAGTCCAAATCCTCTGTAGGATTTTCTTGCCGGACATCGTGCAAGGCAAAACGACGTCATTTTGCCTCATTTTCTCTTTTTATTTATTTATTTATTTTTCTTTCAGCTTTTTCTCCTCTCACAAAAATCAAAACGAAAACTAAAAGAAATCTGGGATGCATGGAAATACAAGGCATGGTTAAAATTTAAGGGAAATATTTTGATGTTGACACCCAAACAAGGCACCACCACCTTATTAGTGTTCGTTTGGGATATGAGTTGACTTTTTGTCTTTTTAGTTATTTTAGTATGGGGTTAAAAAGTATTATTTAGCCTCTGTTTGGCAAGTGAGGTTGGAGGCTTTTTTGGCTATTTTAGCCACAAAAAACAAAATAGGCTATTTTAGCCATAACAAACAAAACATCACATCCAACCCATAATCATTACATTCTTCTCTCACAAAAAAACTCAAAAAAGCCAAAAAGCCAAAAAGCCCTTCCCAAACCAAGCTTTTAAGCCCAGGCTAAAATAGCCAAAAAAGCCAAAAAACCAAAAAGCCAACCCACTTCCCAAACCAAGCCTTAGATAAGTTTTTTGATTTTTTTGACTTTTATAAGAAAAAAAATAAAATGATTATGAGTTGGACGTGATGTTTTGTCTTCTTAAGTTTAAAAATATATTTTGTCTTTTTGTGACTAGAATAACCAAAAAGCCTAGCATGCCAAACAAATGCTTAGTGGCTTAACAATTTTTGGGGGCATGATATACTCTTTCATTGAATTTTGTATTCTATATATATGTAAAGAAAAATCCTACTGTAATTTTTACAAAATTGCAATTAGGAACTATGGTAGTACATATTATATCATTATATGTATGTAAATATAGAAGAAGAAGAGACCTGTATAATATACATATATATATACATAGAACCTATAACATAGATATAGAACTTGATATATAAATGATATATATACATATATATAGAATCTGAGACATTTTGGGCCTTTGGTCGGACTCCGCGTTTGTCTTCCCCGTCGTCGGTCCGCCGCTGTTCACCCCTCCTCTCTTCGCCTTCCAGTCCTCCTCTGATTAAGAAAGAGAAGAAGCTGCTGAAAAAACAACAAAAAAAAACAAAACGACCCATTTTGCCGTGCACTACTAACTCATGAAGGAAAATCCTACAGAGGATCTAAACTCCATTTTTTTAACATGTTCTTTATCAATTTGTTGGCCTTTGTCTCAACCATTCACGTATGGACAACCCCCAAAACTTCATGTACACTTGTCCAATTATTTGTGGAAAAGAAACGATGTCAATCAAAATAATTGCATCAATGTTTGTTTGTAAAAAAGCCCATATTCTATGTTATCACAACAAAGTGTCCCAAGCTTCCAGCTTGGATTAGCAATTGTCGGTGGGTGCATTTTGATTACAACCCTCCCCTGTACAAAAGCGTGGGTCTGCACAACTCACTGCCACATCAATTTGTTAGGTTAAGAAATTTAAAAATATTGTATATATTCTGCATATAATAAAAAATATTTAATTTTTTTATATATATATTTTTTGATATTCTTAAGACACGTTAATAAAAATTATCAAACCATGTCAGCACAAATGCGAAACTATTTGTTGAGCTTTTTGAGAAAAGAATAATATTATGGATCATGAAAAAAATATCATGAAATACATCATAAATTTTTTTCATTATTTGATTAATGTGTAGTGTTTATCTTTTATGATTATTTTCATGATATTTTTTTCATGATCCCTAACATTACTTGAGAAAATGGATCCCAACAGTTATGAGATGTCGAGTTTGTTGAGAAAATAAATTTCAATAATTATCACATGTCCAGCCGATACTTGTGAAGATAGTTATTGTAATTGAAGGAATCAAAATAGAGAGGATAATTTTGAAGCACCACAAACAGAGTATACCTTCCCTCTGGTAGTGTTTATTTGGAAGGGTTCAAGTATAGAATAGGACTAATAGTTCATTCGGACTAATAGTTCGTTTTTTATTTAAAATTTTTACACTGGATTATGAATTCCAAATCTATGGGATTGTTTTATCCCATGGGGGTGGGACACAATACATAGGATAACTCATCCCATGGGGATTAGGTAGTAAAATTACATTTTCGACCCTCTACTATTTAATATCTTTTTAAAAATAAAATTTATTTATTAAATTATTTATACTTAATAAATTTATTTATTAAATTGTTTATTAAATTATGCTTAATAAAGTAAAATAAATTATACTTAAATTATTTATTTTAATAATTATATGGTATTATACTTAGTAAAGTAAAATAAAATTTAAAAATATCAACTACAAATTAAAATAAATTTATGTAATTTTTATTAATATTTTATTTTTTAAAAAGTTCTAATAAAAAAATTAAATAAAATTTATAATTTAGATTTAATATTCTCATTATTTAGTAAATAATTCAAAAGGACAAAATAGTCTTTTGAATATTTATCATTCTCTATAATATTCTAAACACACATAGGATTTAATAGAATAATTCAATTCAGACATCTAATTTCATAACTAAACAAATATATCAACCAAATAATCTAGAGATAATATATCTTAAGATTAACAATTCGATAAATTATAATATCTCTTTATTCAGTCCACCAAAACAAATATGTCTCCTCTCCATTTAGCATGTTTAACCTAAAAAGGCTTTCCATATCTTATATATATATCAAGGTTCACATATAAGACCATCTCCAACGGTTCATCAAACCCAGCATCAAATTTAAAATTTGGTGAAAAAGTTACTGTTTGGTGCTCCAACGGTTGCACCAAATCGATATCAAAATGAGATTTCACCAAACAATTCATCAAACTGAGGACAGAAAGCAGATTTCATCAAAACATTGTTTGTGACCGTTGGAGGGAGGAACCGGTCAACCAGCCGGTTGCTCGGCCGGTTGACCAACCGGTCGACCAATTTCCTTAGGTTCAAACAAGTAAAAAAAAAAAAAAAAATTATTTTTGCCTTACCGATTGACCGGCCGGTCAACCAACCGGTCAACCCACCACCAAACATCTGAAAGGGAATGAGTCCTGGAATGATTGAAGAGTGGTAGTAGTTCCAAGAGAAGATGGGGTTGGAGTTCCAAATTGGATCGAGCTATCTTTCATTAAAGAGAGTGAGTTCAGAAGATTTTAAGTCTCCATATCTGTGACAGTAGAGTTTGAGTTGTTTGAGAAAGTTGACATGGAAGGTTGAGGTTGGAGGAGATATTGAAGGTATTGAAAACTAGCCATTTGAACAGCTTCTGTCTGCAATCTCACAGCTTGTTCTTCCCATGTATGGTGTTCCACGAGCTCTTTGAAATTAGCCAGAGCAATGAGATGAGGTAAGCTTGAGAAAATATCAGTAAGCTTGAGATTAGCCATGAAAGTAGTGGAATCATCCTCCTTGATCTTCGTTTTCAGAAGAAGTCACTGATTTGTGCACTTGACAAATTTTCCGTGGGTGGTAAATCTATCAGAATGGAATAAAGCTTTATGTTTTTCTCTGTTTTTTGAGCCGGTTGACCCACCAGTCGACCAACCGGTTGACCCCCGACATTTGATACGGGATTTGATGTACCGTTGAAACTAATGATATCAGATTTGGTAAAATGAATCATTTTTTACTCAGATTTGATAAAAAAAAAAAATGCACCATTAGAGATGCTCTGACATCGCTTTTATTTGGTTGAGTGCTCTACCCAATCTTTCTATTATTTCTATAGATAAAAAGTCATAATCATGTCCATCCATATTATAATGACATGACTTGATTTGTTTGGTGGGATGGTTTGTTGATATTAAAGCTGAAAAATCTTGAAAGAATGTTTAAATGACAATCAAATTACCACCATGCAATATATAGTAAATAAATAAATAAATGTTTGTAGGTCCAAATTATTAACTAATTGCTTGAATTTTATAAATAAAAAAAGTGTTATTATATAGAATTATTATACAAAATTATATTACTTAGGCCTTGTTTGGGAACAAATTATTTTAATAATTTTTTGACTTTTTACAAGGACTAGGCTTTCCTCCACTTCGATCCGTGAGGGCTCACCACGGATCCTGTTTCGATAATATAAACTATCAATGTGTTGAACTTGTCGAATACTATATGTTTGTAAAAAATTACGTTGATTGGATATCGATAGCTATCTTATCGGATCAGATTTCTGTCAACCGTTTATTTTTTTATTGTCTATTTTTTTATACAAAACTGATTTGATCACGTAACTATCAATATCCGCTCAATGTGATTTTTTACAAGAATATAGTACTAAACAAGTTTTACATATTGAACAGTTCATGTAATCAAAATAGGACCCGTGGTGGGACCCCACAGGTCCAACAACACGGATTAGAGGGAAGCCAATCCCTTTTATAAAAAGATATACAGAAAAATAGAGAGAGTGATATGACATCTTATAATAATTTTTTGACTAAAACTAAATATTATCAAACGAGACCTTAGTATAGCTTAATCATATCCCATTTCCCAATAATTCTATCAAAAAATGTTAAGACTCATAAAATATCATCTCTAAATTTATCTCTAATAACATAGACTATTGCATGTCAGTTGTTGACTTGTATGAAAATCAACCAAGACTCAACCCTCTGCCATTTCAATGTGGGTAAATTTAAATATGATGTTTTAAGGGTCTTTAAAATTACTCAATTCTATAATAATATTTTGTAAAAAACAAAAAAGTTGATGGTTTCTCTATGTAAATAAATATTAGTAAAATTATTATTATTGCATGTGAAAGTGATGTTTATTTATTGGGTGGAGTTTTGATCAGATATTGAGCCGTGCACTGGGGGGAAAGACGGGTCGGTCCATAACAGGGTGGGACATTGGAGTGAGAACCGTCCATTTGTCACAATCCTCAAAGCTCTTTGCATCTCTGAAAATGCCCAAGCTCCTCTCCATTATTGAATGCCACCAAGATGAGGTGTGTTTTCATAATACTACTACCCATACCCCTAAATAATTGCTCCCAAAATCATAAAAGTATTAGTTTATTGTGAAATTATCTTCAATGTGTAGGTTCTATTTTAGTAAAAATACATTTTACAAAATATAGTCTTTTTTCATGAACTACTCCAACACTACTGTGTATTTTATTCTTTTATGGCACACTATGCCTATTTTGGGAAGTAAGGGGAAAAAAAACAAGTTTTTGTCTTTTTTTTTGACTTTTTAAAAAAAAAAAATGTTAGAAATAGAGAGTACTCAAATAAGTCAAGAAGCCAATCAACTAGTTTTTTTTCCTAGTTGCCAAAATAGGATATGACAAATGGTTAAAATAACATATCATTTAGGGCCAGTTTGGAAAATGACTTTTTTAATGATTTTTTTATTTTTTTCTATGAGGTGAAATTATCTTCTAATCATTATAATAACTAACGGATAATTCATTGATCAAAACCCTTACACCTCATTATATCTTTTATTCCTAGTGTATTTATTTGGAGTTTCTGGCCTTGTTTGGTTTGTTTTTTAGAAACAAATTTTGAAGAAAATTTTCTAAAATTTTGTTTGGTTTAGTGATTTTAGAAAAAAAAAAAAAATTCAAAATCACTTTCTATTTTCTACAGATCAATTAATTACTTTTTTTTTTCTCTCATCTCTCATTCTCGATCATTTTTTTTCCCATATGCATCTATTCAATTACAACAAAACATCAAATCATCTCAAACTCTTATACTCCCAAACTATTTTCAAAATAACCAAACAAACTAAAAAAATTTCTAAACTCCTTCTCCAAAATCTTTTTTGAAAATTTATCTCCCAAAACTAAACCAAACATACCCTCTATCTTCCATTTTGAAAGTTTTTGTATATTAATCGTATGTTGTATTTTATCTTTATTTTAATCTTAATTCATTAGGTTTCATAGTAATATGATAACACAATATAAAATAATTATAAAAAAATAAAATAAAAGAGTAACTAGGAGCATTTTTGGTATTGCATTGTTAGCAATAAGTTATAACCTAAAATGTAATGAAGTAGGTAAGGGAACTCCCCCCAAAAGCAGAGGTGATAGCATGGTCCAACAAGACTGGGATAGAGATGTTCAGGTATGGTGACCACATGATGGGTATCCAAGGCCACCCTGAGTACACCAAGGACATTCTCTTGCACCTCACCGACCGCCTTCTCAATTGCAATCTCATCCTGGTAAATCCCAGCCATCCAATAATGGATCCCCAATGATCTTGAACTTTTTTTTTAACATTGTATGTATTTGTCCACTTAGAATGATACAACATGTTTTGTTTTTTTCTCTCTTTGTTTTAGGAGTCCTTTGCTGATGAGGTGAGGGCTAATGTGGAAGCAAGTGAGCCAGACATGGAGGCATGGAAGAAACTGTGCATCAGCTTTCTCAAGGGTGGATTGTGATGATAACATTTTTAAGTAATTTAAGGGGAAATGAGGGGTCGGGATTGTAAATACGAACTAGTTTGGGGAGTTGGCTGGAGAGACATGTTTTGGGCAATGGGCAGTGCTTTACTACACCGCAGCTACATTGGGCACTATACATGTGACAATGTAGCTTCTTTTGATGTCATCAAGTGAGGCTTTTTTTCTTTTTCTTTTTTTTTAATATCAATTGACAAGGTCTACTTATTGAATCAAAAAAGACAAGGTCTACTTAAAATAATAAAAGTTTGTTTTATTTACAATGGTGTTGGTTCGGCTGTGTGTTTTTTTTTTTTTAATATAATGAAAAGTTCAAAAATACTCATTATTTTCGTATTCTTGAGAAACAAAATTCAATCCTTACACTGACATGAAAATTTTCTTTATTTTTATTTGTGCAAAAAAATTCCAAATTTTAAAAACAAGTTTTCATATTTCTATTTTTTTTAGTTAGCCAAATAAATTTTATATTCTATCAAAAATGAAAACATAAAATATAAAATATAAAATATAAATATAATCAAACAATGCCATTCTCACCTGTGAGAATCAGCTTGTGAATGGTAAGTCACTCAAATTTTATTAATAAGTCTTAAGTTGAGACCTCTTTGATACGTGAAGTTAGAATGTTGGCATTTTTAAAAATTTCTTTGGCCAATTAGCTGTTTTAGGTTAAAAAAGTTTTTAAGAAAATTAAATAAAAAGTCAAAAATTCAACACAAAATATAATTGCCGTGAATTGCCAAAGGCTTACCAAGTATAGTGTAGAAAGATTAACATATCCTCAATTTTGCATATGAGGTAAAAAAAAAAAAACCTTGATTTCTCTACCAAGGACAAAATAAAAATTTAAAGCAAAAAACCAGCCACATACACAAGTCAATCACTTTTTTTTCAAATAATATAACTAAGAAAACGCACTAAAAAAATTAAATATATAAACCAAAAAATTACTAAAAACCCAAAACCCAACACACATCTCAATCAACCGGGCAGAAGATTTCCATAGAAACCTTTCTAGACTTCCAAACATTTTAAAATATTTTTCTGGCAATTATCAATGTTAATGACCTAACACTTGATTATAATTAGCATTCTAATTTTATAATTGTAAACTTCATTAAAATTTTAACTCTACTAATCAATGCTACGGTCACCAAATGGCCCGTGGGTAAGTATTACCAACCCGTCCAATCCGTTTCATGGCCTATTCCAATCCACTTAACTGCTCAACCTGTTCCATCCTATGAAAGATGATTTAAGATTTTAAATAAAGGTTTGAAACCTGAGCCGCCCCATAAACCCGGCTCGTACAAGCCTAGATTGGTAAATCCATCCCAACCATCCCATCAACCCGACTCGAACTATCCCATACAAAAAAATTAATATTATTAAAAAAAATAACATTGTTAAATTCAATTTTAATCTATCAAAATCAATATTGTTCCATTTAAATGTATAAAAAAATATTTGATAACTCATAAATTGTAATTTAAAAAAAACAATTATACAAAACATAATTTGTTAAAATTAAATTTAACAATGGCCTGTAATATCTTTCTAATTCTCAACTTTTTACATATAACATTGTCATATTTTGTTAATTTAGTAAGTTTATACTTTAATTTGATTGTTTTGATAGTATTGATTAATTTGATCATATGAATTATTAAAAAAGTAAAAATGAACGTGTAGAACTTAATAATACAAACTTAATAAAAAAAAAATATAATCTAATTAAATTTTATTTTGACCGTAAAACCTACGAATATAACATGATTTTAATTTTAATTTTTTTAAATAAATCTAACCTGGATCAATGCATTGACCAGTCAAAATTTACATAACTTACTAATATATGAGACAAACACAATAATTACGGGTCAAGTAAGCCCACATCCATTGATGAAGCCTAAGTGCTATACTAGTTCTACTACACCTTTTTATGTTTAATTTAAACCATATATTTCACCAAAATTAATATTAACTTAAAAACAAGCTATCCATACTCCTCATATATACTTGAAACACAAGGCTTGGCGTAGGCACAGCAATAGAAAGACCCAGTAAGCCCGCCCAAGCTTGCAAAGAATATTACCTATATATCAAAATATCGATACAGTTTGTCTTAAACCTCACCTCAAAACAAGCCTCACTACAAGCCTCAATATGTATACACTAGTATGATTATTAATACAAGGCCGTAAGCATCACTTGAGTAAAATTTTGAAATAATCACATAATAGTATGGCAGGCTTAAGTACAACCGAACTCACAATAAAAGCTTTTAAACGTCTAATTTGGTAACCTGAGAAGTAATCACCTGTAAAGCATGCACCTTAAACACATATACTCCACCCCATCAGAGAAGCATTAAAATGAGTAGTAGGGATGAAAAAATGGCCAATCCATATTGGTGAATCCTCAAAATCAGAATAAAGCAAACAGCAACTATGTAATTGCCAAAGGCTCAAACTTACCTTATTAATAGCTCAGATGCAGCATCCATTCAAAACAGATGAAATATGTCCATACAACGCGAACGTTCCAATATCTTTATTCAAGATAAAGTACTCAAAACACCATGTCCAGCAAGATGTCAATAATGATAACAGAAGGGGATTCTTTCATCATAATCAATTATCATTCCACCAGAAATAAGAAGGATAAAAAAAATGTAGTTCTAATGCATAGGAAAACAAAGGCAATGAAATTATGCACCCATCATAGAACCAGAGTTCCTCCTGCATTCGGTCAACATATCCATATAGAACTGACACTTGCTGATATCATTCCCATAGCCATTCAGGCACTACACAAAAACAGAAAACAGGAACAACATTTAGAAGGGTTTTTTTTTCTCATTTTACAGAATGTTGTAATTACACAAAGTTCCACATTTACAATAAAATGTCATTCAGGGAACCCCGAAGCTACTTAACATAATAGGATGAAAGAAAACAGAGTCAGCAAAATTCCCTTTCAGTTGGCAAATCAAAGACACTAGTTACACAGCAAAAAAAAGCTAGAGATAAATTGAACATGCCATTCTACTACAAAACCATGAGATCTTATATTGCTTCCCCAGGTAATCTTAGTGAACAGACAAACATAACACAACACATCTGAGAAGAAATGTCGCACATTAGAGGTAACACCCACACAATTTAAAAAATAAAAAAATAAAAAAAAATAAAATTCAAACATTTGTGATAAGCAAGTGGAAAGTTTATGATTTCTTACACTTTCCCACCCCCCACCCCCACCCCCCCCCCCCCCCCCCCCCTCCTCCTTTTTTTCCCACTCCTTTTGGTATTGTACACATGATTCTCTTCTCTAGATTTGATTCAAGCTTGGATACCATCTCTCATGGAGTGAGGTATAACAATCTCTTTCTTCTTATATATTAGTTTATTTGCTCCATTTTGTGCTTATAACAAACATGTTCTATTCCCAGTTTTTCATCCCTAAACTGACCACTATTCCCTTGCCGCCCAGCCCTAGAATATAAAAAAACTAGGCTGTCCTGTGTGAACAACTATATAGCTCTACCCTTTTACTTCCCTAACAACAAGAGTAATTTTATCACACTTTTCAACTACATTACATTTTCATTTTCATTGTTATAAATTTATTTCAGACATAAAATTTTGCAAATACGTATTTCACATACATCTTGGAATGCCTTGGAATGCACATTACAAGCATCAGAGCCCATGCTGTTCGTGGTAGATGCTGGAGCAGCAGCTGCTTCAGAGGCAACAGTTTCATGTTGAATGGTGCGAGGACCCATCACAGCATCAACAGCCCTGTGTGCCACAGCACTGCCAGTACCAAAAGCCATGCCTGCAACAAGAGAGAACAAGACAGAGACTCAAAACTTATGACCAGACTTTGTTATGTGACTGAATAAACGCGTATCGTCATAACAACCAATTGCACATGTAAATTGATATCCACATACCTTGAGCTATTGTTGAACCAAGGCTTCCAAGCATGGATCCACCACTGCTGCCTTGAACGGGAGCTGGAGGAGGAGCACGACTTGCTGCACAGCAATGGAAAGACCCAGTAAGATCAAATGAAAATATAAATTTAATTGAACACAAATTCTGAATACACAGTAAACAAAAAATCAGTAAGAAGTTAACAAAAATAAAGTTCATGCTCAAGGATTAAATGATATCTAATAATGTATAGCATTGGCACCTGACTGAGGGGGGTTACGCACTGGTGCAGCGCGAGGAGCTGGACGGGGTGCTGATCTTCCTGCAATAGATATTCATCACAGTCAAAGGATTAGCAATACGAAGTTGCAACATATACAATTGATTATGTAACAATGTGAAGCCCATTACAAGTAAAATGAAATGTGCAACCATATGAATTAATGTCTCGCATGGGTGGTCCACTTATAATGAAAAATTCAACTGGCCTATAAGTATATATACAGTTAAAGAGAGAGATAGTGTGTGTGTGTGTGTGTGTGTGTGTTAGGTCTCTTTTATAGAGACACTGTCCCTCCTAATTTCAGCTTCATGCAATCTCGTAGAATGTGTCGTATAGTTTCTGCTTCTGAACTTCACACCGTAGTTTACCTGGAGTTTGAGTACCCCGCATCCTGACACAAACATATGACTAAAAACTACTAGAATTGTTAAGGCATCATGTAAATACTCTTCACCCAACTCTATGGACCATGGGCATTCAATCTTCCATACAAAATAGTCACATGCAAATGCCCTTTAATACAGACCCAAGACCAATTTTGAATGCCAAAATCAATCCCCAGTAACAAACTTCAGGTAAAATTTGATGCAATACCCAAAAAAGTTTAATTTCAATACACATCAAAACCTATTCCAATTCCAATGTATATAACAAAAGTTAACAAAATGAATTCAACATACAAACGAGCAAAACCGAACAACCAAATTTAACACCTCTAAGTACTATTATGGTCTGGTCTGTTGCAAGTCAATAAGTCAGATCAGTGCCTATAAATTAGGGGTGGGCAATGGTTTATCCGAACCTCTCAAACCGCCCAATCCGCATATAAATGGACGGTTTCGTAAACATAATGCGGGCGGATGCGGTTTGAAATATGGCAAATTTGTGGGTTGCGGGTGGATTGCGGGTTAAACCAAAAAGTTTAATTTCAATACACATCAAAACCTATTCCAATTCCAATGTATATAACAAAAGTTAACAAAATGAATTCAACATACAAACGAGCAAAACCGAACAACCAAATTTAACACCTCTAAGTACTATTATGGTCTGGTCTGTTGCAAGTCAATAAGTCAGATCAGTGCCTATAAATTAGGGGTGGGCAATGGTTTATCCAAACCTCTCAAACCGCCCAACCCGCATATAAATGGACGGTTTCGTA
The DNA here is from genome assembly GCF_004153795.1 of Camellia sinensis. Lineage (NCBI taxonomy): Eukaryota > Viridiplantae > Streptophyta > Magnoliopsida > Ericales > Theaceae > Camellia > Camellia sinensis. The sequence goes on along the minus strand of NW_021027230.1, from coordinate 460,798 downwards.
AACATAATGCGGGCGGATGCGGTTTGAAATATGGCAAATTTGTAGGTTGCGGGTGGGTTAAACCCGCAACCCGCAAAAATCAACCGCACTTTAATTATTATTATTATTATTATTTTTTATATACTAACTTTGTAACTTTAACAGGAGCACCATTATGTTCTCTATGACACTAGGATATTTATTTTTAAGTATTTCTCAACTTTCTTAATGCCGTAGAATTATTAAGTGCTAAACTTGGTTTCTTATATGATTTTCATTGGTGACTCATCCACTTTTTTCTGATAAAATTTTTCTTCTGGTGGTCGATGGAGCTTCTAGTTTGATTATTGATTACTTAACTGGCAATTCCAATTGAGTACAACCTTTAATGCATTGATATACATTTTTTTTATGACAAAAATACTAATGTAGGGTCTCTTTGTTTTGGCTACTTTCATTTAATGCATTGATATTCAATTTTTATTTGTAAACTCATTAGAAAATTGTTGTCAAATGATCAAAAATATAAAAAATGAATCGGATGCCTAAATTCAATGGAAAAAAAAAAACTCAAAAATTAATTTTTAAAGAAAAAAGTGTAAACCGCAAACCGCCCGCACATCTACAAACCCTATCCGCACAAACCGCAAGCCGCACTGCGGGCGATTGCGGGTTGACTTTTTCCCAAACCGCATAAATGCGAACGGGTCAAAACCGAACCGCAAACCGCACAAAACCGATCCGCAAACACCCCCTACTATAAATGACTAAACCCTGATAACATGAATAATTTTAAACTATTACAATTCACGCAAAAAGGATTTGAACTTATTTAATTTATCTGAGCATATAACTCAGAAAAAGCTCGTGTAGCCTACCTCAATCAATTAGAACAGAGTCACAAGGGTTTGGTTTGATTTGGTTTATTCCAGAGTATGCAACAAAATAAAAATAATTCTCCGTTTTGACTGCTATGGGTAAATGAAATAAAACCATATAAATAATCTCAAATCAGTTTCATTTCTCAATAAATCTCACAATTTTTTTTCCCGTCACTTTTCACCATTTCCTACCTAATTTCTAAACCAAACATGAATAATACTCAATCCAAACGGTCTGTCAGATATTCTGAAACTCTATATTTGAAAGATTTCATTTTTTTTTTTTTAATATTTATCTTCCTCTGTTAAAACCCTAGAAACCAGTATAGGAACAGAAACCAAATAGGTCCGCAAGTTTAACGAATCGAAGGCAACGAAAAACAAGAAATAGAGGTCGAAAACTCACCACCTGAGCTTCGGCGAGCCATGATTTCCAATATAGAGACGGCGAACCCTAGAGAGATAATGTAGAGAGAGAAAGATGAAGTTGAAGTTGGGCACAATTCGTAACCTAACCGAATCACTGCAGAAGCACTTATATAGATGTAGGAGAGTTTATCAGGTGCGGTCCATTATGCGTGGAGACTAGGAAAAAGTCAAAGAGTTTCGTAATGCGCAAGTTTTGACTGCGTTTGATTATTATCGTTTGTGTGACCTATCACTATCAGCATTTTTTAGCGCACCTGAATGTCATTAGGCTTGAGCATATCAGATTCTGACTCCGTAGTATTTCTAGATAATTCCGATCAGGAATATGCTAACAGCATCTCCAATAGTTTTTTTTTTTTTATCAAGTCTGAGTAAAAAAAAGATCATTTTTTCAATTTAATATTAGGTGCTTCAATAGTTGTCATCAAAGGCAGGGGTCGACCAGCGGGTTAACAGGCCGGTCGACCGGTAAGGCAAACAAAATATGGGCTTGTTTGGTTTGTTTTTGGGAGAGTTGTTTTTTTGGGAGTTTGGGATGATTTGATATTTTGGGAAAATTTGAGTAGATATGTGTGAGAGAAAAAGTGATTGAGAAGGAGAAAGAAGAGAGAAAAAGTGATTGATTGATGTGTAAGAGAGAGAAAGTGATTTTGAAATTTTTTTAAGAAAAACTCAAACCAAACAATTTTTAAAATTTTTTTTTCTAAAACTCATCTTCCAAATACAAACCAAACATACTCTATATATATATATATTTTTGAACTTGTTTGAACCTACCTATTTGAACTGTTTGAACCTTTTTCCGGTTGACCGGTTGGTCGACCGGTGGGCTCACTTGCAACGTTAGTGAATTGGTAAAGGCTCACGCAGATTCTCAGTTTGATGAAAAATTTGCTCCGTTCTCAGTTTGATATCAGTTTGGTGAAACCATTGAAGCAAAAAAAGTGATTTTTTTTCATCAAATTCAATTTTGATATTGAATCTAATGCAACGTTGGAGATGCTCTAAATAGAATGCTTGATAATAAACAATAAAACAATAATAATAATCAGCTTATTTTGTTTGATTTTCACGATTTAATTTTCAAAAAATTAAATTTTTTTATTTTTCGTATTTCTTATTGAATGTTTTTAATATTTTATGTAATTTTTAAAATTTTCATATACATCTAAATGCACTTAAAAAATATAATATTTACAAAAAAAATCACTAAATATAAAAAATATAAAAAAAATGAAAATTCATATTTTCATATTCTTGTATATTTATTGATTCTTTAAAATATTTTTTTACAATATTTTACTTTATAAATAGAACTAAGTAAGATGCATCTAAAAAAATACTTAAAATTTTAAACGTATTCACTAAAAACAAAAAACAAAAAACAAAAAAAATAATTTTCAAAAAATTAAATTCATAAAATTAATACCAAATACAGTGAATACTTCCTGTGTGAGTCAATTTCTAATCACACTACCAAACATGTACTCAGCTGGTAAACACTAGCAGAATAGATTGTGCCCGAACGACCTGTAACAAAAAGAAAAGATTCCGGCAGTGGTTTGTCCACCTGGGGGCACTCCGACGATCAACTCAGTTATCTCTCAAAGATAGCAAAAGTGTTTAACTCACTATTCAAAATACAAAAAGTGTACCTTAGACACATGAGGGTGCCTCTCTTTTATAGCCAACACTGTCCCAATCCCAATAAAAGCCTAGCTTCAATGGACTTAAGATTACTACTTATCTTGGACTTCTAGTAGGATTAGGATAAACTCTCTAAGAGTCTTATCTTTACCCAAACTGAAGTTTTCTCTCATTATAGGACTCTTGTCCTTTATTTGTTTATCTCGGATTCTGGTATTCTCGCAGATAACCTTGGCCTAGCCGAGATTACCTTGGCATCATGTCCAGAACACGCGGCACCTCGGCCACGCGTTGTCATTCATAAATTTTGTCCCCACAACTGCCCTCTAGGTTCTATTACCTCGACATACTGAGGTGATGGAACCTATATCATTTCTTCCACTTAGTGCACCGGCTAAACTCGCTTCGACCTTCACTATCGAGGTCATCACTTGTCGGCTCAATGTGACCACGAATAATCTGTTTTCAACAATACTTTAGAACCATTAGCCAAGTTCGTTCAATTTTCTCAGCCGAGATCATCCTCATACCGAGGTCCTGCTTCATTAAATCAAGAACTCTAAGAGTTTCTTCATGCGTATGAGCTGTCACGTACAATAACCCAACCGTTTTTGCCACGCGTCTTTTCCCTGCTAGACCGTACCTGATACACGCCATCAAGTCGCATTACTCGTGCGTGCGCCGTCTGACAAGCACGTCGCCCTAAGCACATTGATTGTAATTTTGCCGCCATTCCATGGTTTTGATCAAAATCTCTTCTCTCTCTCCGTCTTTTCACTTTTGCATCCTCGTTCCCAAGCTCCCAGCTTTTCCTCTCTTTAACTTTCTCTCCCAAATCCGCCATTGTTGCTCTTATGAAGCTTTCTGCAACCACCTTCAATCTCCCATTCCGGCGAGGCTTTTGCTGCACTTCTTTGCTCACTTTCACAGTCCGACACCGGCGTATTTTACACCGGCCTCATTTTCTTCGGTAAGTCATTGTTCCTTCTTTCGTTTCAATTTCTTGTTTCACATTTTATTGCCTATGCTTATTAGTCACATTTGAACATGTTCATATGCTCCCATTCCTGTCTGTGCTTCAAATTTCACCCTTTGTATACTCAAAACATACTCTGTTTCACCCGTTTCTGGGTATACACATATATCCACATACTTTGCTTATTTTTCTACTGTTCTTGGCCTTGCACCCTTGCACACACTCTGTCACAGTGTTCTTGATAGAGCATCACCATTCTTGATTTCTGAATCTTTGTTTTTGTTTCGTTTTTCTGTGTTTTCTCCGGATTCTTGCCTTCAATCCTTTGCTTACATAGACTTAGGTTTGAGATTTTTCGTAGAACGCACAAACTTTAGGAAAAACTGAAACAAACTTCACTTTAGATCCCAAAAAATCTTTACCCCAACATTCGTTTAGGTTTTGCTGAGGTCATCTAAACCTTCACAGAACACTTCTTTTCCAAATCATACACCCTCCCCTTAAGCCGACATCATGGGTATGTGGAGGCATAGGGTAGACACCCTAACTAAGTTAGACTACTTCAGGCATGAGTTTGACATCCCGGTCAACGTTCACCTGAGGTTGGCCGGGAAGGACGTCCCTCCGTAGGCATCTATCCTTCCATACCTGAAGGTCGTCCTAGTTGTAATACCCGTTTCGGTCCATTTTCTTTGGTACGTCGCCTTCCTGGCCGACGTCCTTTTCTCCGTGAGTCTTATCACGAGTCTCTTCATTGCAGTTGTCTTCTTCGACGTCAAGGTCAATAGGTTTCCCACTCCCAGTAGGAGTGTCATCCCCAATCTTCTCTTTCCGTTCGTTGTTGGCCATCTATTCTCCTTTCTTTTCCACAGACGGCGCCAAATTGTGTGGGTAAATTTCTGACCACACTGCCAACTTAGTATTCAACTGGAGAGCACTGGCGGAATAGATGGCGCCTGAATGACCTGCAACAGAAAGAAGAGATTCCGGCGGTGGTTCGTCCACCCAGGGGCACTCCGATGATCAAGTCAGTTATCTCTCAAAGATAGAAAAAGTGCTCAACTCACTATTCAGAGCATAAAAAGCGTACCTTAGACCTATGGGGGTGTCTCTCTTTTATAGCCAACACAATTCTCGTCCCAATAGAAGCCTAACTTCAATGGACTTGGGATTACTGCTAATCTTGGACTCACAGTAGGATTGGGATAAACTCTCTTAGAGTCTTATCTTTATCCAAACTGAAGTCTTCTCTCATTCTAGGACTCTTGTCCCTTATCTGTTTATCCCGGATTCCGGTATTTTCGCAGATAACCTCAACCTAGCCGAGATTACCTCGGCATCATGATCAGGACACGTGGCACCTCGGCTGGTACTTCGGTGACGCCTCAGCCACGTGTTGGTACTCCAAAAATATGTCCCCACAAGTTCTATAATTATAGCTTTGTTAACACAACCTATTAAGATAATACTAATTAGGGTGCCCAAACCAACTTTGAAAGTTTCCCTAATCTAGTGCAATCTCCTACCAAGAGCAAAAAGGTGTTGAGGTATTTCTCTTCTAGATGGAAGTACTAAAATACCTTATTGGGATCAAAAATTTTCTTCACGTTTTCTCATACACTTAAAAAATTCATTCCCAAACACAATAACTTTTCTTAGCTCTTAAAATAATAATAAATAAAAAAAAACCATTTAAAATGTTAATTTCAAACAACCACTTAGTTAAAATAGTTAAAATTTACTTATCTATTTTTACAATTATTTTTAATTAATTAATAAATAAATTTATCCATCATTATTTAATCTCATGCATAGCACGGATTGTACACTAGTTTTTACAATGAGAAAATGCACTTTTGTGAATATTTATATATTTATGACCAGTGATGTGTCTTGTATTACACTACCAATCTATGTCATGCTTAAAAAATACATGTTGTTGCTTTAATTTTCATGTCTAGATGTCCTCTTAGATTACATATATAAAATGCAATGTGTTACTTTACAAATAATCAAAACAAATCAAGCTTTAAGACCATATAATAACAAGAACGTAATGCATCTTTACGTGTAACAAGTCTTTGAGGCAAAAGCCAGACAACCAATTATAAAAGTTGGGATCCAAGTTATGAAGTCACGAATTTTAGAAAATGTTGGTCTTGACTTCGTATATGAGGATTAATAATGGGGCATTTATAGACAAGTCTCAGTTTTAAAACTGAAAATATATATATATATATATTGATAATGTTCTCGATTTCATTAGATAGTTGAATCAAATCAATAAGTAGAAAGGCAAAAACGTTTAGTCTCATGCTTTATTTTTTTTTTCCCATTAGTTATTGAAACAATTATCTGAAACATTATTATGCAAAATTGATAATATTCTTAGTTTTAAAATTTGAAAAAAAACTGATAATATTATCATTTTTACTAAATATAACTTATTAATTCAAAAAATCTTAGATAGGACCTGAGCTACCATAATATTTATAAATAGGACTTTTAGGTAATTAACTCATTAAATTATCATTCCACAAAGTTTTACATTTCAAGGATTGTGTAGAACTCTCATGGCCACATACACACTACTATTTACAAACAAGAGTGGCAAGGTTGAGTGAAACGAAATGAAAGAGTACGGAACGCAACTACATTTCTTTGAAAAAATAATATAAAAACATTTAGAGACTAAGCAAAACTTTTCATTGTAAAATTTTAAACTCCAATAGCATGCAGGGGCAGATCTAATCATAAATAAATGAATAATATTAGGGATCATGAAAAAAATTATCATAAAATGCATCATAGAAATTTCTCATCCTTTGATTAGAGAGTGGTGTTTTTATTGTAGGTGTAATCTAAAGGTGGAGAATCTTTCATGATCATTTTCATGATCCCTAGCATTACTCTAAATAAATAAACAAAATCCTAAAGCAAAGTATGACTCTCTGTTAAAATATCAGATTCCTACTTTCAACACAGGCTAGGTGAAGTTAGAAGTGAAAGCTTGCGAGCATTTGAACAAGTCCAAAATTGTAAACACAAGGTGGATATAAGTATAAACCCTCACCTGGTTAGTCGTTGCATCAACGTCAGCCACTGTGCAACTCTAATTCTTTTTAAAAAAAATAAAAAAATAAAAAGAATCAGAGATAAATCAAAATCTACTTGAGGCATGAGTACATATAAACAAACAAATATATAGACGAATAGAGGCAAGATGTACTTTCCGAAAATCATTGAACTTCTCAGAGGGAGAAACAAGAGACAAGGATCAATGGGTCACATGTAGAGGTTCAATTATCTACATTTTTACTTTTAGTTAACCACATAAAACATATAGAATGGAGCAGGTTTGATATAATAAAACCTGATGCTGGCCTGATATTGATCAGGCCTTAAATTGATTCTGCAACTATCCTTTTGGACATTGTACCTGAAATACGTATCAGTTTGGGCAGGATTACCAGTATGCGATAAAAAAGCTAGGAACTAAAAATCCTTGAATTTGGCCAAAGCATCCTGATGGTTCCACTTTTCCTCTTTGAGCTTGTTATCTAAATTTTTTGTTTTGGTAGGCAAAAGACTCACTTCAGTTTGCAACTCCTCTGTACGTGTTTCAAGAGACTTGTATGACTCGGCCACACATTTCAGCTGCCAAGCTATTCAACTTTTGAGCAGATGCCAATTGTGATTTAACTTTTGCCAGAAGCTGCTCTGTTCCCTGTAGCTGAGCCTTGGTGCTTTCCAGATCCAAAGCCATGTTATCTTTTTCTAATTTCAACTGTTCAAACTCCTTAAGCAAGCATTTCCACGTTGTAGCATTTGATTCAAAGGTTGAAATGAAACTTCCTTCATGATCAGAAGCAGAATCAGAAAAGTGAGCACAACCATTTGAATATCTGTCTCCTAATGTGTCCCGAACCACCTTATTTTCAGGTAAAACAACCTTGTCTATGCAATAAGAACAATTGGTTTCTGCTTCATTATTCTTATAGCCCAGGACATTAAAGTGAAGTTCACTGGAAATAACCTTATCGAAGGTGGCAGAGAACTTCTGAATTTTTTGGCTCAGTACGTCCCCATCAGGAGATGTTCCCTGGACAGCCGTAGCTTCATTCCCCAGAACCAATACAAAGTCATGAATCCAAGATACAGCAGCTACCAATTCTTCATTAATAGAACTATCTTTGGACAAAGACATTTCCTTCTCTTCAGTTACTTCAGTCCCCTCTAAACAAGCCTGCCTATCACAAGTGGCATCAGAGCAGTGACTTTCCATGAAAACACAACCCATGGTGTGGTGATGCAGGCTATCCTGTGTTTCCTGCACAACACATCTGATGTCGTCCAAAATCTTTTTCATGTCAGCATCGGTGGACTCAAACAACATAGAGATTCGCATTTGGAATTTCATCAAGGGCAGTGGATCAATATTAGATTGTGGATCTGGTACTGGCAATTCCGCATTAGACTCATGGTTTTCTAACAAATCCAACTCATGCTGTTCTTTGGATGGAAATGTGGGTTGATTGTAGTATCTTGGTTTGCCATTTCAGATATCATATTATTTGAAATATCTGAACCAGAGATGGCTCCATTTGAATCATTTGATGCCAATTTCTCCATCTCCAGGAAGACATCCATAAGCTCCAGAGATTGATGTTGTAGCCCAAGAACCAGCACAACTTTTTTCATTGTCATTTCCATCTTCAGACATGGAGGTGAAGCTCGGTGGACTGATAACACTTTGAATGAGGGAACCTTCAGTGGGGATCTGAAGACTAGATTTTGATGGACTTTTTTGTTGATTATTAGCATGCAGTTGTGATTCTAAAATTTGAAGCTTGCTGACTGTCTTAGCACAAATATTCCTGGAAGCTTGCAATTCACTAGTACACAATGCCAAAGCTTTTTTCAACATCTTTGTTTCTTTTTCCATTGCCAAAAAATGTTCTGCGAGAAAATCATTCTCTTTATAGAATTTTGGTACACTATCAAGGGAAAAGTCAGGCAATTGGGGTGGGTGTGGACTACGAGGCTTTAGAGGAGACCTCCTTACTCGAGTTTCTCTGTAATCCCGGCCCAAGTTCTCTACTTCTAACTTCATTTGAGCCAGTGCTGTAGGACCTGGCAACTTCTTCTGCACAAGACCACACAATCTTTGGCACTTGCTTCCAGCTTAGCTATTTTCTTCACTCCTTCCAGATGCTTCTGGTTGGCTACTTCTGCAGATTTTACACACATTTTCTTTTCCTCATTGCTGTAACCATTCCGATTTGCCCTTAATTGTAAGCTATTAGCTACAAGTCGATGTGCAGCATCACCTAGATGCCAGCCAGAAATGCTTCCAGGGGGATCTTGCCTGAAAGGAGAAAGCCCAAAACAACAATTCTTTTAGAATATTAAGACAACAGTGTCAAGTATCCATCAAGAGTAGAATCAATCAATTAAAAATTGGCACTTGAATGAAAAGACAATCTAGTATACCTTCGATTTTCCCATGGCTTCCTTCCATTATCCTCATGCCACAAAGCTGGATCAGGTTTTAGATCCCCTATCTCAACCGACTAAAAACAGACAATAAAAAAGACAACAGAATGTGAGCTTATTTATACAGCTTAAGGTAATGTCACAAGGTAAAAATGTCCAGCACCAGCCATGCCACATGCCCATTCCAATAGAAAACAAATAATAGCTTCCAATAGAATACAATAATAACCTAGATCTGATAACCTCAAATTATAAGCCCGCAGCTCACTATGTGGAACATTTCAGTGCCTATATGACAGCTTTACACCACAGTTATGCTTCTAATGTACATGAGAAATGTGGAAACTAAGTAACCAGAACGACCATGATCATCATTGGTTAACAGAATTGCACAAACCAAATGCAGGGTAGAGAAAAGGTTTCAATGGTTTGCATAATTGAAGTTGCTAATTTCAGCTTATTCAGAACTTCCGGGCTAGTTGCTAATTTCCAATCACTACAGGATATTGCATCAAGGGTCAACTTTGCATCCTTATCTATTGGTGTTAGCTATGGATGAATTAATTAAACACATTCAAGAAGCTTCTAATACCGATCACTCATCTAGTCCATAAGCCTTCAAGGAATTCCAGAGGCTTCTCTGCACTTCCATATGTTGTGAACCATTTCAACTATCATTGTTATTTCAAATTGAAGCTAAATATTAGTTCCTGTCTAGCCTCTACACTTATTGTATGCAGTAAATAGTATACAAAATTCGGGAACCCTGCAATAAAAGAGTGAACTTAAGAAAAGGCAAAATGCATCTTTGAAGAAAATGTGACAATCTTTGTCAGTTGCCACTTGAAATCATGGCATTTAAACTTTGAAAGATTACTTACCTTCAAATGAGGCTTGCACAATTAGCCCTGCAAAAAAGTTAGACAATGGCTTATCTTACCGACACTTTGTTAACATCTCATAGGCATAACATCAACAATTTACTGGACACAACAATCTACATTTTAACTATTAATGTGCAACGGTTACTCAAATGATGAATGCAGCATTAAGGAGTTGGCTAATCTTCAGATATAGGTACACTGTTTCAAGCCTCAGCCATTACAGAATGATAAAGATTCAATGCAGCAATGTGAACCTTCAAATCCCATTTGTCAGAGTGAAAACATTGACCTCAAACTTACTTACAGATGACAAAATGAGATAAATCAATAACCAGAGTTAAACCAGGAGAAGCAAGACAACAGGGCAATTGTTTGTTGAGTTGGTATCAAAAGAAACATCCTCATATGCTATTTTCTTTGCAAGAGCCAACTTGTCCTTGTACAATTTCAATAGCTCAGGAGCTTCTTACTCATAACAGTTGACAACCTTCGTTAGGAACCACTTTTCAGGTTTCTTCAACATAGTTGTCAAGTTAAAACTGTTGTTCTTAATCAAACCTTTCAACAACAATACTTGATACATTGCACACCTTGGAACAATCCTCTTTTCTAAGCTAAAACCAATAAGTATCGGACTTCTTGCAAGAAATGAAGAATCCCAACCCATTTTATTGACAAAAAATTCCATCACTCTCATGATCTTATGCTCAGATGACACCATACACCACAGATTCTTCTCAGAAGCCACAAGAATCTCATCCTCAGACCAACCCCACTTCTTAATTTATTATTTTCTTATATTTTCCTATACTTGGTCTCCAAGTATTCTTGTTGACCAAGACTAGTACTACCCTAGTTAATTAGTTCTTTTTATATTACTTGGTATCCAGGGATGCTTGGTGACCAAGACTTTATCTAGTATAAATAGTTATGTAACCCTAAAGGCAAAGGTATTCTCTATCAGCATAATTTTCAAGTTACTCTATTTTGCTTGTGGATTCAAGGGTTTCATTCTTGTGGATTCAAGAGTATTTGTCTACTAGAACGATATCTAGTTTCATGCATATTTCGTTGTGTCAAGTGGTATCAGAGTCAGATTTTGTCTAGCTCAATGGCACAAGACAGAGATGTAAACGTGATTTGAAATCTAAAATTTAGCTAGTGAAAGAATTCCTTCACAAGTTATTTCTGGTTTATATATTGTATTCTATTTTCCAAACATAATTTTTTAACCATCAGGTTGTTATTATTTGCTCTAAGAAGTATAAATACTGCATCTATAATAGATTTTTTTTAATTACGAATATGTTTATGGGCATTTGAAAGTTCCTTTGTCATACCTCCTACAAGTTGGTGTTATGGAGAGTTTGAAGTTTGAAAATTTTAACATCTATTTTTGCCTAACTTGATTGCAATATGCATATCATAATTTCAAGTTCTGTATTTCTATGGTAAGCACAATTAGAGACGTATATTGCATGATCTATGCCATTGTAACGTCAAGTTTGAAAGGGAGAATGAATGAGCATCACTTCGCTATTAATTATAATTGTTGGAGGGTCAATCAACTTTGTAAATATTGCACATATATATTAGCCAATAACATGTAAATTTATTTGGGATATTACACTAACAGTCCCTGCATTTTACCTCTTGTGTTATTTTGGTCCTTGTAGTTTTAATTTGCTCGATTTTGACCTTCAATTTTTAATTTTGTATCATTTTAGTCCAATTATTAACACCGGTTAAAATTATTGACGGAAAACAAACACGTGAGACGGACATGATCCCTTTTCAAGGACAATATAGACATTTCACAACCCTTTCCTTGTTTCACCATCTTCTTCCTCTGGACTCTTTGCAACACAACAATCACCTACCACCGTTGCTTTCCTCTATTACCAAAATCATCCATGGCCAATCCCAACATCAGCACCATCTACCTCTACCACATCAAACCCAGTATCATCTGCCACACAGACTACCAAACTCACCACCGTCTTTTGCACATACCTGCCATATCTATCACCTCCATCCAACCTCCTTCATCTACCCCTATCATCCCACCATCACCAAATAACAAAGTGACAGTCAAAAAAATAACAAAGGGAGATGATAACAATAACAATAACAAAGTGACAGACCACCAATTCCTCCAAATCAAATAGTAATTCAATCAAATCAAACAACAAATCATACAAATCAAATAAAAAAAATCAACCGAAGAGAAGAGAGAAAATAAGAGAAGAAGAATATTGGCAAAGAAGATTCTTTGCAATCTGTTGAATAGATCATCGTGATCTACGAGAAGATCGGCATCTCCCAACCTAGACTTCCATCCGTCAGCTCCTTCACGACTTCCATCTATCAACCCCTTCCTTACCTTGCTCAGCTGTGATCGCTTTGGGCTTAGTTAGCCTCTTCACAACCCCTATCTATTAGCCCCTCTTTGCTCTCTTTCACTGTGATCCGCTCATTCTCTGTCAGAATCTCCGTCGTCCTCATTCAACAATGACTCTCCCCCCTCTTCTTCCTTTCCCTCAACGCTTCTTTCACTATTCTCCAGCTGTGACACCCCTGCCTTAGACCTCCAACCATGACCTCTTAATCTTCTCAACCACACTACTTTTTCGTCTCAACATCGATACACATTCCCCTCCTCCTATTCCATTTTGTTTCTCTCCTCTTCCTCCTACTAGTCTCTTTAGAAAAATGAGATTTTTAGGGCAAAATTATAATGAGTTAACTCACTGATTTGAAGGCAAAAAAATAAATAGTATTGGTGAAGTTACTATTTTACCTCTAAGAGTATGACATGTGCGTCTCATGTGTTTGTTTTCCGTTGACAATTTGAATTGGTGTTAACACTTGGACTAAAATGATGCAAAATTAAAAATTGAGGGTCAAAATCGAGTAAATTAAAACTACGGGACCAAAGTGACACGAGATAAAGTACAGGGATTATTAGTATAATTTGCCCAATTTATTTTCTTTATCCTTGGGCATATCCTTGGGAATTGGGTGCTTGGTTAGTTTCTACGTACTGTTGGGATGTAATGAGCAACTTCCTCATACCAAAAATGACCTATGAGAACTGATGGTACATAAATAAGACACGCAGATTGGAAGTTAGAATCGAAAACGCTTTAAACTCAGTCAAAAAAAGGCGTTCGGGGGGTGAAATGCAAAATAGCCCCCCAACCACTGTTGGGATGTAACAGACAGCTTCCTCGTGCCAAAAATGACTTGTGAGAATTGATAGTATATAAATAGGATACGTAGATTGGAGAGTAAAAAACGCCTTAAACTTAGTTGAAAAATGGAGGTTTGGGGGGTGAAAATGCAAAATAGCTCCCCAACCACTGTCGGAATGTAACGGGCAGCTCTGTCGTGCTAAAAATGACCTGTGAGAATTGATGGCATGTAAAGAGGACACGTAGATTGGGATTTAGAGTCGAAAACGCCTTAAACTTTGTCGAAAAAGGGCGTTTGAGGGGGCAAAATTGCAAAACAGCCACCCAACCACTGTTTGGATGTAACGGGCAGCTTCCTCGTGTCAAAAATGACTTATGAGAACTGATGGTATGTAAATAGGACACATAAATTGAGAGTTATACCTTAAACATAGTCAAAAAATGGGATTTTGGGGGCAAAAATGCAAAATAGCCCCAAACCACTGCTTTAAATGTTCTTACGTTATTATTAATTGTTCAAAACCATATCTATTTGTATTGTTTAAATGTGCTGCTCACAAGTAGTAGTAGAAGTAGATTTGATTTGTGAGAAAAGAAAGGAAGATCAATATCTCCAACTCTGCTTCTAGTATGATCTGTTGTTGCATATTGATTCAATTTTTTTTTTACTTTCCATTTATGGAAGTAAAACATAAACAAAATAAAAAGTCTACCTTCACTTTCGAACTTGAACATAGGTTTCACAAATGAACAATGACTATACTCATAATGGGACAATTATCAATGTCCATTTTTTTTTTTTTTTTTTGAAATTTCTTTGGAGCCTCTAGTCTACATATTATGTGTTTGCCGTATTTTGCTAGAAGTTTAATATTACTTTGTTGAAACGGGCTTAGCTTTTGGTGAAATTATAATGGAGATTTATTTTTATCTTAATACTAAATTGGAATTATGAATTGTCTGTGTCAATACTAATTTGTTTGTCAGTTGAATTTCTAAGTTGCTAACTACGATTTGAGTTGCTTATGAAGAATTATTTAGAAAAATTACTAGAATTTTTTTTTTTTTGAATTTCTTTCTTTCTTCTTCTTCTTTTTTTTTTTCTTTTTTTTTTTATACATTCGTGTATGCAAAACTAATGATTAATTTGAAAAGATTAATTACATTTAAGCTTTATGTGATTTTCTTTTATAATTTTAAATATGCCAATATTCAGTCAATACTAATGATTAATTTTATTTTTACAGATGGTTTTTGGCGTGGAATTGTGGATACGACTTTTTTTGGACAATTACAAAGGACATTGTTTTAGTCTACATATTATTATCGTCTATATATATTATTTTTTTGGATTACTTTTTTGTGTTTATAGGCATGGTTTTTGTTTAATCCTTTGTTCTGTATGAAATTATATTTTTGAGATTGGATTATACTTCGTTTATATGGAATTTCTATTACATTTTAAATTTGACGTTAAATATGAATTTTTTGGATGATTGAAAGTGAAATGTGTGCACGTTCTAGAATGATTGATAATATAATCAATATATGGATTATTTTGTTTATATACAGGGTACAGGTTGCACTAATAATGGAATGAATTCACGTGGTTGAGAAATTGATTAAAAAATCAGATTATAAAGTTTTTGGCTACTAAATATTTGGTAGCAAAAAATGTAAGCAAAGGTTTTGGGTGACTAAATATTTTGTAGTACAAAAAAACAAAAGACTTTTGGCGACCAAATAGTTAGTTGCCAAAACAATATTGCCGGCTCAATATTTTAGTCACGAAAGAACAATACACCTTCGCCGACAAAAATGTTTGGCCGTAAAATACAATGCAATGAAAATATCCAGTTTTAATGCGACTAAACTATTTGGTGGCTAATGGTGGCATAAAACGGTGACTAAATTTTGTAGTCGCTAAATGTGTTATTATTGGTGACTAAAATATTTAGTCGTTGAAAAAGAATTTCATTTTTATTTGATCACATTCAGCGACTAAATCTTTTGTCGCCAAAAAGTGACCATTGGCGACTAAGTTTGTTTTAGTAGCTGAAGATAATATAATTAGTGACCAACGTGAAATTAGTAACCATTGACTATTGCCGACAAGGCTTCGGTGACTGAATGGGCAACAAAAAACTTTAGTCGCCAATGACTTTCGAAGACTAAAAAAGAACCTTCGGCAACTAAAAATTTGGTAGCTAAAAGTGTAATTTCCTATAGTGAACCCTAGCAAGACTAAACATAACTAAAAATCATTTGACGAGGACAAACTCCACGAATGAATTTGAGAACCTTATCTCAGTAATTTTGGAAGAAAAAAGGTGAACTTTGATATCCTTCTGCTCCTACCTTCTTCCATTCCTCTTATTTTTCCACCTTCCAACAAAAAGAACTTCAAGCAATATAGCTTGGATTAAATTTTCCACCAATGGATTTATAAGAACTTTATGAATGATTTTGAAGAAGAAAAAAAAAACATGAATTTTGACCTAAACCTCCAAAATTCTAGTGGCGCAACTATTCTAGTAGGATGAATCTCATACATTTACCTTAATGCTTCAAATGGAAGCACTTCAATACCAATTCTCTCGACTACTTTAAGTATGAAATGAAACCCAAATCCCTTTATTTCGTATCCATCAACAGACAACACCATGATGTAAACTACATGGAAAGCTAATTACTATCTAAGTCTCCAACATGTGTAAAATAAAAATGTGTCCAACTACAATGCTCTACCGTGCTTGATCAAGTAACCAAGATTTATTGACTTAAAGTAAGGAATTGCTTTAAAGAACCTCAACCAAACCAAGATTTTAATAACAACATAATGAACTATATCTAATAAATCTAAAGCCAGAGAACTCTATTCACATTAAACAAATCGAAATACGTGCAAAAAACCATTCTCATATGGGCTCAAATATTGAAACATTGTGAGTCTTTGGGCTCCCTCTAAACCTTGGTTGAATGCATCTCCTTTATTATTTGTTATTATCTTTTTGATTTCCATTACCTTGCTTGACCATGAAATAAGCAGACACGCATAAGGGATTATCACAAAAGCAAATGTGCATATCTGTACAAGTAGATGCCTTATATATTGAAACAGAATGCAGAAATAAAAAATAATAAATAGACTGCTAACAAGAGGAATGTTAATGACAAGCAGAGAACATGACAAGATTAATCCTTCTTCGGGAATACAACCCCAGCAGGTGGCTTATAGAGGCGAGGCTTCTCATATCTTTCGTGATCACCGATAATAGGATAAGATGGCCAACAATTTATCCCTAAGGCTCCGGCGTAGCTTCCGTTGCGTGAGATGTATGCATAGCCACCTACAACCCACTGCTTCCCCCAGGAATTTTTTATCAGCCATGCGGGTTCTCCATTGTAAGTCCCCATGCCTACAAGACAAATCTCATGAAATTCCAGAAGTGAATGGTTTTCAAGATTTGATTTATCACTCAACTTCACCATATCAAGCTCGAATAAAAAACGAGGTGGCTTGTACAAACCCTGCATTTAAAAATAAATTACAATAACATCTAATTACAACTTATTTCAAAATTATTCAAATACAACATTTTCGAATTTAGTTGTTTATACCCCTTTATAAAGATCAAAAGACCTATGGTAGGCTATAGCAACAGTGATCGGGTGATATTGGAGAATTCTTGACATCTCATACTCATTTCCGGCTGCCATCTCGCAATATCCATCGATCGAAACTCTCGGACTATGAAACTACAAAAATTATAAACATCATAAATACAATATATATATTTTTTGTCAGCAAAAATAAACTTTAATAATAATAATCAAGGAACAACACAAATTGTTATTATCAATAAAGGGAGAGTAAGTGCAAAAGAGCATCACAACAAAATTAAACGATCCCAACTAGGTTGACACCGAAATAGCTTGTCATCACTACAGCTGCCAAACCCACAGTTTCCATCTTCATTTGAGCAGTCCTGACGTAACCACCTCGGTTCCAGCACCTTCTTACCTAGTGTATATTTGAAACAATCTCATTTATAGAGTAAAAGCACCTAACATTATGTGATTTCAACTAGATGGCTAATCCTACTTTGATAAACTCACACAATGCCTCCAAGTTTGGTTGAGTATCACTAAAGATACATTCATTCCTATGCTTCCACATAGATCAAACAATTGCTACAGGAATTGCTCTCCAAATTTTCCTTTCCTTTTTTTTCCCTTCTAAATTTCCAGTCCTTCCTGTAAAACCCAACTTGTGTGTAGAATTATTTTATTGGATAGATTAGTAATTAAATTAATTTATATGGGTCATTTATTAATATCAAAGAATTAGTTATGAGATGGCATTATATTTTCTATTTCTTAGATGGGTAATTTTGTAACTTTGAGAAATTAGGTTTATAAGCCCACTTGTTGTGGCTTTAAGTCTTGGGAAACAATCAAAACAGAGGCTGGTATTGCTCCATAGGCGGCAAGGGGTTGAGAAGGTAAAAGAAAAAAAGAAAAAAAAAAGAAAAAGAGAATAGAGGTCCAAGTGAGGCTGCAATAGGAATTGGAGGCAGCATGTTGGGTTTTTGGGACACCCATTGGTTGAGGTAAAAATCTTCCTTTACTGTTGATTATTAAGTTTATGTTGAGGAATTAAACAATCAATGCATTAAGGGGATTTGGAAGATCTATAGGTGCCTACTTAGGTTTTGAGAATTGGGTGCAATGTGTCAGTGTAACTTTGGGTGGGTAATAGAAACAGTGGAGTTTGTATCATGGGTAAGGGTGTGTTTGGCTATAAAGTTGGGTTGAGGGGTTTGGTCACTTGGATATTAAAGTTATGCATTAATCTAATATGGTGGGGCTTTTGTGGGTGTATGTAACACGTAAAAATATTAATTTATTTGAGGTTTTATTTATTAGGTTTGTGTGATTGAAGTGGTGGAGCTGGGTGTTTGGAGTTGGTGTTGGAATATTATTTTTAAGCGTTTGAGGTAAGTAACCCTCTATCACTGTTGGTACGTTTTTTATTCATATTGAATCGTTTAAAATTAAAAGTATTTATTCATAGCCTTCATGTTCTCTTAAAATAAAATATGGGTCAAGTATAAAACAATATCGAATATTATTATGAAAATTATTTGAATATTTTATGGAACTATTATGAAAATTGTACTAAACGTTTATTCTGAAAATATTGAATATTTTGTTTAAAAGTTGTGTATTGTTTGAATTTTGAACATCACTCTAGTCTGACTATGTTTTGGACCTTAGCCAATAGGGGTTATTTATTGGCACAGAAACTAGTTTCTTTTAGGGCTTTACCACCGGCCTATGTGTGGTTCTGGGCCTTGTCATAGGCTAAGTGACCGTAGTCACCAAGACTTGGGTTTTGTGAATCGCATCATTGAACCATTGAATATCGAACCATGAATTTTGAACAACGAAATTTCGTCGAATTACCTCATTGTCTTTTCAATTAAAATGTATTGCTACACTGTTTATTTTCAGCTATGAAACCATCTTCCAAAATAATTGTTCATTTATTGAATGGTAGCAAAAAATGATTTTTTTTTTTTTTTTTTTTTTTGTATACTTGATCCAGCTAGTAGTGATAGTTGGTTATTTACTGGGCTGTCTAGCTTACCCTTATTTTTTTATTTTTTTATTTTTTTTTAGATTCTGAAGAGTAGAGCTGCGCGGGGCTTTTACTTGTGGGAGTGCCGAGAGTAGGATTATGATTTAAGTACTTGGATTAATTTTTTTTTATTAGTGGACTTGGTGGACAATTTCATATGATAAGAATTATCTATTTGTATGTTTTTTAGCATTATGATATTTAAGGATTTAATTTGAGTATTTTACATTGTTGGTTATGTGTTGGACTCTTAGCCTTGCATGCTCACTTAAATGAGTGTGCGGCGTTGTCACGGAGCTTGGGGCGTGACAATTTTGTGGTATCAGAGCCAGGTTATAATTTTAAAAGTTGGTATAGAATAGTGGTGAGATTGGGTAGATGTAGGATTGGGAACGCTTATAATTTGGTAAAATGTTAATTTTATTTACGTGTTATAGAGACTTGAGAATAGAATAAGATGAGGTTTTATTATTGATGCATATAGGTTGCAATGGAACGTGAGGAGACATTGGCAAATATGGCTAGGAATACACGCTAGGGTTAAACAAATCGACGGACTGGTAATAACAATCGGCGAGGGAATGTGACTAATATTGCTACTGGTTCTCAAGGAGTTAGAGGAAATCAGGGGCAAGAGTTGGGACAACAAGAACAAGCTGTAATCCCCATTCTAGTTGGAATGGTTCAAGTGCTTCAGACTTTGGCCGGGGTGGTGCAACAACAAACCACTATAGGGAATAATTTGACTAGACTTATGGAGTAACAACAACGGATGCAGCCAGGTGTTGGGCCACAACCGAGGCCATGTTGTAACATTAGTAAGTTTAAGAAGATAGCCTTGGCATTTGATAGAGCCACAGACCCTTTGGAGGCTGAAAAATGGTTGACAGAAACGGAAAAGTTGTTTCCTGTTTTTGAGTGTATGGATGATTAGAAGGTGACCTATGCTGCGTTTATGCTACAAGGGATAGCTAATGATTGGTGGCAAATGGAGAAGCGCATACATGAGCATGATGCCAACCCATATACATGGGAAAGGTTTAAGAATGCATTTAATGAGAAATACTTCCCTAGGAGTGTTCGTTTACAAAAACAAAGAGAATTTTCGAAGTTGGAGCAAGGGAATAAGACCGTTGCAGAAAATGAAGCCGAGTTTGCGAAGTTGTCTAAATTTGCATCAACATTTGAAACAGACGAGGATAGTAGAGCACAAAAGTTCGAAGGTGGGCTAAGAACGAACATTATGCAATAGGTGGTTCCTTTCGAGTTACCTACTTTTGAAGCAATGTTAAATAAGGCATTATTGGTTGAGAGTGGCCTCACTAGAGCCCAAGAAGAGAAAGAAGAGAATTATAAGAAGAGACATAGTTCTTCCAACTTCCAAACTAACAACAGTTCAAAGGGCAATGCTAAGAGACAAAACACTTCTTCGGTTGGGAGTTGGGGAAGTCGAACTGTGAGTTGTACTGTTGACAAGCAGAACGATCGGGTACAGTGCACTAGATGTAATGGATTCCATCGGGATAGTGAGTGTCATTGGAATACTGGGGCTTGTTTCTTTTGCGGGCAACAGGGGCACAAAATAGCTGATTGCCCTAGCTGGAAGGCGTGTGAGACTGAACAGAAAGCATGGACAAATAAAGGAACTTCAACAGACAGAGTGTCTTTAGGAAATCAAAAGAAAAATGGAGGTCATAAGCCAAAGACTCAGGGTCGAGTGTACGCACTCACACAACAAGATGTTCAGACTTCCAACACGGTGGTGTCAGGTACTATTTTAGTGTCTTCTGTTTATGCACATGTGTTATTTGATTCTAGAGCTACAAATTCATTTGTGTCTGTGGGATTTGTTAAGAAACATGGATGGAAATGTGACTCTAGAGAGATTGACTTATGTGTTGAAGCCCCAATAGGAGGTGTTATGGTTGCTGACTTAATTTGCAAATCTCGTGTGGTTAGTACAGATGGCAGGAGATTGCTTGCAGACTTGACTGTTTTAGATATGTGGGACTTTGACATAATTCTTGGAATGGATTGGTTGGCAACCAATTGTGCTTCTGTTTATTGCCGAGGCAAAAGGGTAGTATTTTAGATTCTTGATTAACCAGAATTTTGTTTTGTAGGTAGTGGAGTTAACACTCCTCCTTTGGTAATCTCAGCTTTGCAAGCTATACGATTGTTGAGGAATGGTTGCGAGGGTTATTTAGCTTCTGTGAGAGATATTCGTGAGATTGAATTGAAGTTAGAGGATATTTTAGTTGTAAAGGAATTTCCCAATGGTTTTCCTGAAGACTTACCGGGGTTGCCGCCAGATAGAGAGATTGAGTTTGCCATCGAATTGATACCCGACACAGGTCCCATCTCCAAGCCTCCATATCGGATGGCCCCAGCAGAGTTGAAAGAGTTGAAGGAACAATTACAAGAGTTACTAGATAAGGGCTTTATTAGGCCTAGTGTTTCTCCTTGGGGTGCGCCCGTTTTATTTGTAAAAAAGAAGGATGGTAGTTTTCGCCTTTACATTGATTATTGAGAGTTAAACAAGGTGACAATTCGAAATAAATATCCTTTGCCTAGGATAAATGACCTATTTGATCAATTGCAAGGAGCACAAGTCTTTTCTAAGATTGACCTTCGTTTTGGATATCATCAGTTGAAGGTTAAGGCGAAAGATATACCTAAGACAGCCTTCCGAACTAGGTATGGGCATTTATGAATTTTTAGTGATGCCGTTTGGGTTGACCAATGTGCCTATAGCTTTTATGGATTTAATGAACAGAGTATTTAAACCCTTCTTAGATTAGTTTGTGTTAGTTTTTATTGTTGAAATTCTTGTGTACTCGAAGAGTAAAGAGCAGCGCGAAGAACATCTGAGAATAGTGTTGCAGTTATTAAGGGAGAAGAAATTATTTGCTAAATTAAAGAAGTGTGAATTTTGGCTGGAGAGTGTATCATTTTTGGGTCATGTGATATCTAAAGACGGGGTGTCTGTTGACCCAAAGAAAGTGGAGGCAGTGGTAGAGTGGAATAGGCCTACTAGTGTCACTGAAATTGGTAGCTTCTTGGGTTTAGCAGGATATTATAGAAGGCTTGTTGAGGGATTTTCCTGAATTTCTATGCCTTTGACTCGATTAACACAAAAAGGGGTTAAATTTGAGTGGTCTGATGATTGTGAGAAGAGTTTCCAAGATCTAAAGAGTTGATTAGTGTGTGCTCTAGTACTTATAGTTCCGTCTAGAGATGAAGGTTTTACCATCTATAGTAATGCATCGAAGATGGGCTTGGGTTGTGTCCTGATGCAGAATGATAAGGTAGTGGCATATACGCTTAGGCAATTGAAGCCATATGAGCAGAATTATCCTACGCATGATTTGGAGTTGGCTGCAGTGGTGTTTGCATTGAAAATCTGGAGGCACTACCTGTATGGGGTGAAATGTGAGATATTCACTGATCATAAAAGTCTGAAGTATATTTTCACTAAAAAGAATTAAATATGAGGCAAAGGCGATGGTTGGAGCTATTAAAGGACTATGATTTGACTATCAATTATCATCTAGGAAAAGCCAATGCAGTGGTTGATGCCTTGAGTGGAAAGACCCCGAGTAATTTGGCTACCTTGATCAGTGACCAAAAGAATATCTTGGAGGACTTGCGAAGGTTGAATATCGAGATTAGATGGCATAACCATGGAGTGTAGTTGGCAAACCTTAGAGTTCAACCCACATTGATTGATAGAATTAAAGATGCTCAGGGAAGAGATCCTCAGTTGCAAAAACTTAAGGCTAAAATGGAAATAGGGCTACAGATGGTATTTTGTATGCATAAAGTTGGAACCTTGAGATTTGGAGAGAGGTTGTGTGTGCCGAATGATTTAGAGCTCAGAAGAGAAATCCTGAGAGAAGCTCACAGTTCAGGGTATACTGCACATCCTGGGAGCACTAAACTGTATAAAGACTTGAAGAGGAACTTTTGGTGGAATAATATGAAGAGGGAAATTGCTCAGTATGTTGCTCAATGTTTGGTATGTCAACAAGTGAAAGTTGAACATCAGAGGCCTGTAGGTAAGTTACAACCTCTTCCTATTCCCGAGTGGAAGTGGAAACATATTACCATGAATTTTGTGACGGGGTTGCCTAGGACCCAAGGTGGTAACAATGCTATTTGGGTTATCGTTAATCGATTGACCAATTGACCAAATCCGCTCACTTTTTAGCTTTTAAGGTAGGGTTCTCCTTAGAGAGGTTTGCAAGATTGTATATCAAGGAGATTGTGAAGTTGCATGGTGTTCCGGTGACCATAGTGTCTGATAGAGATAACAGATTTGTATCTATGTTTTGGAGGAGTTTGCATACAGCTTTGGGGTACTAGTTTGAATTTTAGCACGACCTTTCATCCTCAAACTGATGGACAGTCAGAGAGAACTTGAAGACATGTTAAGGGCCTATATTATTGATTTTGGAGGTTCTTGGGATGAGCATTTGGCCTTCGTGGAATTCTCTTATAATAATAGTTATCATGCGAGCATTCAGATGGCACCATATGAGGCTTTATATGGACGAAAGTGTAGATCACCTATTTGTTGGGATGATGTGGGCGAAAGGAAGTTGTTAGGGCCAGAGATTGTGCAACAAACAGTGGACAAGATCAATCTTATTAGAGAGCAACTTTGCACTGCACAGAGTAGACAGAAAAGTTATGCAGATAACAGGAGACGCGATTTGGTGTTTGGGGCTGGAAACCATGTGCTCCTTAAGGTGTCTCCTATGAAAAGAATAATGAGGTTTGGTGTTCGTCGTAAATTGAGTCCTAGATTTGTTGGACCATTTGAGGTTTTAGATCGAATTGGAGAGGTAGCTTACAGACTTGCCCTACCACCTTCACTAGTTGGAGTTCATAATGTCTTCCATGTTTCGATATTGAGTAAGTATATACCGAATCCCAATCATGTGATTAATCATGCACCGTTGTAGTTTAAGGAGGATTTGACCTATGAGGAACACCTTGTAAGAATTGTTGATAAGACGGAGCAGGTTTTGAGGCGGCGAGTCATCCACTACGTTAAGGTTCAATGGAGCAATCACTCAGAGAGAGAAGCTACTTGGGAACTTGAGGATGAAATGAGAGAAAAGTATCCACGACTTTTTGAGACTACTGGTATGTCAAATTTCGAGGACGGAATTTCTTTTAAGAAGGGAAGAATGTAAAACCCAAGTTGTGTGTAGAATTATTTTATTGGATAGATTAGTAATTAAATGAATTTATATGGGTCATTTATTAATATCAAAGAATTAATTATGAGATGGCATTATATTTTCTATTTCTTAGATGGGTGATTTTGTAACTTTGAGAAATTAGGTTTATAAGCCCACTTGTTGTGGCTTTAAGTCTTGGGAAACAAACAAAACAGAGGCTGGTATTGCTCCATAGGTGGCAAGGGTTTGAAGGTAAAAGAAAAAAAGAAAAAGAAAAAGAGAAGAGAGGTCCAAGTGAGGCTGCAATAGGGATTGGAGGCAGCATGTTGGGTTTTTGGGACACCTATTGGTTGAGGTAAAAATCTTCCTTTACTGTTGATTATTAGGTTTATGTTGAGGAATTAAACAATCAATGCATTAAGGGGATTTGGAAGATCTATAGGTGCCTACTTAGGTTTTGAGAATTGGGTGCAATGTGTAAGTGTAACTTTGGGTGGGTAATAGAAACAGTGGAGTTTGTATCATGGGTAAGGGTGTGTTTGGCTGTAAAGTTGGGTTGGAGGATTTGGTCACTTGGATATTAAAGCTATACATTAATCTAATATGGTGGCGCTTTTGTGGGTGTATGTAACACGTAAAAATATTAATTTATTTGACGTTTTATTTATTAGGTTTGTGTGATTGAAGTGGTGGAGCTGGGTGTTTGGAGTTAGTGTTGGAATATTATTTTTAAGCATTTGAGGTAAGTAACCCTCTATCACTGTTGGTACATTTTTATTCCTATTGAATCGTTTAAAATTAAAAGTATTTATTCATAGCCTTCATGTTCTCTTAAAATAAAATATGGGTCAAGTATAAAACAACATTGAATATTATTATGAAAATTATTTGAATATTTTATGGAACTATTATGAAAATTGTACTAAATGTTTATTCTGAAAATATCTAATATTTTGTTTAAAAGTTGTGTATTGTTTGAATTTTGTACATCACTCTAGTCTGACTATGATTTGGATCTTAGCCAATAGGGGTTATTTATTGGCACAGAAACTAGTTTCTTTTGGGGCTTTACCACTGGCCTATGTGCGGTTCTGGGCCTTGTCATGGGCTAAGCGACCGTAGTCACCAAGACTTGGGTTTTGTGAATCACATCATTGAACCATTGAATATCGAACCATGAATTTTGAACAACGAAATTTCGTCGAATTACCTCATTGTCTTTTCAATTACAATGTATTGCTACACTGCTTATTTTCAGCTATGAAACCATCTTACAAAATAATTGTTCATTTATTGAATAGTAGCAAAAAATATATTTATTGGTTATCGACTATTTTTTTTTTTGTATACTTGATCCAGCTAGTAGTGATGGTTCGTTATTTACTGGGCTGTCTAGCTTACCCTTATTTTATTTTTTTTCAGATTCTGAAGAGTAAAGTTGTGCGGGGTTTTTACTTGTGGGAGTGCCGAGAGTAGGACTATGATTTAAGTACTTGGATTTTTTTTTTATTAGTGGACTTGGTGGACAATTTCATATGATAAGAATTATCTATTTGTATAGTTTTTAGCATTATGATATTTAAAGATTTAATTTGAGTATTTTACATTGTTGGTTATGTGTTGGACTCTTAGCCTTACATGCTCACTTAAATGAGTGCGCGGCGTTGCCACAGAGCTTGGGGCGTGACACATCCACCACTACATTAAGCTATCAACTAAACATGGGATAACCATTGTAATCCCCACTAGCCTATGATTTTTTACCATACTTGCCACACAAAGGGACAAAAAAGTAAAACATGATTCAGATGTTTGACCATACTTGCCACACAAATTGACTATCTAATTAAAAGTAAAACATACCTTTCTTGATTTTTTTGTATTTCCCTTTCACTCCTGTGTATGGATAATACTTCTCCAATGCGATCCCATGCCTATAAATGTAATCGTATGCCATAATCTCCGATCCTCCTTTTTTCGTATTCCATGGTATACAGTCCAGGATCTCTTGTGCTGCCAGTGCAACCAACTCTTCTCCATAATATATATGACGGGCACTTGCCGTCACATCAACAACGGCAACAACAAAGCATGTAACTGAAACATAAAGGATAAAAGTAAAATGATTATGAGCTTAATACCGATAAGAAAAAGAAAAAAGAAGAAGAAAAGAACATTTACTTCCAATTTGTCTTCTAACTGGAAGTAGTGCTCCCCTTTCCACCCAATTAATTGAGGCAGAAAAAGCAACCTGTAAATTATGAACAATGAATTAGTATAACAGTGTAAATTTAAACTTGAGGGTTCAATTCAATGGCCAAGGGTGCTACTCTCCTACAAGGGTTGAAATCTTTCTATTAAAAAAATATATATTGACAGACTAATTAAGACATAAATTACAAATGAAAAATATACATCATGAATTGATCTTGTTGAATTCACTAATCTTTTAGTGCTTTTAGCCAAGTGCGACAAAAAGATAAAACTTGTCAACAAAGAATCACAAGTCATGTAAAAATTAGGTTATAAAAACAACAACAACAACAACAACAACAATAATAATAATACTAATAATAATAATAATCATCATGAAACTTCCAGTTAATCAATTATGCCATTAAAATATTTTTCGTGCTACATCTTTGTTTGCACAAATTTAAAATTTTCTAAATAGATTATAAAGCTGGTGAAGTTTAGCCATAAAATATTAGAACTCAGTGAAGTCAAGCAAATCTAACTCACAAAGTGAAATTGAGAGTATAGGAGATTAGATTTGAGAACTGGATGAAATAAATTAAGTTTAACAAGACTGTCCAATATGTCAAAATGGAAGGAAGATTTTTTATGACCCATATTCACTCCCAGAATATTTGAGTCTAGAAATACAAATTTTTAACTCCTCTTATATATAAAAATATATAACAAAAAAAAAATAATAAAATTGCAAGGCATAATTAACCAATAGCCTACCCCTATGAAGCTGTGACTAATCTTAGATTTCTTTTTAGGTTGTGTTTGGTTCATGTATTTGGGTAGGGAAAGGGAAAAAATGTGTGAAATTTAGCTATATTTCATTCACATTTCACCTATCTTTTCCTTTTCCAAATCCATGAACCAAACATAACCTTAGGATAAAATAAGGAATTGATCTTATATTACATATCTATGATGCAAGACACCAAACTCTAAATTTTGCATTCTTGTGGCGTGGCACAGAGTTGAAGAGAAAGGTACATAAGGTCAAATGGGTGGAAGTGACAAAGAACAAAGATCAAGGAGGGTTAGGCATTAGGAGGATATGGGAGGTAAATGAGAGTTTTTTTATTGAAATGGTGGTGGAGGTATAGGGCCGAAGATAAAGCTTTGTGGAAACAAGTTCTAATGTGCAAGTATGGTTTACAAGGTGGAAGATGGCTACCAGCAATGAACTCTGATGATGAAAGGAAGATATCAAGACTTTGGCGTGTTGAAGGTGGTAATGTCTAACTCATCATTGTTTAACTTCTATGATAGTAATCTAAAGATTGGGGTAGGTGATGGTTGCAGGATTCATTTCTGGGTTGATAGTCTATCTATGGAAGGTTGTATAGTCTATCTATGGAAAAAGAAGATTCTCTGAAGGATTTTGTGCAAAGAAGACGGAGCACAGGGGAATGGATGCTCTCATTTAGAAGGTCTCTCCTATCATGGGAAGAAGAAGAAGTAGGCAGGTTGTAGGGTCTGCTGAGTAGTGCTCCAGTGCTTAGAATGAACTGCCCTGATTTCCTACAGTGGGAGGCTGCTTCTTCAAGTCAGTTTACAGTTGCATCAGTAAGGAAGGAGTGTGATGCCATGTATGGACCTAGGCTTCAAATTACAAAGATGTTATGGCACAATGCAGCACCACCAAAAGCACAATTTTTTGGGTGGTTACCTTGGAAAGGCAGGGTAAAGAGATTTCTTGCATAGCATTGGGGTTATTAGAAGCAGTGAGGGTATTGTTTGCCCCTTTGGAAATCTGAAGCTGAAACAGGGAATCATGTTCTGTTACTTTGCCCAGGAGTATGGGAAGTATGGTCAGATTTGCTGGATTGGTGGGAGATCAGCAGGGTAACACCTGCAGATATGGAGGGGTTGCTTCAATGGTGGAGGGGTGTCAAGTTCAAGAAGATGGAGCGGCAGATTTGGAAAACAGTACCTATTGCCCTGTTGTGGTTGATCTGGAAGGCAAGGAGATGGCAAAATTACCCGACCCGATTATATTTGTCCCGACCCGATTTTAATAAAAAAAAGTTTAGGAGAACATCGATAAAGTAGGGTAAAAATATATGAGTATGTAGGTCAAAACTATCAAGGTTAGGGTAAATGAAACCGTATCATTAAAATAATTGAGTTTAAAGTCAAGAATTCATGCGCGAAACCTGAAA
The DNA here is from genome assembly GCF_004153795.1 of Camellia sinensis. Classification (NCBI taxonomy): domain Eukaryota; kingdom Viridiplantae; phylum Streptophyta; class Magnoliopsida; order Ericales; family Theaceae; genus Camellia; species Camellia sinensis. Next base: position 432,073 of record NW_021027230.1, on the reverse strand, counting down.
AAAACCAAATGATTGGGTGTTTTAATGGTCGTCAACCAAAATTTACAGAGATTGGGGAACTTGTTAAGGTGAGGGTGGCTATGTGGGCTAAATCAAATTTCATTAGAGTTTAGTACACAGTCCATGATATTGTTTCAAACATTAGGGAGGCTAGATTTTACTTGTAATTGTGGTTTGACTATGTAGCAGCAGCTTTGTTTGCTGTTGGGGATGATGTTGTGTTGGTTTGGTTTTGTCTTGCTTTGTTGGCTTCTCACCAACAGTGGGCGTGGTGCTCAGCAGATGATTTGGTATGTTTTTCAGTGCCAACCTAGTTGAGATTGATTTGTCTCGCCATAATGCTTTGAGCACTTGCTCTTCTTTTATTGATGTATCTTTGTAACGCCCTCAAAATAAACCCATTATATGTATATCATCAACATGCATTATTTAAAGAAAACAATTTATTAATTCATTCATCAGAGTATTACTAAATAAAAACATTACATGTAACATCAAATTAAATGCCCTATGGGCTTACATCTTTCCAAGCCAACACTTGGACACAAAATATGAGTTCTAACTCAAATACAAATAAAGCCCTAGGCTTGATTATTTATCAAATAAAAACAAACAACTAAAGATAGTCTTCAAAATCCAAATCCTTCCAAGCTAAGTCCTGGGAGGTAGCTTATCACCTGGACCTGAAAATGATGTTCCCATAAAGGGTGAGCCACAGCCCAATAGAAATATACTAAACCAAATATAAGCATTGAATAAAGCAATAGCATTCAATAGATGGTTAACCAAGATAATCAATTACATCATTATACAGTCTCATGACACTAATGTCTAAAACACGTTTTACTTTCCAACATTAATAATATGGCTCAGAACCTGGCCAAACTTACAACAGTGAACTATATAGATATCACATTCACATTCTTCCAATGTCAACAAACAAATGAGACTCAAGCTCAAATCAAAACACTTCATACTTCCAGTTTGATACACATTTTAGTGCTGTATCAATAAAACACTTCAATATAAATAAGCACACATAAAAGTGATGCTAATGGAGTCCATCCCCTATCTCCTCCCAAACAAAAATCCGGTTTAGAGGTCCATCCCCTATCTTCCCCTAAACCATGGAGTACATCCCCTATCTCCTCCCACACAAAACAATGTATGCAAACACATAACATATACAACACACAATCAATACACATAATGCCTGTATTAATTCAGCAGTCAAAATTGATGACTTAATCAATAATTAGTTTCAGTTATTCCTAATCCACATGCAATGTCTACAACAATCACGACTATCCGCCACCGATAGCCCAAAACAGTTATTTCTAAACTGAAAATAACTATTTTCCATGTGGGCTGCAGCATCAACCATACGCCCACTTATTTTTGGGAATACATTTTCAAAACCACTTAAATTTTTAATTGATATTATTTGTGATTATCAAACATACTTAATTAATTATAACTTAATATATTCAAATTTAAATGTTGAATTAAGTTATCAAACACCACCTTAAACAATCTAATTAATTTACATATATTTAAATTTCTCAATAAAATTATTTCATATGAACCTTCGACATGTGCCTTGCACAGGCTTTTCTTTACTAGATATATGTATATATATCTTGTCCTGTACTCTGATCTTCATCAATATAGTTTTTTTTTTGCCGATCAAAAAGAAAAAGATAGATTTCTTAATTTAATCATATTTTGTTTTAGCTTACTTATTATTTTAAGTTAATTTTATAGCATAATTTTTTATCAACCGAAAAAAACTTTATTGACGAGGAAACCCATACAAAGTGTACAAGATTATAGCGACCCCGGTCTTTTCCCTTTTGATTATTGTATCGACTTGGGTTCCGTTTATTCAGTCATTGTATATTTGTTGTTTGTCGTCCTTTTTTTTCTCATTTGGAGTTATAGGATGTGTTGGGCAGGTTTGTTTCAGGTTGGTTGGGTTCGTAAACCAAGTGTTGCTGTCCAGTTTTTGGTTGGTCACTCGAGCCAGGTTTGGTTGCTCGAGCGAGGTTTGTTTTTGTGTCCTCTGGCTCGATCCAGATTTTCTTCGCTCGAGCGAGCGATGCGTCTGGTATAGACCTGAGGGCAGTGCTTATTCGCTCGAGGAGTTTTTCTTCGCTCGAGCGAGCGAGGTGTATGTTTTCGAGTTCCTTGCTCGAGCGAGCATTCTGTCGCTCGAGCGTGCTCCAGGGTTGCAGACCTGAAGCATTGCATTCTTGGCTCGAGCGAGCTTTTCTTCGCTCGAGCGAGGTTTTCGTGTATGTCTTGTCGCTCGAGCGACAGTCTCGCTCGAGCGAGCTGTCAGGTTTAAATAGGCATGCAGCGTGTTTCTGATCAGTTTTTCATACACTTTCAGATTCCAAAACCCAAGTTACGAGTTCTCTCTCCCTCTACACACCTTCTCTCTTAGGATTGATCTACTTAGAGTGAGTTTCTACCTTAGATCCTTTATTAAAAAGGTAGAGTGAGTCGAAGGCTTCCATTTAATCTGAACATTTGGTGATTTGGAACACATTGGAATTTGGGTATTTATCTCTGTCTTCTCCATTCGGGTTATTTTCTTCGAGGTAGGGATTTCCTACTCCATTTTATAAGTTTTGTTCTAAGTTTTGGTATATTGATATGTTGGGGTTACTTTGATAATTTTGGGAAAAACCCTAGTTGTATTAATTAATTAATTTGTATAATTAATTTAAGGGAATTGGGGAATTTGGTTAAATTCATGAAATTGGGAAATTTATTGATTAAATGGTGTAGTTGGATAATGTAAATCACTCGCCTATTGAATTGTTGGTATATTTATTTCCAAGTCTAGA
>NW_021027230.1:361409-429196 GCF_004153795.1 Camellia sinensis | reverse complement strand
TGTCAAAGTCCTTCCATGCCTCACCATCAGCTGGATGTCGCAATACTCCATCATCCACACGCTTATCTTTGTGCCATCTCATATGTGCGGCTATTTTTTTTTACATGTACAATCTCTTCAACCTTGGTGTCAAAAGAAAGTACCTCTAGCTCGAGCGAAGAAATCCTCGCTCGAGCCAAGAATGCAATGCTACAGGTCTGCAACCCTGGAGCACGCTCGAGCGACAGAATGCTCGCTCGAGCAAGGAACTCGAAAACAAACACCTCGCTCGCTCGAGCGAAGAGACTCTCGCTCGAGCGAATAAGCACTGCCCTCAGGTCTATACCAGATGCAGTCGCTCGCTCGAGCGAAGCAAATCTGGATCGAGCCAGAGGACACAAAAACAAACCTCGCTCGAGCGACCAAATCCTGGCTCGAGCGACCAACCCAAAAACTGGACAGCAACACTTGGTTTACGAACCCAACCAACCTGAAACAAACCTGCCCAACACATCCTATAACTCCAAATGAGAAAAAAAAAGGACGACAACAACAAATATACAATGACTGAATAAACGGAACCCAAGTCTGAATACAATAATCAAAAGGGAAAAGACCGGGGTCGCTATAATCTTGTACACTTTGTATGGGTTTCCTCGTCAATAAAGTTTTTTTCGGTTGATAAAAAATTATGCTATAAAACTTAACTTAAATAAATAAGTAAGCTAAAACAAAATATGATTAAATTAAGAAATCTATCTTTTTCTTTTTGATCGGCAAAAAAAAAACTATATTGATGAAGATCAGAGTACAGGACAAGATATATATACATATATACTAGTAAAGAAAAGCCTGTGCAAGGCACATGTTGAAGGTTCATATGAAATAATTTTATTGAGAAATTTAAATATATGTAAATTAATTAGATTGTTTAAGGTGGTGTTTGATAACTTAATTCAACATTTAAATTTGAATATATTAAGTTATAATTAATTAAGTATGTTTGATAATCACAAATAATATCAATTAAAAATTTAAGTGGTTTTGAAAATGTATTCCCAAAAATAAGAAAATTTTACCACCATACATTAGTATTAACATACATTGTTATAACCTCACAACCTCCGCCATTACCACCAATGCTGTCACTACCACCACCATCACCACTGCCGCCTCCACCACCACCCACCACTCACCATCTACCACCCTTCCATGACTACCACTTTCTTTACCACTATTATTATTTCCATAAGCACTATCATTATTTCACTACCACTACTACAATCGCCATTGCTGTTACTACCACCACTACAACAATTCACATTTGCAACCATTGCCACCATTGTCATAACCACCACCATCATTCCACCTCCACAATAATCACCACCATTCCACTACCTTCATTACACTATCACCGCTACTTAATTTTCATCATCACTACATTACTCCTCCATCATCAACGCAACCATTGTCTCTCTAGCTGCACCACCATTGTCATTAATGCTATAGGCACTATTGTTGCTTCCACCACCATCACCAACTCATTATCACAATAAAAAATTTTTAAAATAATTTTAAAATAATAAATTTTAAATTTATTAATATCATATATATCAAATAATTTATTTTACTTTAGCAGTTGTATTTTTATTAAACAACTTTTTAGCTAAAAAAATTTAGCATTCAATTTTTAGTACTAAATTTTCATCTTTTAGTTTTCAATTTTATCAAACAACACCTCAATTTGGTAGTATTCGATAACTGAATTCAACACTTAAAACCCAATCTATTAAATAAAAATCAATTAAGTCCGTTTGATAATAACAAATTGTATCTCTTAAAAATTTAAATGACTCTTAAAATGTAATCTAAAAATTAAGAAAACTTTAAATGATGGAAAACTTGCTTAATTTTGACTAAATTTATAAATACTTATACATAAGTATTAACATACACCATTACAACCTCACAACTGCCACCATCACCACCTTTGCCTCTACCACCACTATCACCACAACCACCACCAACATCCACCACCCTTCCACGACCACCACCTTCATCACATTGATATTGTTATTACAAGTATTGCCATCATTTCACTACCACCACCATAATCGCCATTGTCATTACTGCCACCACAACAACTACTACTACAATTCATCACCTCTACAACCTTTGTTACCATTGCCATAACCATCACCATCATTCCACCACGGCTGCCACCCTCGTTTTTATCTCCATTACATTATTCTTCCACCAACAACACAACCATTATCTTCTATCTCCATTATCATTATTGTTATTAGTTTCAGGGTAAATTATATATAAAAAAAATCTCAGGATTTGACCCTTGCAACAAAATAAATCCTGAGTTTTTAATTTTATCAATGTAAACCCTAAATTTTTGATTTGTTTTCAATCTGAACTATTTATCTATTTTTGTTAAGTGAAATCGACAGAAAATTGGTGTTTTGGTCATTAAACTCAATGAAAATGGGTATTTTAGACATTTTATGTATACCTACATTAGGTTTAATGGCTAAAATACTATTTTTTCGTCGATTTTAGTTAACAAAAATAGGCAAATGGTTTAAATTGAAAATAAATTAAAAATTTAGGATTTAAATGATAAAATTAAAAACTTAGGATTTATAGTGTTATAAAGGTCAAACCCTGGAGGTTTTTTTTTTGTAATTGTCCGTTGGTTCTATAGGAACCATGGTTGCTACCACCACCACTTATCGCAAAACAAAACTAAAATATACAATTTCAAAATAACAAAGCAAATTCATTGAAGGATTTCTAATAAGACAAAAAAGCAAAAGAGAAGGACGCAATGAGTAGTTAAAAAAAAGACGAAATGAGAAAACTAAAGTAAGCCACTGATAAATAAAACCAAGCAAAAGGGTAAAATCGAAAAAAAAAATACGAGCCACGAAGGGTGCAGCGCTTCTTATATATATAGGTGGATATATCAACAAAGGAGGTGAGTGAAAGGAGGTGAGTGTAAGCAGCATCATAACAAGACTAAGGCACCACAAAGCAAACTCAATCATGTGCTAGCACAACACCGAATTGGTGAAATTAGTCAACAATGAGATGACTTGCCATGTGAAAAAAGCAATAGAGAAAGGGGAAAAGGTATGGGGCAAATGATTAAGTAACTTAAAAAAATTATGAATACATATAATGACAAACCTATTTAACATGGTTACAATAAGAGTAAGCAAAAGTCACTATAAAATATCAAGATAATCTTACAAGTATAAGATTGGGTCTTGTTAACATGTGCTCTTAGGGCACATATTGAGAAAGTAATAATTAACTTTATATACTTCCACTAGCATGGGGAATGTTGAACAAAAGTATAAATACATTTAATGTTTTTTAAAATGTTAATAAATTTCATATTTTCTTTTAGAACCTAGCTTCTCTTTAGTTTGTAAACGGATTGGAACGTGCTGTTGGGCCCATGAGGGTCCACCACAGGTCCCGTTTCGATGATCTGAATCGTTCAATATATAAAACTCATTAAGTACTTTATCCCTATAAAAAATCACTTTGATCAGATATCGATAGCTATGTGATTGGATCAGATTTCTGTCAATGGTAAATATAATTTTCAAAATAAATTGTTGACGAAAATCTGATTCAATCAAGTAGCTATCGACATTCGATCAATGTGATTTTTTACAAGGATAAATTGTTGGAAAATTTGGTTTATAAGGCTTATTTTAGGCCGACTTTGAGCCCAAAATTGAGTGGACCCCAAACGTCTTTTGGGGTGGGTCCGAAGAGGTGATGTGTTCCTTGCCGCATGGCAAGTCACACGGTGAAGACGGTACGTCAAAATCATTTACGAGTGAATGGGAAGTTGATGTCATTTTCGGGTTCGTGGAATTGAACATTTAAGTTTTAAATGTGGATTTCCTTGTGAGGCTTGTCCCACATTGAAACTTTAAGAAAGTTTTGTTGAGTATATAAGCTCTAGTCTTGAGAATCCACAAAGCCTTCCAGTTAAATGTAGGTTTCACCTATCTTTTCCTTTTCCAAATCCATGATGGAGGGCTAAAGCTTCGATGATGACCACAAGGCCTTCCGAGAAAGATCAGATAAGGATGGTAGTCCACAATCTACACGGGAAGTTGTTGCAAAAGATAATTGTTCTACCTCTGCTTACATTCACTGAACTTCAGCTTTTCAAACCTAGGAATCAGAATGTCCTGGGTTTGGTGATAGATCTTCATCTTTTGACCTTCCAATCTCCTTTTGCTTGAGACACAACTAGGTTCGAGTCCCAAATAACGTCCAACCTTTTTGCCCCTAGTTCCAGGGCAGGTTCCAAACCAGCGATACACGCCTCGTATTCTACTTCGTTATTGGACACTTTGAATCGAAGTTTGAAGGCTAAGGGTATATGGGAATTGTCGGGTGCTATCAGCAACACACCTATCCCATAACCGTATTGATTAGACACCCTGTCAAAGTACATTGTCCAAATCTCTTCCTCGACTTGCAGAATAGCTTCATCTGGGAACAGGTATTCTACCGCTCCATCCCCTTTCACTGGGTGATCTGCCAGGAACTTTGCTACTGCACTCCCCTTAATCGACTTGCGAGTAACATACTTCAGATCAAATTCAGAAAGAAGAAGCAACCAACGGGCTAGCCTACCCGTAAGCGCTGGTTTCTCAAAGAGATATTTGATGGGATCCAATCTCGAAACCAGAATTACAAAGTGAGCTAACAAGTAGTACCTCAACTTCCCGGTAGCCCATACCAAGACTCAGTAAGCTTTCTCCAGCGGGGTGTAACGGGTCTCATAATCCAGCATTTTCTTACTCAAGTAGTAGATGGCTTTCTCCACTCTATCCTCAGATTCCTGAGCAAGCATGCATTCCATTGTTGTGTCTGTTACTAACAGATACAGAATCAAAGGCTTCCCCAGCTTTGGTAGCGACAACATAGGCAGATTTTGAAGGTACTGCTTGATCTACTCAAAAGCAAACTGACATCGATCATCCCAACGGAATTTCTTTCCTTTCTTTAGGAGACCAAAAAGTGGTTCACAAGTCAAGGTTAATTTAGAAATAAACTGTCTTATGAATTGCACTTTACCCAGAAAGTCTCGCACCTCCTTTTCAGTCCTTGGTGGTGGCATTTCTAGGATGGCCTTGATTTTGGAAGGATTTACCTCGATGCCTCTCTGTGTGATCAAGAAACCCAATATTTTCCTTGCTCTTACGCCGAAAGTACACTTTTGTAGATTCAACCTCAATCTGTATTCTCTGATCCGTTGGATGAATTTCTTCAAGGCGGTGTAGTGGTCCTTTCTTTCTTTGGACTTGACAATCATGTCATCCACATACACCTCAACTTCTTTATGGATCATATCATGCAGAATTGTGGTCGCAGTCCTTTGATAAGTAGCCCTGGCATTTTTCAGCCCAAACAGCATCACTCGATAGTAGTAGGTTCCCCACAGTGTAGTGCAGGCAGTTTTCTCTCTGTCCTCGGGTGCCATCAGAATCTGGTTATACCTGGAAAATCCGTCTATGAAGAAGAGCAATGCATGACCTACAGTGAAGTCCACTAACTCATCAATATGCGGGAAGGGAAAGTCATTCTTCGGACTGGCTCTGTTCAGATCCCTGAAGTCCACACATACCCGAATTCTGCCATCTTTCTTCGACACTGGGACGATGTTGGCCAACCAAGTCGAATACTCAGATACTAGCAAGAACCCTGCGTCTATCTGCTTGGTGACCTCCTCCTTAATCTTCAAAGCCCAATTCGGGCGTATTCTCCGCAACTTTTGTTTGACAAGTTGGGCCTCGGGGTCAAAAGGAATCCGATGCTGTACAATCTCAGCATCGATTCCAGGCATGTCTTCGTAGGACCACGCGAAAACATTTTTGAAATCTTTTAATAAAGCGACTAAGCGCTCGTGCTCCTTCGAAGACAACGTGGACCCGATCTGGACTAGACGCGGATCCTTCTCAGTACCCACATTAGTAGCAATGATTTCATCTTTGCAAACCTCTCATCTTCTCGATTAATCAAAATTTTCAAGACCAGAGAAATTCCTTCTTAATCGTTTTCATTAAAATTTTGAAAGTCATGATCAATGCAATAAACAAGAGGCACAGAGAAATACTCTGAATCTACAGTGGCATTCTCATTCACAAGGTCAAACTCATCCAATTCCTCGGTTACAACCGACTCAAAGGAAAAAGAAAAGGACGACCTAGACAAAACCTCAGCATCCGGGTTATCAACCCCAGGAATACCGGACCCAGACTTAGAAGAATTGGAATCTGATTCCGACTACATAGACTCTGTGGAATCAGATTCTGGCTTACTACCCGACTCAGAATTGCTAGACAGGTAGCCCTCCTCCAGTTGTCAAATGAGGGGTGGTGCGTCAGATGCATCCAAGATGTTGCTAGAAGAGTTCACACTCGGTTGGTCCCCGATTATGGAAATGGTCAGGTTATCCTCCCAAGCTCTTTGAGTTGATCGGAGAATCTGAAAGGAGACATGCCAATGCTGCTCTTACTTTAAGCTCGCTGCTGTTGGAATCACTTTCTGTGCTTTTCGCAGCCTCAGCAGTCGACTGAACTGGACTGCTATTGCATCCACTCAATTGGACTACTGTTGCATCCTTTTTGTTTAGCCCTCTCATATGCCCTTTCTTTTCCATTGTCAATGTCTTCCTCGGGTACACCTTGATCGTCTACATTGCAATCTCCATATCCTATTGGGGCCTAGACTTGTACGGCGCTAAAAGATTTCCCATTTTCTCCTCACACTTGTTCACTGCACAAGGTCAGAGGTATAACATATCAGCAATTGTGGACAAGAAGTTTGAGATAGATATGACTCAGTATCAGCAGCAAGGACGGCTACATCTAAGCATGTTTTTTGCACTCACTTATGGTTTTGTTTTTGCCACAATTGCATCCACTCTTACGCATGTGGGCCTCTCCTATGGAAGGTAAAAACTTTATCCAAAGGTGCCCTAGGTACAATTTTACTGTCAACATCACAGCATGACTACATCATTAAAACAAGTTTTTTTCCCCACATTTTTATGCGCTCCCACTCAAATCAAATTTTTGTGTCAACAATTTGTACAAATCCCAAGTTGAGAACATGTAACAATGATAAGAATAAGTTTTTTTTTATATTATTTTTGGATAGGCAAGAACATAGAAAATGGTGAGAACATGCAACATATTATCTTGCACAATCCATATCTTATATTTCCTGTGCCTTTTAATCATTACAAATCCAATTAAAACATTCAACACTTTGGCAACTGCTTTTTGCTACAAAAAAAAAAATGGAAAACAAAAACAATACTAGCCATGGCCTTATGTTCCCAAACCCTAAAAGGCTTTGTGGATTCTCAAGACTCTTTACATTTCCATTTTTACCCAAATGAGAGTTTTCAAAACTGAACACCATTTCAATAATTTTTATGAACTCTCAGTTTTCCACATGTTTAATGTTATCATATGATACTGATAACTAATAAGATAAATATATGTTCATACATATATCATTACAAGATCAAGTGAAGGAAAAGAAAAAAGAAAAAAAAAAGAAAAGAAAAAGAAGAGGCACTTTGATAATCATTCTCGGTATTTTTTGACACTTGGATAAGAAATGCATTCATGGTGATTCTACAGGGAGATATACGATCGATTCCATGCTTTGTACACGGGTAAGGAGGATATCCATACAAGATTGATGAGAAAAAACGAGGACATAACTTCCTGGTGGTTTACGTGTTGCTTGGAGTGACGGTTGCAGCCTCTCTTGTACCTTGTATCTTCTTGAACAATCAGGTTCAGATGCCATGGTGGGGACTCATATTTGCTTGCATCATCGCCTTCATTTTCACCCTTCCAATCAGCATCATAACTGCTACAACAAATCAGGTGCCTGAGTAGTCTCTTTTAGTCGCTTCATTTATGTGTTTGCTTTGCATCATGATAAGTAAATAATGTATCATTTCCTTACCCTGCACAAGCTGAACATGAACTATGTCCTGTTAGTGTAAAACCATTTCAAACCTCATGGCCAAGAATTCAAAATACCATTTCAGGTCCTGGTAAAATTATATTTAAAAAGTTGTAACAACTAGGAAATCTGCAATTGTTAAAACATTTTGTCTCTAAAATCAAAGTTGTGTTATTTTCCTAGACATTGATGTAATATCTGTTTCCTGTCCCCCCCCTAATGCTCTAATGTTTTATATGCAGACACCAGGGCTGAACATAATCACAGAGTATGTCATGGGTATTATATATCCAGGAAGACCAATAGCTGATGTCTGCTTCAAAGTCTATGGTTATATGAGCATGTCTCAGGCCGTCTCTTTCCTCAGTGATTTCAAGCTTGGACACTACATGAAGATCCCTCCAAGATCAATGTTCTTAGTTCAGGTAAATTATATTTTCCCTACTGACATACCGTATATATATATATATATATATATAACAGAACACATACAAATCTGCCACATATGTTCACAATTCAGCATCTAGATATTTGTGTACGGTGAGGACCACTAGAAACATAATAATCCATTGATGCTGCAATAGAAGTACTTAGAAATAGTTTCTTATTGCAAGAAAGAAATGCTATGGGATTAAATTAAATGAAATACTTCCCCATGAAAAGTTAGTGGTAGGAGCATTCACACTACTGTATAACATACGCCTCGATTAATTCCAGGGCCTTGAAATTAATGACTAGGCAAACCTCAAGTGGCCCCTTGGGTTGACTCAAACTTGAGACCTTGGATCGTATCCTCTCAAGTCTTTACTACTCGGCCAACCTAAAGGTTTAGCTTTGATACATTGTTAGATTATCCCAAAAGCTTAAGTTGTTAGGAAATTGTTCCACAATGTATATCAAGCTATTCAATAGTTTCACCCAAACTTGAAAGGTTTATTGTTACTACAAATCATTCTGAGGATAGTTTTCGTTCTCTTTTAGAAATTATTTCAGACATTTGTTTCCATACAATCTGTGACATATATTACTCATATTACAGTTCATAGGAACAATCATTGCGGGTACTATAAACATTGCGATGGCATGGTGGCTGCTCAACTCTATTACGAACATATGCTAGGATGATCTCCTTCTAGCTGACAGTCTGTGGACATGCCCTGGTGATCGGGTCTTCTTTGGCGCATCGGTTATATGGGGTCTGGTAGGGCCTAAATGGATTTTTGGAAGCCTTGGAAACTACAGTTCCATGAATTGGTTCTTTCTTGGAGGTGCAGTGGGACCAATTATCGTTTGGCTCTTCCATAAGGCATTTCCCAAGCAGTCATGGATTCCTCTGATTAACCTTGCAGTCCTTTTGGGAGCAACAGCTTACATGCCAGCAGCAACACCAGTAAATTACAATTCATGGATCCTAGTTGGAACAATTTTCAACTTTTTCATCTTTCCTTACAGAAAGAAGTGGTGGCAAAGGTACAACTATATTCTTTCAGTGGCTCTGGACGCAGGGGTGGCTTTCATGGCTGTGCTGCTATACTTGTCAGTTGGCATGGAGAATATAAGAATCACTTGGTGGGGCACAAAAGGTGAACATTGTGGCTTGGCAACTTGCCCAACAGCTAAGGGCATAGTGGCAGATGGTTGTCCAGCGAACTGATGAACTAATTCTTGTATATTATGCAAATTCTTAGCTCAAAATTTCACAGCATAAAATTAGCAAGGCACGTGATGGCCAGAAAAAACACAGCACCACATGGGAATTTGTATGTTTCATACAGATTTATTTTTTTTTATTTTTCCCAGTTTAGTGTAAGTTCCATATGGATTTCACTGTTTTATAGTAGGTTTACTTTTGAATATGGATGTTAAGCAATCCCTCACTCTCCCCAAAAATAAAAGTATGTAAATAAATAAACAAATCGATAAGTAACTAAAGGTGAACACTCACTCAGCAATTATAGAGAAGGGCATTATGCAAGATGGCTGCCCAATAAACTACTTAACAAATGCTGGTGTATTTCATATGTAAATGGGCTATCATAGAAGCTATCAAGCTAGGAGAACAGTTACGAGCATGAAAAATCCACCTTCTGCACATAATTCAGAAGGCTAGGTTAGTTCCAAATCTACTTCTCCAACGCCCTGCATTGGCAAGACTAGCATTGGGTAATAGCTCAAACACCATGAATTGAACCCATAAATTCACTTCTCCTTTGTCACACCTATACCACTATGCTACAATGCCCTAGGCACTGATGTAGTAGAACTCAGAGACTTCATTCCAAGCAAATAATAAGACTTATATATGTATAATTAACATGTAGCTTATATTTTTTATTATTATTTTTATTAGCAACAAATATGTTCCATCAAAGTTGAACATTTTTTTTTATACAACAAAAAGGAAATTTTTTGAGATACAAAAAGAGGACAAGTAGTTTTGTACATATGCAAAGACATCACCAAAAAAAATAAAAGAAGAACAAACAAAGAAATCACTTACAAATCACAAACCGCTCTCCAATCTTTAGAACTAAGAAAACAAAGTGGGCAGAATTGCAACCAAGCTCAATATAAAAAGCACAAGTTGACTCCATTTTTCCAAGAAGCATGATTGGTCATTTCAAAATCACAACGCTCAACTATTAGCTTAACTCAAAAATATAATGACAAAAACTCCTCACCAGGACATCTACATACATTTATGTAAATTACATATGCATGTATAAATTATATCATTTTGAACCTAAATGGATGTCTAAATAGTAGGAGTGCACAAAAGAAACAAACCAAATCAACCTTTATGGGTTGTGTAAGTTCAGCTCTAGCATTGGTTCAGTTCAATTCTGGGTCCAAAAATCCCAGAACCAACTAATCAGTTCGGTTCTCTAGTTGGTGATTGGGTAACCTAAACCAACCCAAGAACCGGAAAATTTAAAATCGTACAGTTTAATTAACACATCTCAATATTATTGGTTATGATTGTGTTATGTAACCACACTTATACACATAATCATAAATATAAGAATTGAACATTCAAGAATTTTTACTGCGTAGAATGAATCTTGTGCTAATTGTTCAACATTGGGATGCTTGGCTGCTCATATATAATGCATTTAGGTGACAAGCTTAACAATCCAGGATCATGCCCATGATGGAGTAAGAATATATCAACTTTTTTCTTTCTTTGGTATTTCCTTCTGTTGTTCATGACATTGTTGTTAGGCATATCCATGTTCAGTTAATCTTTCCTTTTGATTTCATGGTGTCAGTGGCAGTGGCAGTGGCAGCAGTGGGCTGTTTTCCCCTTCTGTTTGGAAAGGGGAGGCCCGATTGGGGGTTTCAACCAATCTTGCTGGTAATTTGAGGCTGTTAAAATCTGTGTGCATATATCATATTCAACTCTAATTTCTCCCACACACATATGTGGAAGCCAAACTAAACCCTCTCACATCCACCAATTAATCATCCTTCTGCTTGTACCCGCTGAACTAGAGAAAGGTGTAGAATAGAAATGTCTTTCATGAGAGCTATTTATGATTTTCATGCAAAATACATAGACAAAAAAAAAATAAAAATGCACGCAAATAATTAATCAAAGAAAAGGAAGATTGAAAGGGAACAAGTAGACAAATGCAATCAGACTGGTAAGTCTTCATTTTATTTTATTTTCACGAGTACCCAGACTGATAAGCAAATGGAGCACAATTGTGAAATCTTTTACTTTCTATTTTTGTTGAAGTGCACAAACGTGCACACACAAAGTATAATGCGTATGGATTGGAGCATCTAGAAGTCATTGGCCAACATCCTCCAAATTTTTAATGAGAATTTAGTAAGATCATAAAGGGGTAAATTAAATAAAAAATATCATAACATCATTTCTTACACAATTCAAAGGAGTGAAACAATGACATTCATAAACATAAGATAGCTATTGATAAATGAGAAGATATAAGAGAATAAGAGTAGCGGTATTAAATGATTGTGTAAAGAGAATTGTTTGGGAATTCAGATGACTAGGTACTAGTAGCACAAGTCAGTGGAAATGCTTCCATGGATCACAACATTTAAAGAACATATTTACTACTATCTAAAAAGGGTAAATAATGACATACCTTAATGTTTTCATGGTTGGTGTACTGAGAGCCACTGGTTATACTCATCCATCCTTATTATAAAGGAGCTGGAACTTGGGGAACCTCCTCCACCATATGCCTTTATGTTTAAAACAAGCAATGCAAACTCGATTAAAACTGATCCCAAAACATCCAATCTTAAGGGAGGTAGAAAGAACCAACAACAAAAAAACAAAAACATGTTTCTTCATCATGCACACCTTTGCAACTTCAGAGGTATCAGTAGCAGTATCGGTACTCCTTAAGCACATTTAAGATTATTTCGTTGCATGTAACCAACAGCTCCTATGGGCCTGACATCACAAATGCGCATATTCAAGATGATATGTATTGCACATTAATTAGCAATAATCTAAGAAAATGTTTAGTATTTTGATAAGAAAAGCTCTTAGTTTAGAAGCTCAAGAGTGGTTAAAATTTGAAATGTTCTAACTCACAATCTGCAACTGTGAGTAGAGGAAACTATTTAAATAGCAGTGCAACCAACCTTCAGGCCATGTTTGATTCCACAAGACTAATAGTGAGGTATTAATAATCCAATCAAATTAGTGTGGTACTCACAATCCCACCCCTACCCCATTACTAATAATCCTACAAATTTGTTGGATTAATTATCCATTGGATTGATAATCCTAAAACAAAATGTCAAAACAAACATAGGATAATTGGGCCCACGGATTAATAATCCCAATCCCATTCTCTAATCCTTCCAATCAAACATGCCATCAAGGTACAGATAATTGGTGCTACATAAAGCATGACCTAGTATAGAACCATCAAAAAAGACCTGACACTTAGGTAGATAGATTGATGACAGTTCACATGCCAAAAATATCATTCTAGAAATAAATAATATAGTTAAGTCAATAACATCTATTCCAATAGCAACTTACCTTAATCCAGCAGTAGCACTCTATATGCTAAGTTCTTTGCCAATTTCATCACTTAAATTAGAATTTCCATCAGCTCTTACTCCCTAGGGACCAGATTCATGGAATCAAAAATTGCTTGAACATTTGAAGAGGATGTAAAAATGTTTGTTCACTAACAAAAGAAGAGGAATGATAATCATTTTAACAAGAAAGAACTCAAAAGTTTTAAAAGTTTAGCATCTCCAATATCTAATGAGGTAGATATGCTTTAAAGACAAATGTTAAAACCAAAAGTTACATAGGGCTTCAGGTGACAAACATTATACATAAAAGCCACATGACAACAGTTCTCAAGCAAAATATACCAGGACTAAAATTATTGTGCTGTTGAAAGATAGCGCTTTAGCATAGCTAGTTTACCAGACACTCCCCATAAAATCCTTTGCCTAAACGAACTTTGAAAACCTTATCCAGCAATTTTTTCACAGCATCCTGCCGAGTAGATATATAAGAAATTCCCTCTCCAATTAAATCTATAGAGCTTATCTCCAGTAATTGTAAAAATAGACAGTTTGAGCCAAGTTCAACAACTGACATTAAAACTCTAAACTAAAGCACAAGAACCATAGATGAAAGGGCAAAAGCGATTCAGATGACAATTCATTCCAACTTCAGCCTCTAGATCCAAATTATAAATAAATAAGTTGTGCACACACCTGAACATATCTCTGCATATACGTTTGCTTCTGAGCAGCATGAATCAGTTTAGCAAAAGTAAAATTCTGTTTGCACACCACATAAAATCTCGGTGCACACCATTTGTGTCGTTTGGATATAAACTTCTGAACAAAAGTCAAATGCTCAGACATAAACTTTAAACTTTCAAACAAAAATGAATTGTTCAGATATACATTCCGTTCAACTTTTCATATCCGAACAACTATTTTTTGTTCAAAAGTTTATGTCCCAACATTTGACTTTTGTACAAAAGTTTATATCCGAATGGCATAAATTGTGTGTACTGGGATTTTCTATGGTATACAAATAAAATTATCCTTTGAAAAAATATTAACATAGCTGCTCATTTCTAACAAGAGAGGTTGCACTTCCTAGAAATCTTCTTGTCTCTTGCAAATAGTTGTAAAAAATAGATTTTGATGAATTTTTTACACAGATAGTATAAATAGACAGCAGGCTAGGAGTTAACATTGCAGTGAGCTCGCTTCTCTTTTTCTACTACTATTTAAGAAAATCTCACATGTAAGACAAAAACATTAGGCATGAATATCAAACAAAAGAACAGTAACATTAAACAATATGGTAGTCAAAATAAATTCTTTAAAAAGAATACAAGTAGAAACTCAAAATTTGAAGCATTGAACCTGTTCATACATGTGTGGATTAGTGATGCAGTTCAACATAGAATGCCATTCACCAAGTCTAATGTTAAAAGCTTTAATGTTTGGTAAAATCCATCGGCGAAGATCTGCATCTTCAATGTACTTAAGAACCAATACCATGCAATCTCGATCTTTGGGGTTTAATAAACTTTTGGCATTGCCCTGTTATACACAAAAATGTAGATAAATAATTAAATAATATTCATCCTAACATTGGTGTTTAAGCTGATTGCATGAAGTTGGGACTTTGGTTTGCAATTCAAATGTTTGGCCACTTCATGTACTTAAATTTGTCTTCAAACTTAAATTCCAGAGAATTGTTTGGGAATTCAGATGACTAGGTACTAGTAGCACAAGTCAGTGGAAATGCTTCCATGGATTACAACATTTAAAGAACCAATTTACTGCTGTCTAAAAAGGGTAAATAATGACATACCTTAATGTTTTCATGGTTGGTGTACTGAGAGCCACTGGTTATACTCATCCATCCTTATTATAAAGGAGCTGGAACTTGGGGAACCTCCTCCACCATATGCCTTTATGTTTAAAACAAGCAATGCAAACTCGATTAAAACTGATCCCAAAACATCCAATCTTAAGGGAGGTAGAAAGAACCAAAAAAAAAAAGAAAAAAAACACTTTTCATCATCATGCACACCTTTGCAACTTCAGAGGTATCAGTAGCAGTATCAGTACTCCTTAAGCACACTTTAAGATTATTTCGTTGCATGTAAACAACAGCTCCTATGGGCCTGACATCACAAATGCACATATTCAAGATGATATGTATTGCACATTAATTAGCAATAATCTAAGAAAATGTTTAGTATTTTGATAAGAAAAGCTCTTAGTTTAGAAGCTCAAGAGTGGTTAAAATTTTAAATGTTCTAACTCGCAATCTGCAACTGTGAGTAGAGGAAACTATTTAAATAGCAGTGCAGCCAACCTTCAAGGTACAGATAATTGGTGCTACATAAAGCATGACCTAGTATAGAGCCATCAAAAAAGACCTGACACTTAGGTAGATAGATTGATGACAGTTCACATGCCAAAAATATCATTCTAGAAATAAATAATATAGTTAAGTCAATAACATCTATTCCAATAGCAACTTACCTCAATCCAGCAGCAGCACTCTTTATGCTAAGTTCCTTGCCAATTTCATCACTTAAATTAGAATTTCCATCAGCTCTTACTCCCTAAGGACCAGATTCATGGAATCAAAAATTTGCTTGAGTATTTGAAGAAGATGTAAAAATGTTTGTTCACTAACAGAAGAAGAGGAATGATAATCATTTTAACAAGAAAGAACTCAAAAGTTTTAAAAGTTTAGCATCTCCAATATCTAATGAGGTAGATATGCTTTAAAGACAAATGTTAAAACCAAAAGTTACATAGGGCTTCAGGTGACAAACATTATACATAAAAGCCACATGACAACAGTTCTCAAGCAAAATATACCAGGACTAAAATTATTGTGCTGTTGAAAGATAGCGCTTTAACATAGCTAGTTTACCAGACACTCCCCATAAAATCCTCTGCCTAAATGAACTTTGAAAACCTTATCCAGCAATTTTTTCACAGCATCCTGCTGAGTAGATATATAAGAAATTCCCATGCCAATTAAATCTGCAGAGCTTATCTCCAGTAACTGTAAAAATAGACAGTTTGAGCCAAGTTCAACAACTGACGTTAAAACTCTAAACTAAAGCACAAGAACCATAGATGAAAGGGCAAAAGCGATTCAGATGACAATTCATTCCAACTTCAGCCTCTAGATCCAGATTATAAATAAATAAGTTGTGCACACAACTGAACATATCTCTGCTTATACGTTTGCTTCTGAGCAGCATGAATCAGTTTAGCAAAAGTAAAATTCTGTTTGCACACCACATAAAATCTCAGTGCACACCATTTGTGTCGTTTGGATATAAACTTCTGAACAAAAGTCAAATGTTCAGACATAAACTTTAAACTTTCAAACAAAAATGAATTGTTCAGATATACATTCCATTCAACTTTTCATATCCGAACAGCTGTTTTTTGTTCAAAAGTTTATGTCCCAACATTTGACTTTTGTACAAAAGTTTATATCCGAATGGCACAAATGGTGTGTACTGAGATTTTCTATGGTATACAAATAAAATTACCCTTTGAAAAATTATTAACATGGCTGCTCATTTCTAACAAGAGAGGTTGCACTTCCTAGAAATCTGCTTGTCTCTTACAAATAGTTGTAAAAAATAGATTTTGATGAATTTTTTAGCTATACAACACAGATAATATAAATAGACAGCAGGCTAGGAGTTAACATTGCAGTGAGCTCGCTTCTCTTTTTCTACTACTATTTAAGAAAATCTCACATGTAAGACAAAAACATTAGGCATGAATATCAAACAAAAAAACAGTAACATTAAACAATATGCTAGTCAAAATAAATTCTTTAAAAAGAATACAAGTAGAAACTCAAAATTTGAAGCACTGAACCTGTTCATACATGTGTGGATTAGTGATGCAGTTCAACATAGAATGCCATTTACCAAGTCTAATGTTAAAAGCTTTAATGTTTGGTAAAATCCATCGGCGAAGATCTGCATCTTCAATGTACTTAAGAACCAATTCCATGCAATCTCGATCTTTGGGGTTTAATAAACTTTTGGCATTGCCCTGTTATACACAAAAATGTAGATAAATAATTAAATAATATTCATCCTAACATTGGTGTTTAAGCTGATTGCATGAAATTGGGACTTTGGTTTGCAATTCAAATGTTTGGCCACTTCATGTACTTAAATTTGTCTTCGAACTTAAATTCCTTACACCACAAAGCCATAATCAGTAGCAGTATCGGTACTCCTTAAAAGCAAAATTTTCACGTTTTGTGTTATCTCTAATTCTGTGGTAGAAAAGATAGCCCCCAATTGTGTTTGGTTGCTTCGAAAAAAATGGCCCAATTTAAATTCCATTACTTTGTTGCTCTATGAAACTAGAGTTTCTGCATTTAATGTGGATGCCACACTCTAATGATATTTGGAATTTTGAATTCAGTTGAATTGAATCATTGAATGGGATTCCAATTCACCACAAGCAAACACAACCCTATATTACCAGAATAATTAGGTGTTAAAGCACAAACAGAGAATAATTGCACTTGTACTCACATCACCGTATTTCATCTCTGAAAGTTTTGCAGAGAAGTATTCATACACAGCAGTCGAGCTGCTCTTCTCAATATCAACATGAAATGTGAGGTTCCCACTGCAATCATGGTCAGATGAAATCTTGGACAGTATTGATTTTCTATGATCGAACCCAATCACCCTAATTAAACCAACTTCACATTAAGAGACCATATACTCCCAAAACAGCAGTGAAATCAAACACCAAAACCACCATTCAAATCAAATTAACACACAAATGTTTGCTTACTCGCATGAAGTTCGCCACGAAAGTTCCGCTGCAAATCCTCTCGGCCCAAGAAAATCAAGAAAGTAGCATTTCTTGATCCCTTCAACACACAAATCTTCAACCCTACATTATTTTGAAAACTATATTAATAAAACGGGTAAACAAAACTGTTTGGCTGCTCAGATGGCTGAGGAAAGATAACATAAGTACAGAATATGAAGTAAATAAATTCTTCTTTCCACTAAAATGTAGACTCCTTGGAGCATCTCCAAACATTACTCTTTTTTTCATCAAATTTGAGTGAAATTTGGTTAAATTTTTGATATGATATAGAACACGGCAATCCTACTCTCTTTTTTCTTTTCATCAAATCTTTTTGAAAAAATCTTAAGTTATCCTAAAAACTTGTTTTAACCATTTCTCATGAAAGGAGACCATCACCAATCCTTACTTTTTTTAAAATTTTGTTGGGAATTGGTGAATAAATCTGAAAATTATAAAGATTGAGCAAAAATATAACCGGTGAAAATTTGGTGAAGGATTTGGTTAGAGCTTGATTTGGTGAAATGATTGGTGCCGACTCTTCTAGCCCAAAAAGAGAATCTCCAGTCCTTCTATTTTGTTATCAAATTCAAATTTGACGAAAAAAATGGCTAAACTTGCACTCCAACAATTTCAACAAATCTGTATCAAATCAATGGAGAGGCAATTTTTTCACCAAATAAACCAAACCAAACCCAGTCTTAAGTCCCATCAAATGGGGTCAGCTACATGCATCATTCTTCTGCACGCGGCCCTATCAAAGGTCATTTCGTTAATCAAATTAAGTAGATCCATATCTCTATTTACAATGCTAGCCAACGTTAATCTAGGCCTACCCTATCCCCTAACACTCTCATCTACCGTTACAGCATCGCATCTCTTTACTACTACCCCTGTTGATCTCCATTGAATATGACCAAACCATCTCAATCGATTCTCTCTCAACTTATCTTCTATCAGTGCTACTCTTACCCATTCCTGAATACACTCATTCCTAATTCTGTCTTGTCTAGTCTTGCCACACATCCACTTTAGCATCCTCATCTCAGTCACACTTATCTTATCTACATGTTGTTTCTTGGTTGCCCAACACTCCGTCCCATACAACATTGCTGGTCTAATAGCCGTTCATAAAACTTACCTTTTAGTCTAGTGAGTATTTGTTTATCGCACAATACCCCAGACGCACTTCTCCACTTACACCATCCCGCCTTAATCCTATGAGCCACATCCGCATCGATCTCCCCTGCTATTGTGATAATCGACCCTAAATAACGAAAATGTTCACTATTAGGCAGTTCTTGGTTCTCAATCTTCACTTCTCCTTTGCTTTCATTGTTACTGTTACTAAATTTACACTCCATGTACTCTGTCTTAGTTCTGCTTGTCTGGAATCCTATAGATTCAAGAGCTTTTCTCCAAATCTCCAACTTTGTGTTAACTTCTTCTCTAGTCTCATCCACTAGCACGATATCGTCTGCAAAAAGCATACATTATGGCACGTCATCTTGAATATTTCTCGTCAACTCATCCATAACTAAAGCAAAAGATAAGGACTTAAGGTAGATCCTTGATGTAACCCTGCAGTGATAGGAAATTCAGTTGTCACTCCAGCAAGCGATCTAATAGTGGTCATCACCCCTTCATACATGTCCCTAATCACATCAATATAACCTTTTGTTACCCCTTTCTTCTCTAACACCTACCATATTATATCTCGGGACACTATATCATATGTTTTCTCAAGGTCGATAAACACTATATGAATGCCTCTTTTCTTTTCTCTATGCTTTTCTATCACTCTCTTTAAAAGATAAATTGCTTTCATTGTTGACCTGCCAGGCATAAAACCAAATTGATTCTTTGACACTTCTGTTATATCTCGTAATCGGTGTTCCATCACGCTCTCCCACACTTTCATTATCTCGCAAATTAGCTTGATTTCTTTATAGTTGTTGCAATTCTTGACATCTCCTTTATTCTTATATATTGGCACTAAAATACTCTTCCTCCATTCATCTGGCATGTTTCTAGTCAACAAATTTTTGCTAAACAACCTAGTCAACGAAGCAACCCCCTTTTTACCCAAGCACTTCCAAGCTTCAATAGGGATATCATCGGGTTCTAAAGCCTTATTTGATTTCATCTTCTTAATTGCAATCTCCACTTGCTTGCACCAAAAAAAAAAAAAAAAACTTTTTAAATGTGCCGATTTTGAGTGCACACCAAGTGTTTGATGAAATGTTCCTAAGCATCATTCTCATATGTCAAACTAGCGGTAACCCGTGCGATGCACGGAAAAATAGACTATATATATTTTGTGTGATAAATAAATCGGCTTACTCTTAAATTATATCTTAATAGCGACAAGCCACGATGTTAAGCCATCTGGGTAGATGTTAACAATAATTAACTTACAAAATTTGACAATAAAATTTGATATACATAAAAAATTATTAATTATAAAAATTGTTGAGAATAATAGCATCACAATCACTTGATAACATAAATAACTTGTATCAAACTAAACAAAATATTAAAAGAGAGAAATCTATAAACTCAGAAAAGTTATCATAAATTTACTTGAACTTTTAAATTAGTGGTGTATATTATTATTGTGGGATCAAATTATGAATAAATATCAACTTTTAATTATAATTTATAAGTAGTTTTTTTCAAGATAAGAATTTCGTAGGATTATAAAAATTATATAAGAAAATAGTTTCAATCCATTTTATTTATAAAAAAAATGATGAAAAATTATTTGAATTGTACTTGAAGAAATATAACAAATGAAAGCTTTAATCATTATATACCCAAAAAAAAAAATTATATAGGTTACTCAACGAAAAAATGGTCGAATACAAATAAAGTCATGGACATTGAATTAAATTATATGGACTCTAACTTGATAGTATAATCTAGTAAATCAACTAATAATAACATAAAGATATTGACAAATATGTAGTACTTCCCTATCATCTTTGTATTATATTCATTAATTTCATATATCATATGAAAGTTTTACTCGTCTCAATCCTTCAATAAAATTGGAACCAAGAAAACAAATTTGATAAGAAATTGATTCTAAACTTTATTATTGAAAAAACAAAAATTTCAAAAAGAGAATTTAGAGATGGGATTGAAGAAATACTATAACGAATGACAGCCTTATAAAAAATAAAACATAAAAACATAACAATGATCTAATGCAAACTATTTTTAATAACTAATAGAAAGAATATCAAATTATTACCTTGTATAAATATAGTAACGAAAATTAATTTTGTGAGATTTTTGTGTTGCCTTCTCCCATGCAGCCTTCATTATTTCATTATTAATACTCTTCTTATTCAAAGCCAACCAGTTTCATTATTAATACTCTTTTCATTCAGAGCTAATAAATTTTTTTTTTTTATAATCTTTATCACTTGGTAGATAATAACGAATAATAAAAAATTATCAAGACAAAGTTAAGAATTTAATAGGAGATAAGAAGTTATAGATAAAGGCATTTCATAATAGCATAGAAAATTTAAAATAAAAAAAGATATTATGTGATAAAAGGAGAAGAAAAATATGAATAAATCAAAATAAAGATTTAGATATATATGTTTTTGATAGATATATAGATTAACAAATCATATCTTTATCTAAATTTTATTGTTTTTGTAACGCCCTCAAAAAATAATACATAAAACCCCACATTCTTGACATAAGAGAAATAAACACTTTTCCATTCATCAGAGTAGTCCTTACAAATGTATTACATGTTGACAACAAAAGTAAATGCCCAACAGCTTACAACTTTCCAAATCAACACTTGGTTACACAAAAGAGAGTACTAACTCATATCATATTCAGCCCTTGGCTTGAATTTACATGTAATACAACAAAAAATAACAAAACAACAAAAAGAGTCTTCAAATCCCAAAGCCTTCCAAGCTATGTCCTTGAAGGTGGCATATCACCTGGACCTGAAAATGATGTCCCATAAAGGGTGAGCCACAGCCCAGTAGAGATATACTAAACCAAATATAAGCAATGACTAAAACAATAGCATTTGATAGATGGTTAACACTTATAAAACCAGTTATATCGCAATACAGTTCCATGACACTTGTGTCCATGTCACATTTTACTTTACTTTACTTATCAACTCATTTCATAAACGTGGCTCAGAACTTGGCCAGATAGTTTAATAACAGCTTGTATTAAACACTTCTTATTTCACAATAGATACACATAATCGCTGTATCAATCTCAAACAAAACGCTTCCATACTTCATATATGATATACAAATTTGCTATATCAATACTTCAATAGATACACATATTTGCTGTATCAATGGTGTACATCCCCTATCTCCTCCCAAACAATGTCCGTTTTAGGAGTCCATCCCCCATCTTCCCCTAAACTGTGAAGTACATCCCATATCTCCTCTCACGCAACACAATGTATATAAATACATATCATATACAATGTCAATCAATACATAAATTTGATGTATTATTCTAACTGTCACATTCGATGACATATTCAATGTGATTAGTTTTGGTTTTCCCTAATCAACATGCAGTATCTACAACAATCAAGCCTATCCTCTATCGATAGCCCAAAGCAGATATTTCTAAACAGAACATAAATGCAACATCAGGTATAATATCAACATTTTCCGTAGGTGAGTGATAAACTAATCCAACTACACCATTTAATCACATAATTTCTCAATTTCATTATTCTCAACTCAATTTCACATTTCCCCAAATTAATTATACAAATTAATTATTTATTACAATTAGGGCATTTTCCCCCCTTTTCCAATAATAGCCCTAAGGCTCATTTTTTCACCCATAATCCATAAACAACCTCCATTTCAAGTCTATAACACAAATATGACTCAAACATGGAAAACCCCTCTTTTAGAATTTACAAAACAAACCCTAACTTCTCCAAAAATTACCCAACAACCCCAACATATCAAAATGCCAAAATTTAAAGACAAAGCTCATAAGATGGAGTAGGATATCCTTACCTCGAAATGAAGAGCTCAAATGGAGAAGATGATGAAAACTCAAAGTGCTCTAAATCCAAGATTTTTCAGATTAGAATGTAGCCCACCCAACCCTTTACCTTTCTTACAAAGAACTTAGGGTAGAAACACACTCTATGTAGATCAATTATAGTGATCCCGGTTTCTCTTCCTTTGATTGTTGTATTCCAGACTTAGGTTCCGTGGAGTTGGTGGTTGTATATCTTGTTGCTATCCTTTAATTCTGTGTGTTTGAGTTTTAGAATGTATTGGGCGTGTTTCGAATAGGTTTGTTGAGCTTTAGTCCCATTCCTTGTTGCCCAGATTTTTGGTGGTACGCTCGAGCGGGTCACTTTGCGCTCGAGCGGAGTTTGATTTTTGGTTGTCCGCTCGAGCGGGCCTTATTGCACTCGAGCAGGGTTTTCACACTCTCAGCATTTCGTGCCTCTGCAAAACTTCTACATGTGTGTTTTTCACGCTCGAGCGGATTTCCTTACGCTCGAGCGGGTAGCCCTCGAGCGAGTAGTTCATTGTCTGTAAAAGTTCTGGAAGGGGGGAATCTACGCTCGAGCGGCCTTTTCTTTGCGCTCGAGCGGGTGTGTTTTGCAGTTGTGTCTTGGCGCTCGAGCGGGTCCAGTTTTTGTGTCTGACGCTCGAGCGTCTTATTCTCCGCTCGAGCGGGTTATACGTATATCAGATATCAGCTGGGTCTTTTTAGATCACTTTCCAACTTCTACACTCTCTCTTACTTTTTCGAAAAGCCATTTTTGAGAGCTTCTCTCACTACTTTCTTCCTTCTCTCTTAGGATTGATCTAGTAGAAGTGATTTTCTATCCTTGAGCCTTTGTAAAAAGTGTGCTGATCGTTGAGGGCTACGTTTTGATCTGAGAATCTTGGGATTTTGAGCATTTTCGAGTTCTTCATCATTTCTTTTGGGTTTCATCTCTTGAGGTAGGGATTCCTACTCATCTTTATGATCTTTAACCTAAATGTAGAGCTTTTGTATAAATGGTTTGGTTTGGGAAGTTAGGGTTTGTAATGTATTATATTGAAAAAGAGGGGTTTTGTGTTTTTGACTCATATATATATATATATTTGGGGGTCTTAAAAAGAGATTATTGATGTTGTTGGCAATATTTGGACCTTTAGGTCAATATTGAGTTTAAAGGGAAAAATGCCATATTTGGGTATATTTGGGTCATTAGTGTAATTAATGACATTTGTTATGAAATTGAGTTGGGGATAATGAAATTTGATCATTAAGAGGTAGAATGGTGGAGTTGGATTTATAAATCGCTCACTTTTGAAAATGTCAATTATATATCTGTTGAGGCATTTATTATCTGTTTAGAAATAACTGCTTTGGGCTATCTGTGGAGGATAGTCTTGATTGTTGTAGACATTGCATGATGATTAGGTGAATTGAAACTAATCAAGTTGTGTATTTGAATACATGGGTGCCGAATCCCGCGGATGAAATTTTCGTAAAATGGCCATTTGAATGTAATTATACATGGGTGCCGAATCCCGCGGACGCAATTTTCGTAAAATGGCAATCCGAATATATCTATACATGGATGCCGAGTCCCACGGATGAAATATCCGTAAAATGGCCATAAGAGAATGAAAATACATGGGTGTCGAATCCCGCGGACGCAATTTCCGTAAAATGGCAAGTTATAGTATTGTTGGCATGAGATGTAGCCTCATTTCAGTTATTTAGCCAGGTTCTGAGCCATGTTTATAAGTTGAGTTTTGTTAAGTTGAACATTTATCAAGTGCTAATGTTTTAGTTATTGTTCATATTATGTTTAGCATATCTCTACTGGGCGTTGGCTCACCCTATATGGGACATAATTTTCAGGTACAGGTAGCATGCCACCTCCAAGGACGTAGCTTGAGAGGCTTAGTGGCTGGGACATCTTTTGTGATTACATATTTGTATTACATGTATATCAAGCCAAGGGCTTCTTTTGTGTAGAGTTAGTACTCTCCTTTTTGTAACTAAGTGTTGACTTGG
Source organism: Camellia sinensis (assembly GCF_004153795.1). Classification (NCBI taxonomy): domain Eukaryota; kingdom Viridiplantae; phylum Streptophyta; class Magnoliopsida; order Ericales; family Theaceae; genus Camellia; species Camellia sinensis. The sequence continues at coordinate 404,278 of NW_021027230.1, read as the reverse complement.
AAAGTTGTAAGCCTATAGGGCATCTATTTTTGTTGTCAACATGTAATACATTCTGTAAGAATACTCTGATGGTTATAATATGAGAACTCTTTTACTTATCGTGAATGTATGCTATGATGGGTTTATTTTGAGGGCGTTACAACTTGGTATCAGAGTGTACTGGGTTCGAATACTTTAGGTACGCGGGAAGTGGTTAGTACCACAATGGGTTCGTCTCGCTTGATAGAGACTTAGATGTAGTGTTATATGCTTATGTGATAACATGATTATGTGACTGTATGGGTATGGGATTTAGTTTCTAGGATGTTGATTGGATCCTTGGGTTTCTGTGAGTCTTGTTGGAAAAGCACTTGATCAATGCAGTTTCTAACCGGAACTCTAGTAACGCCTCGGGACTATCATTATCCGGAAATGAAATTCGTGCGAATCCAAAACAAGTTGTAAAGCACATCTAGGCGTCGCCGCCGTCCTGCTCGTCACATTCGTAAGTGCTTATGTGATTATGTGCTTACGTGGAGTGAATTACAGTTGTCCATGCATTAGGACGCGAGTGTTTTAGCTTTGGCACATTTATGAATGTGTTAATGTTCTTCGTTACCTTTATTAAGATATCAGGACGAGGATGTGGTGGTAGGCGAGGCAGGCCTAGGAGGCAGGAAATGCCCCTAGTAGAATGGTGCCGTGATGGCCAGTAATCCGAGATTACCGAAGGCCAACTGGGAAAAATTCACACACAATCAGAGTATAGATACATGGGGCTCACAAGTGCGGAAGCAATATATACAAATCTAATTAGTCCATAAGAGCTGTGCATAAGTCAAATGGAATGGCATACATCTTTACATAGCTTTACAACTTGAATACAACAAAATAAAGTACAAAAATACATCTTGACCAAAAGGCTTCTCAAGCCATCATACACAAAACACAATGAAATGCAAGCTAAGAAGCATGATCTTCAAGATGCTATAAAATGCGAATCCAAAACAAGTTGTAAAGCACATCTAGGCGTCGCCGCCGTCCTGCTCGTCACCTACATATAAATAGAGAGGGTGAGCTTGGATACTCAGTGAATGGTACAAGTAATAAAGGGGTTTACAAGAATGATATCTGAGATCTTTAACAAAACAATACAAAATCATGGCATACGACAAAACATGGGACGAATCAAGTTCATCTAACAATTCTTTCAAGCTTCGTCAATCAAAGTCTTTCAAGTTTCAAGGGATGACATTAACAAAGGTTGTGCTATAAATGCTTATAGTCCCCTAGCACGTACATTGACCGTCCCCAAGACTTGGGACGTCACCGGCGTTTGAACAGTGATCCTGGTGATCATCCATGTTTTTGTTGTTCGTTTTGGAGTTCCCCGGAGGTCTCGGCTACAACGCCTTGCCTCAGATCTCCGAATCAGACTGTTTAGTGTCTGGTTTTCGCAGCCAAACACTTGTGTTTTTGCCTTGGGAGAGGGCAGGAATGCTTGTGAGAAGCTCCCCACACCGGCCATGGCCATGGGCCACCGGCTGGTATTTTGTTGCCATCGGCAATGTATATTGCCGGTCGGCATTATTTGTTGTCGGTCAGCACTCCATTTTGTCAAAATGGCAATTTTGAGCAGCCGACTACTGTTCATCTGCTTTTGCAGATATTTTAAGACAGCTGTATGTCATTTTGTTCCCCTCCATATACGTGTATGGAGGGATGGACCCCTTGTTAGCTTACCTTGTAAGCTTTACAAGATTGGCTCCTCTATAAGAGGAGCCCTCCTCTCTTGGCTCTAGGTTAGACACTTGAGAGAGAAAAAACATTGTGAGAGCTCTGGTTTAAGGTTTAGGGTTTGATATATATTCTATCTCTGTACCTCTCTCTCATTTTAGCCTTAGTGTGTGTGTTTTGTCTCACTTTTGCTCACAAGCACCCACCATTACACCATCCCTTGGAGCTGAGACCTCTTGAGGGTTGTTTTTAAGGTTTTGAAGCTAGTTTCAACCTAAAAGAAGCTGCTGGTCCACCATTGTTGAAGGGGTCTTCAAGGGTAAGAAACTAGTCCCTTTATTTCCCATTCTTGCATACTTATTTTGCCTATCTTAGAACTGTTTTTGTGCTTAGTGTATAACATAAAAAAGTTCTTTTTTTAGGCCCTCTAAATAGTTTGTTTAGAGTGTTTTGTGGTTTGAGGGTGTTTGACCCCTCTTAGGCCTTGAAAGGCCCCATTTTGAGTGAGCTCCGGGACCTTGGTGTTTGGGCCTCCTCACCACTGAAATCTTGAGGGATTTCAGAGGTGAGGAGGGTGCCATGAGGTCCTAGGGAGGAGAGGGCCACCCCTTCTCCTTGTTGTCCTTGAAATGGACCGTTTTTGGCGTCTTGAGGGAGCACCTAGCTAAGCTTCATGTTGACCATGCCTTAGTTGTTTTTTGTGCTTAATATGTCATAATGTACCTCTGTTTTTACTTGGTTTTGGTACACCATGCATGCTTAGCATACCTACCTTGTAATGCCATGTTTAGGCCTTAACATGCCTTAGGTTGTAAACACTTATTCTAGCATGTTTTAGGCTTAGTCTTGTGAAGCTTTTGTGCATATTTTGCCATGTTTAAGGTCTGTCCTAGGTTGTTTGGGTCGGATTCGGCATGCTTAGTATAGCCCATTTGCATTCCGGCTTGTTGGCCTTAAGTGTGTGAATGTATAGCATGATATTTTTGCATTGATTTAGTGATTTGGAACTATCCACCATGTCATTTCAGTCCCCTTTGCATGCCTACATGCTTGCCTTGGATATCTCTTTAATGCTTTGAAAGTTTGTGTAGCATGCTCCATGTTTTGGCATTTGTGCATGCCTTTGAATTTGAGCCACTTGGATGCCATCTAGGGGGCCCCCTTTGCATGGTCTAGGTCTGTCTTGAACCTATTTTAAGTCCTCTTAGCCTTGTGAGGCTTGGTTGACTTAGTCATGGTTCAAGTCCCTTTGACTTGCGTCAAGTACTTGGGCCATTTATTGCATGCTTAGTCTATTTTGTTTACTTGGTTTGGCACCATCTTAACATGATTTTCAATGTTTATCTTGCATGCCATTAGTCCACATTATGCCTCTTTCAAGTGTGCTTGAGAGTCCCTTTTTTGTGCCTAAGTGTTGGCCCTTAATCATGTGCGTGTGTGTATGTGTTTAGTCATTTATTTTGGCCACTTTGGCCACTGTTTTGGGCCTTATTAGAGTCGCCCAAATCATGTTTAATTCCATCTCTTTGTTTGTTGCATGTACTTCTTGTATGTTGTAGCATATTGGTGAGTTGTTGAATAATTGAACTTGCATGATTGAATGAAGTCACATGCTTGTTTACATGCTTAAACACCCACATTATGCCTTGCATAATTGTTGGTGGCATTATCTCATGCCTTGCATGCTTGTTTGCTTGTTTGCATAGTTGGTATGCCTAGTGTACATTACTCGCATTGCATTGCTCTATTGCATGCTAGCTCGCATGATTAGGATTGCATTGCATTGGCATGCATGCTCTACCTCTTGACCAAGTCATGATGGAGGTCGAGTCCCATTGGTTTGTTGGTTTGCATTGCATTTGACATCAAAACGTGCACACTTGGTCCTTTGGGCCATCACGCATGGAAATGCGCGATTGATGGTCCGAGAACCAAGGAGCATGTCCCTTTGAGTCATTAACATGATAAGGGACATGATTGGTGCATATATGCCTTGAATTGCATTGCCATGCTCTGCCTTGCCCTCTGTTGCTGCCAATTGCAGATTCTGCAGGAGCTTTCTGCCAACCGGCAGTGCTAAGTGCCGACCCGGCAATCCCCCTTCTGCCGATAGCTTCACCAATGGCCGGTGATTACATGCCACTGCCGGTGGGCATTCCTACCCAGCCGATGGCATTCTCCAGTATCCAGAGAAAGCAATCCTGAGGTTTTGGCAGCCTCTAGAGGAGTAAAGAAGGAAAACAGAGGCAGCCTATGCATGGCGGTGCACTTCCGAGCAGGACCGAGCATGCATTGCATCGAGCTCTCTTCCCGAGGCGGTTTACTGTTTTCCTAGCTTAGTTAAGTTTGTTAACTAATTAGGTAATTTGTAATATTTAATTAGCTTGCGTAGTTAATTAATTTGTAATATTCATTCGGTCCCTCCGAGCGAGGGCGAATCTGTAATAAGTGTGGGTGCGTGTGTGTGCATGTCTTCCAATCCCCACTTCTTTCTTCCCTTTTATTTACCTGCTTATGATGGTAGACTAGGGCATATTTAAAATTAGCATACCTTATGCTATGCATGCGTGCATTCACGTATTTGTATTGCATGCATCAGGCTCGGTACATCACGCTAACTACATTTGTATTTCAATTCCAAATTGAATACGTGCATCGATTGAATGTATTTCACATGCCATGCTTAGGTTAGCCGAGTCTATTCTAATCGCATCCTGTATGTGTTGCATTAGGCAATTTGACATAAACTAGGACCATGCATGTTGGCTAACTAGTTTATTGTTTTGGCACGGAGTACGATGTAAGTCTTTATGCTTTAGCATCTCGCATGAGTGTGAATGATATCATGACAACATGTATACCATGTGGCTAGCTGCTTATGTGATATAAACTGCTTGAATGCCTGTGGGTGAAGGTTGGATTTCCTGAGTTGGAATAGCTCATTGAAATCCGTGTTTTAGCCTACTTGCGAGTAGTAAATTCCAAAGTGTTTTCCAAGACAAACGGATATGCAATGTTTATTTCCAAATTAGGCAACCTAGTCTATACTTGTGTGCTGTACACATAACATAGTAATTTTAGGCTAATAATTGGGAATAAGAACACATAACGTTTTCAAAAACGGATATCACGGTTAGTAGAGGTCGATCTTCGGATCGGGCAAGAGGGGGTGCTCATAGCTGACCTTCCCCAATCGTACCCAAGCTCCCGAGCCAAGGCAACTTTGGCAATGACGGACACGTGGCCTTCGACACCGAGTCAGGGTTTCCTAAATTTCCCCATTAAAAAATATTTAGGTGGCGACTTTGTATCTGGCAAAGCAGTCCATGTTTGGCACTTCTTTTCAAAAAAATTTGTTTCTCAAAACGATTTGCCGGATTTGGACTCTTTGGTTCAGATTAAGAACCGTGACACAAATCGAGTCCGAACTGTGGCGAGGGCCCCACGCGGGCGCGTCTACAGTACGGACTTTCAAAGGTTTGTGCTACAAATGCTTATAGTCCCCTAGCACGTACGAACTTTCAAAGGTTTGTGCTACAAATGCTTATAGTCCCCTAGCACGCACGGACTTTCAAAGGTTTGTGCTACAAATGCTTATAGTCCCCTAGCACGTACGGACTTTCAAAGGTTGTCATCCAAAACAAGGTTAATACTTGATACACAAAACAGGGATAATCATTCATGCTTAACAAATACTTTTTCCAAAACAAAGCAAAGCAAAGCTTTATCAAAACTTTATAACATAACTTTATTTAAAATACCACTCACATAGTTCTTCAAACGTCGGGGTCAAGCGAGAGTCCAAGTCCTACAAACACATGACAAGGTCCATTGAATGCACTATCAAACAAGCTTTTCATGAATGCAAATGATCTCGACATTTCTTCAAAAACTAAGTCGAACCAAAACAAAACACTGTTTCTCGTCTCGGGGAAAACTTGCTGAGCACTAACCAGGTCTTGGCCGAGGTCCCACACCTCCTCGCCGAGGTGTGGTCCTGATGGCCACATTCAAGGAAATGAAGTCGGGAAAATCTGGGTTTTCCCTCTGCTGAAGAACATGAAGAACATGAAAAATATGAATACTTAATCACAACTTGTTATTACGAAATCTGGGATTTCATGGGATGAGTTCGAAAACATGGACCTGGGTACCCATACTTGAAGATCCTATGAAGACAAACACGAAATCATGAATCTTGATGCAAGTTTTCGGATCAAACAAGGCTTTTATTCAAGAACCCATGAATATCACCTCTCTTTCTAAAAACAAACTTTAAATCAATGCATGGCCTACAAATCGTGCTCGATCATGCAATGCAGCTAGATGGACAATAAGAACAATAAGAGTAGATCAAGATTCTGACCTCAAAGCATGAATCAAACGGTTTGAACTCAAAGGATCAAGCTTGGAAATCTATTCCTTCTCTAAGAACTTCTCTCTCCTCAAGAACAAAGACAAATAGCAAAATGATGCATTTCTAGGTCTGCCGACTGACTTAACACTCAGTTGGGACACGTGGCATCGGTTGGTTGGTTCTCCTAAAAAAGGTGACTGAGTGAAAAGACAAGACTATGACAAAGTGTATTTAACAAGCAAGATGGCATATGTACCCCGGCAGGTAAAGACATCGGCTAAGAACAAAGCTTCGGCAAGTAAGGTCTAAATGATCTCGGCTAGGAAGGACAACACTTGGCCTAGCTGTGCCACACCTCGGCCTAGATGTGCCATACCTCGGTCTAGGTCATACCAATCCAGGAACAAGATCACTAGGTGCAAGGGTAACATCTCGGCCTAGATAATACACATCTTGGCCTTGGTGATGAACACCTCGGCCTGGATGATGACATCTCGGCCAACATGTTGGGGCAGAGGTGGAGGTCAACCAGAAAAGGGTTCCAAGGTAGTTCTAGGCTTAAGGTGACCTCAGCTTGGATTAATCTAGGCTAAACACACACCAAACAAGGAACAAAGCATGCAAGTAACACTTATGCAAGACAAATCAAGATTTGCAAATGCAACATATCAAGACAAGGTCATGTAATAAATGCAAGTACGACTAGAGTAAGGTGAGGGTTGTCTATATGTTTATCTATAATGAAATTAATTAAAGTACAAAATAAAGGGGGAAAAAAAAGGAGTAATTTCGGTTTTTTTTTTAAATCAATTATTTAATTTTTGTCTTTAATTGTAGGCCATGAAATTAATTTTTATAAGTTATTATCAACTTTTATATGTTTATTTATGGGAAGAAATTTTAAATTATCTATAAGTTATGAAATTAATTTTTTTAAAATTAATTGTTTAACTTTTATCTTTATCAGTAGACTATAAAATTAATTTTCAATTTTTATATGTTTATCTATATGGCGGAATTTTGAAATTCAAATCTTTATCCATAAGCAATGAAATTAATTTCAATTTTAGAAGGTTGCCACGTAGAAAAGAAAGACTTTTAAAATTATGAGAATTTAAGAATAAATATTTGGAAGCTTTTGACAAAACAATTACATTTGGTTATATATATACTAGCGGTAACCCGTGCTATGCACGGAAATCGAGAATGTATAAGTTAAATAATTTATTATACTCATTTTCGTATTATAAAATATAAAATTCTTATAAATTTAAAATATAATAGGGAGTTATAACTAACAAATATTTTGAATATGATAACTATCTAATACCTAAGTTTATACATTCATTTTTTCCATCAATTTGTCATTTGAAACATTGATTATAAAATTATCTTAGTCCAAGTAGGTCATTTAGCAGCATAAACTATATTTCTATCGAACATTATTCTAGCTTTAAAAACAAATAATGTAAAAGTGGATACCATTACAAATAATATAAAAATGTAAAAATGAATACTACTACAAATAATGTAAAAATGTTTAAAGGCCCCTTTAAAGAAAACAACAAAAAAAAAATGCCCCCACTACATATATATATAGGTATACAAAGAGAATAAAATTCATCAAAATCCTAAAATCCTACAATATGTTAAAATATATAGCTAAAGTGTGAAGCATTTGAAAAATAAGATAGAAATGAATTTGAAGAAAATTATTAGATTAGAGATTAAAATAAATTAAAAAAAAGGATCATACGAAAAATATAATAAAAATAAAATTGGAGATAATGATAGGATTGTGGATACAAAAAAAAAATAAAAAATAAAAAATAAAAAAGAAGAAATAAAGAAAAATGAAAATATTGGAGAAGAATAAGATAAATAAAAAATCAATAAAAAGAGATAAGGAGTCTTCGATAATAAAAAGATTTTAAAAGTTAAAAATTTAAAATAAAAACAATAGTAAGAGAAAAAAATATTTCTTATTGGAGAAAAATAAGGATGAAAAATAAAAACATAACTTTAAGAGAGCAACATGTAGAAAATAAAATCTTAACTCTGCTTAAGAATTGAGTATAAATTTTGCAGTTTCAAATTTTTTTTTTGGTGCTGGAATGAATCATGGTTTAAAACTGTAAAATTTTGCAGTTTCAAATTTTTTTTTTTGGTGCTGGAATGAATCATGGTTTAAAACTGTAAAATTTTGCAGTTTCAAATTTTTTTTTTTGGTGCTGGAATGAATCATGGTTTAAAACTGTAAAATTTTGCAGTTTCAAATTTTTTTTTTTGGTGCTGGAATGAATCATGGTTTAAAACTGTAAAATTTTGCAGTTTCAAATTTTTTTTTTTGGTGCTGGAATGAATCATGGTTTAAAACTGTAAAATTTTGCAGTTTCAAATTTTTTTTTTTGGTGCTGGAATGAATCATGGTTTAAAACTGTAAAATTTTGCAGTTTCAAATTTTTTTTTTTGGTGCTGGAATGAATCATGGTTTAAAACTGTAAAATTTTGCAGTTTCAAATTTTTTTTTTTGGTGCTGGAATGAATCATGGTTTAAAACTGTAAAATTTTGCAGTTTCAAATTTTTTTTTTTGGTGCTGGAATGAATCATGGTTTAAAACTGTAAAATTTTGCAGTTTCAAATTTTTTTTTTTGGTGCTGGAATGAATCATGGTTTAAAACTGTAAAATTTTGCAGTTTCAAATTTTTTTTTTTGGTGCTGGAATGAATCATGGTTTAAAACTGTAAAATTTTGCAGTTTCAAATTTTTTTTTTTGGTGCTGGAATGAATCATGGTTTAAAACTGTAAAATTTTGCAGTTTCAAATTTTTTTTTTTGGTGCTGGAATGAATCATGGTTTAAAACTGTAAAATTTTGCAGTTTCAAATTTTTTTTTTTGGTGCTGGAATGAATCATGGTTTAAAACTGTAAAATTTTGCAGTTTCAAATTTTTTTTTTTGGTGCTGGAATGAATCATGGTTTAAAACTGTAAAATTTTGCAGTTTCAAATTTTTTTTTTTGGTGCTGGAATGAATCATGGTTTAAAACTGTAAAATTTTGCAGTTTCAAATTTTTTTTTTTGGTGCTGGAATGAATCATGGTTTAAAACTGTAAAATTTTGCAGTTTCAAATTTTTTTTTTTGGTGCTGGAATGAATCATGGTTTAAAACTGTAAAATTTTGCAGTTTCAAATTTTTTTTTTTGGTGCTGGAATGAATCATGGTTTAAAACTGTAAAATTTTGCAGTTTTATAACATTTTTTAGAACTGTAAAATTTTACAGTTTTAAAGAATGTTATAAAACTGCGAAATTTTACAGTTTTAAACCATGATTCATTCCAGCACCAAAAAAAAAATTTGAAACTGCAAAATTTTACAGTTTTCACTGCCTGTAACTAAAACTCGAAAACTGCTTTTTCAGAATTCGAAAATTTTCTCCATTAGAACAGAAAAACAGAAGTGTATAGCAGAGAGAGAGAAAAAAAAAAAAGAGATCGAAGGGGAAAGACGGATGTCTAACCAAATCTGTGTAGATCTACTCAGATCTGATGTAGATCTGAGTAGATCTATATCAGATCTAAGTAGATCCATTCATCTTCTTCGTCGGAAAATATATCATCTTCTTCGTCGGAGTTGATTTCAATGCTTGGTGGTTATCAATGAACCCCGATCAATGGAGAAAGATATGATCAAGGAACTGTTCTTCTTGAACTCGGAAGTGGATTCGTACTTTCGGGAAGTAGATTATGATGCAGAAGATTGTCCTCTTCCATGACAAATACGGTGACAGAAAAATGTAGAAAAAAAAACGAGAGAGGAAGGGAAGCAAAAAGCAGAGAGAGAGAGGAAAGGACTTTTGGGTGTAGTGAAAAAGTTATGGGATTAAATAGAGATCACATGTTTCCCATAGGACCTATGGGTAATTTCCCCATAGAACATTTGGATTTAGTAGGCCCATTTTAATTGAGAAAACATTTGGACTTGGTAGGCCCATTTTAGGACCAATTTTTATGATCTGAACTATTTACTCTCTAGGACTCGTTAAGTAGAATAGTCATCCAAAAAATAAGATGATCGAGCAACGGTAGTTATATGTTTGAATCAAATTTGTATTACAAAAAATAGGTAACTATTTTAAAAATTATATTTGTCGTCCATTTTTTTTTTCAAACAAATATAATTCAAACCTATAAGTACCAAATTTCAATCATCTTGATTTTTTTGTATAAATATTATATTACAGTTCAAATTACTAAAATCAATCCCAAAATAAATTTATCAAGTCTACGTTCTCTCAAGCTAAAATGCTAAATGGAGAGAAACAAAATTCTATATTCAATTGGTACATTTTTTATATCATTTTTCTGATTTACATATTAATAACTTTGACTAAGGCCAAGTTTGACAATTACCAAATAATCTATCTTTTTATTTTTTTTATCTTTTTTCATTATATCATCTCTCTACTTTTTGTACATCTTTTCATAAAAAGATAAGAAGTGCACTTATTTAGGTCATTCTAAATAACCCTAATTAAGTACATTAGTACATGACCACAAGAAGGTAAATACAACACCACTTGGATCATATAGATAGATGTGCGGAAACATTTAAAAATGTCGTCAAAGTTTACAAAAGAAACTCATGAAACAAAACTATTTTTCTAATAGATTTTCATAGCAGTAATGCTAGAATCAAAGAATTCGTACACACAAAATTACCAAAAAAATGTAACTTGCAATCTAGATTCAATTATTGTAGTGCGTGGCTTACACTTAGCCTTTGTTTGTTTGCCAAGTTAGATTAGATGAAATTACTAGCACTGAAATAAAAGAATTATTCATGTGGTGATATTTGGATAGAAATTTAACATAAATTGTATTTTTTAATTTGTATAGTAGTATTGTAGTATTTATTGGTTAAGATTAAATTTATAAATTTACTAAAAAGTTCTCAATATATAAAAAATAACTTTGTTATATTTATAAAGTGGGGATGTAATAATATTTTTACCTAGAATTCCATAGGATTACTAATACCGGTTGAGGGGATTAGTATATTGTTAGTCGCGTGGCATTATTTCAAAATAAATACATTTTTAATTCAAACAAACAACTATGGCTTTAGAATGAATGGAACCATGTTGTTTTGTTTTGTTTTTTTTTTTAATATTATTTTTATGTATTTGAGTTTTTGGTATCTAGCATTACTTGTTTTTATATTGGAGTTGGATGCTCACTAGTACAGTGGAAGGGGCTATCTGGGCCTATGAGGTCTGTTATAGGTGCAATTTTGATGATTTGAAATGTTTATTTTATAAAGTTTTTATATATATCATTTATATAAATTAAAAAAAAATTAGATTGATCGATATTATAACATATTCAATTTATCTCATTTGTGTCTAAAAAAAGAACAAAAAGTATGTTTTTGAAAATAGACCATCTATTTTTATTTTTATAACAAACGCAATAAATTGAATGTGTTACGATTATTGAATTAACTTAATTTTGCGTGCAGATGATATACACAAAGGACTAACAAAATGAAACACGTGATGAATCCCACAGGCCTGGACATCATCATCTAGTCTTTTTATATTATTTTATTTTGAAAAATAAATTAAAAAATCATAAAAAGTATATGATTTTAACATATTAAAGTTTATAATGAACACCACTTAATTTAAAATAGCTTTTAAAGTATACTCTAAAGTGATATCTCCCCTTATATTATTTGCTTGTTGAATTCAAAACAAGCTCAAAATTTGAAAATTAGTTGTTGCTAATCACTTTTTTTTTTTTAATGATTATTTAAATAATCAACAATACTACAAGTCCACCCTTATTAACTTATAATTTATTAATAATTTAAATTTATTTTATTCATAGATCATATATTTTATCAATTTAATTTTTATCACACAAACTGATAAATTGTAAGTTCCTAAAGGTAAGTTCATAGGATTTTTCTTAAATAATTTGAAAAAAAAAAAAAACAAACTTTTGTCAGTTATAGAAGCAAAACCGACTTACCAGTCAAACGAAAAAAACCTAACATTCATTCTTCTCATCATAACACATATACAGATGCAGATACATACATAAATTGATGTTTCGTTTTCAAGTACAAATCTCTTTCATTCTCTGAAATTCCTGGAATTAATAGAATGGCGAAGACTGGAAACAAGAACATACAAGCCAAGCTGGTGGGTAGGTCTTTCCTTTTAGTTCACTATTTACTCTAAAATCAATGCTTTCATGTTCTTTTCATTGCAATTCAACTATGGTGTTTAGTACTAGGGTTGATAATTGTAGTTCTATTGAACCAAGACCTAGTGTTGCTTGTTAATCTATTCATATTGTGTTTAGTTAGCTACTCAAAAAAAAAAAAAAAAAAAAAAAAAAAAAAAAAAAAAAAAAAGAAGAAGAAGAAGAAGAAGAAAATATTGTTGAGCTAGGCAGTGTTTTGATAAGATTTCAATGTCAACTATATAGGACAATAATCACATAGTACTATGCCGTTATTAGAACCTTAAGTTATGGATGGTCTTGTTTGATTAGCAGAACGGATTAACAATCATGAGATTAGTGTAAGATTGGTTATCCAGTTGGATTACTGGGATAAATAATCTCCCTTTTTCCTAGTTTTTTTGCATTATTAGTTGTAGGATTAAAAAATCCGCCGAATTTGTTTGGTAGAATGTCCATCAGAATATAATCCGGATAACAAAAATTGCAACCAAACACTGAAATGTAAGTTCCATGGATTAATAATTCCCGTCCTATGTTATAATCCGACCAATCAAATAGACCTATGTGAATTATATAATTTTTGTTATCACTTCACAATACATCATGCTAAGAGCCAAAGATAAAGATACCGTTTTCAATAATGTTATGCTGTTTTATATATCAATGATTTTATGATTTGTATTTTTTTATCCATTAGACTCTAATGGGAAGAAGAGTAACAGCCTGTTTGGATTGAGGGCCTAATTTGGAAAGACAAAATAAGTGCACTTTTTGACTTTTTTTGTATTATGGCCTAGTTTGGGAAGACTAAATAAGTGCACTTTTTGACTTTTTATGAAATATGGGTTGGGTTTGGGTTGGGTTTGAAGTGATGTATTAGAGAGGTGATGTGACTTAAATAAGATGATGTGACTTAAATAGGATAGTGACTTTTTGACTTTTTGTCTTTTTTCAATCTTCCCAAACTAGGCCATGTGTAGAAAAAGTAGAGAGGAGATGTTGATTGATGTGACCTAAAAAAGATAAAAAGATGAAATAAGTGCACTTTTTTCTTTGTAGCCAAACTTGAAAAGTTTAGACAAAGCCTGCTAATTATATTGAGCTCATACTTTTTAGGGAAAATTTGATTAGAATTCTAAAGAAAGCACATTGTCGAAGGGTGAAGCCTAATTAAAGAAGAAAAGCAAAGAGCTACTAATTGATTTGATTGGATCTTAGAATTCCATCTATGACCTGACTTTTGTTGTTCCAAATTCCAGGCAAGTTTTCACACTATGGGGTGCAATGAGTTTCATCAAAAAGACTATTTACAACAACGTGGAGATAGATTTTTAATGTTCATCACCTTTTCAGTTAACCTTAGACTTCATGAGAACTGATTCATGACAGAAGGTAGTAAAAAAATTAAAATGGAAAATTGAAACTTTTTCGTTGCTGGTAACTGTCAATAACATATCCACTTACTTGAGCCTTTTAGAACTGTTTGGCAAGTGTTTCTGAAGTCAAAACAATATTGGAAATAGGAACTTATGTCACTTGTCCATAAACCAGTCTTATAGACCAAGTGGCACCTGATTTTCCTTCGAAAAATTCTTTCCCAGGATTTATTACAAAAGCATTGCCTTACTTTTAAATATGATTAATGGGACAAATTCACAGCTATTGTACTTGAATCTTATATTATTGAGCCTTTCCCAGGTATTACTTGGGGACATGGGAACGGGCAAAACCAGTTTGGTATTAAGATTTGTGAAAGGCCAATTTTATGATTACCAGGTTCACTCTAATTTTTAGCTCTTATATGTTCTTTCTGTGTCAATATATTTCTATATTTCTTTCTCTACTTTCTCACAGAATAGGATCTTTGGTATGCGTATAATCTGCAGGAATCAACAATTGGAGCCGCATTCTTCACTCAAGTTTTGTCATTAAATGAAGCTACAATAAAATTTGATATATGGGACACAGCAGGACAAGAACGGTACTATAGCTTAGCTCCAATGTACTACCGTGGTGCAGCTGCAGCTGTTGTGGTGTATGACATCACGAGCATGGTTAGCTATTTGACAAAGTTCTAATAATTTTATTTTTCAGTTGCTTTTAAATCTTTATGTTTGTATACAATCCAAAGAGTAAGATGTATTCCATACAATAAATCTAAGCTCATCAAAATGTGTCTTTCTGTGAATTTGAATAGCAGACCAACCATCTTAGGATTTGGCTTCTGTCTTTTTGAGTTTTTAACTAACCGTGTGTGCATGTGCATGCACAATCTGGATCATGCTTCTGCTCAAGTAACCTGATGTTTCTTTGATTGATGTAATTTCAAATCCAGTTTATTATTTGGCCATATGATGATTTCTGGTGTTGTACTTGTTCATCTGAATGCTGTGCTGTTAGACCTTCCATTCCATGTCACTAGCAAACTTCAGTGCAGCCATTAAGAGAATATCTGTTTTTCATTTTTGTCATCATGACAAGCCACTTGCCCCTTCATCTTTGTTATTCATGCACAAGTTTGAGAGAATCAACTGACAGTAAAGCACATGGTTCTTTGGTTGTAGGATTCATTTGAACGAGCTAAAAAGTGGGTTCAAGAGCTGCAAAGACAAGGTGATTTACTTAAATTAAATCTGTTAAATCAGCTTTGATAGTTCTCTTCTTGACTCAATAACCAAAGGTGTTTGCCATGATTCTTTTGATTTGAAATAGCACCAGATGCTTCCAAGGAAAACATTTATATTTAGTTTTTCTTGATAGGATTAGTGAAACTAAACTGCCCCAGGACATTTCCAACTTCTTATACGTTAAATCATATGTTGTTTAGTATTCTATGTCGACATAGAAGCTACAATCCATCATTCAACGGATCCAATTTTTATAAATGAAGTCCTTTGGGTTGTGAGAAAACTTGTAAGAATGTTTCAAAGTCTAATTATGCATCAACTGGATAATTCATCCTGTTTAAACTTATCTTGCAAGATCTTCTTAGTCGCTTTACATAGACTTCTCTAAATCATGATTCACAATAGAAGAGCCAATCTTTCATGGGATTGGTGAGGGGGGCCAACTTGCATCTTCTTCTTTTTTTTCCTTGGGATTTGAAAGATCATGGGTGTTTCAAAATTTTGAGAGAGGCCATGACAATTTCCTTTCCTATACCCCTGAACTTGCACTGTTGTAGTTCTAGGTCTGGCATTTATGCGTTAGTTGAAATTTCTATCCCTATTATGGCATGCAATTTCATCTTTCTGAACATTAGTAGGACATTAAGCATCTGACTCACTATCCGAGTAAACTTGGTGCTTATGTAGCATTTAATGACAAATTGTGTTGTTGGCGTTGTGGAGGGTTAGAGGTTTACAAAGGCGAGTACAATAAAATCTGTAAACCTATACTATTATTTTCACCATTATTATTGTACTCACCTTTCCATTTTTTACTGCACATGACCCGCGAAGTGAAACAGAGACCCATGAAGTGAAGTACCATCAATAATGGTAGTGTGTGATGGGTTTGACAATGAAATTACCACACTATCCCTCTTTCAATAAATAATAAATTCATATGTTAGAAATAAATAAAAAGGACAACATGGTAATTTCACTCATTTCTGCGGATCCATCAGCCCTCTGCAAAATCTGGTCAGCTTTGATAAAAGAAAAAAAGAAGCCAAAATAATTGGTCAACTTTGGATGTTATTTTTTTTAAAAAAAAAAACCCAAAACTCAGTATATTTTTGACCATTTGACTGAAGCTCTTTATATCACTCTCCTAACCAACAATTCACTTCAAAACTTTCAGCAACACCATCTTCATTCCAACAACTTCTTGCTTCACAACTGTCACCATCTTCTTCACCATCTTCGTTGCTCTTTATATTAAAATACTATCAATACCCGAACTAGACAACCACCTCCTCCACCACCTACCTCAATTGATTTCCCATTCAATTAATTTATAATTTTCAAATGTTCCTTCAGATCTGTTTTGTTGAAAGGTGCCTTCAAATCTGTTGTTTAGAATCGAATAGTGCAACAAACCGGACGACCAGGCAGACAACCGGTGGGTCATCCGACCAGACAACCGGCAGGTCATTCGGCAGGTCAATCGACCTCTCTATTCCAGCTTCCATCAAGTTTGAACCCTGAGGCTGAGCTTTGGCTATCTGTTGGTTACTTTTGCACACCATTTTCATACATTTTGCTATACATTTTTCATACAGTTTTGTTACCTTTTTGGTATCTTTGCTTACGTTCATAAGTCATGTCGAGAACAAAAAGTGCCAAGCCAGAACGTGGCCAAACCTCTAACCTTTCACAACGCCAACAACAACAAATTTATCCAACAATTGATTTTCTTACCTATAATCATGAACAAGCTTATTCAAATTTTGCCAACCGACTAATTATTATCGGCAGAAGGGTAAATCTACCTTCTCAATATGATTCTTTGTTGGTTGGTAGATTGGACACGATAGAATGGCTACCTTTAACTAATTTACCACAAAAGGTATATCCATGCCTTGTGTATTTATTTTACCTTTACTTACGATCTACTGAGGGAGTAGTTCGAGAGAATAGTTTGACATCTTACGTGAAAGGTAAAGTAATCACACTGAACCCCCACAGTTTAGCACAAATTATTGGAGTTCAATCAGGGGATTTGCAATGTCATTTTCAAAGTGGGCGGACCCAGTTAACATGGTTGGTGATGTAAGTGAGGTTTATACTACTTTTTGTGAGAACCGATTTACCGGCACTAATTTACAAGCACGCCATTTAAAACCCCACCTTTGTATTCTTCATCGATGTATAGTCAAAAATGTCATTCCTAAAAAATGACATTTTGATGTTGTTCCATTTTATAATGTTTATTTGTTATATTGTTTTGAAATTGGACAAACATTAGATTTATGCTACATAATACTGAAGGAAATGATGGTTGCAAATCTTGGTACTCTCAGTGGCCGGTCACTACCTTTTGGCACTCTGCTAACCAAAATTTTCAAAGCTCATTATGTCAGCCTTGTAGATGACGTAGATGTGAAAATCAATTCACCAATTTCAGAGTATACATTGACCCGAGCTGGAGGTGCAGACAACTTATTGGGATCTATTGATTTTGCAAATGCACCAATAGCTGATGATCCCGAAGACCCCAATGACAATGCCATGCTACAAAATCAACAACTCTACTATTGGATTGATTATTTGGCACTGGAATAAGAATGACACAATCAACACGTACAATGGGAACAACAAATGGAGAATCAGTTCAATGCATTGGGTAATAGGTTTGATGCATTTGCCGCCGCTTAGAACTCACTAATTCAACAATTTGGTGAGTTTTGTGTTGATACTGAAAGACGTAATGAAGTAATAAGCAACCGCATTGATCAGATTGGCCATCGAGTGACTCAAGTCTCCCATCACTACTTCCCTCCACCTCCATCACCACCTGACAATGACGCTTAATTTGTTTCGATGAGCAAATTAAATGATTTACGCATGTTATGGTTTTTAGTTGTATTGCAAATGTATGCATACTTTCTGTTCTTATTTGTTTATTTCTTTTTCTTTCTTTCTTAATTTTTTTGGTTCATGGATGTCTTTAAACATGTTGTCGTTGTAATGCACTGATGTAAGTTGTTATTTTGTAAATGATGCACCTGTTTATTTTAGTTTGTTTGTATTTTATTTTCGTGTTTTTATTTTTCATAACCAACTCTTTTCGAATTGCAATTGAAGAAATATTTATTAACCCACAAAATATTAATAACCAAAATGTTCTTAAAATTTAATTGAAAATATGGTTTATGAACAAAAGAAAAATAACAGAATTGTTGCCAATCTGGTTTTGTGTAAAAGAACAGTTAATTGAAAAAACAAATGGTAACCAAATTGGGCTTCTTTTTTTTTTTTTTAATTTTTTTTTTGTTTTACTGAAATATTTTAATATTTTACAACAAAATATTGATTTTCATAATAATAATGAAACTGAAATATTTTAATATTTTACAACAAAATATTAATAACCAAACTAAAATATTTTACAATAAAATATTAATAATGAAACTGAATTTTTTTAATATTTTACCACATCTATTATTTTTTTTATATGTTTCGCAAAATTATGGTTGATTTTGTGTGAAAGACCAACAATTGAGTCAACAGTTTTTAAAATGGTTGTTTGTTTTAATTACTTTATTAAACCCCCTATTTTAATATTTGACAACAAAATTATTTTTTTTTTTAAATTTTGGTTGCTTTTGTGGAACACCAACAGAGTAAATGAATACCGAAGTGGCTTTTATATAAATTTAGTATTTTTGGTTTACTGGAATATTTTAATATGTTACAACAATAATTTTGGTAATATTTTTTTTTACAAATTATGGTTGATTTTGTATAACACCAACGGGGTAGATGAATGTTTAAATGCTTTTTTTATTATTTATTATATTACTTTTACTTAAATATTATAATTTGGTACAACAGAATTAACTTTTTTCAGGATGTATTTTAAAAATCATGGTTGCTATTTGTAGACACCCCATTTTTGATCGCCCTTAAGACTTGGGGGCCTCAGGTTGATTGTTCGAGGACGAAAGCAGGACGAAGGTTACGTTGTGCAAAGGTTCGATTTCTTCGGCAAGAGGAGCTCCAAATCCCAACCTTACACCCCATTTTGGACCAAATTATTTTAGACCTTAAAGCCCTCTCTTTCAAAATATTTTGAAAATGATTCTACGATGTTCTAAAGCTCGCATTTTGTTAAATGTTGCACTTTTCGGTAGAGTGGAAATAAATGAAAGAGAGGTGAACTCTTTGAAAATTCTTTCAAAACACCTTATTTAGAGGTTTGGAGTTGAAGAAAATTGGAGGAGAGGAAAGAAACCTAGTTGGGGTAGAAGTTGGGCATGAACCGTTAAGACAAAACTGGGCAGCCTTCACTAAATTAGGTCTATCCTTTTGTACACTTGGACGTAAGTTGTAAGGCCACCACCATTGGAAAGTGGACTTCTCGAGCTTCATTTTGCACACAAGAATCTCCTAAAGCCATGTCCGGATGAGGGAGATATGACTAGTTGAAGTTAGGCATCAATCCGATTGAGCTGGAAATGAGCAACCTTCACTAAAAGAGGCATATCTTTTTGCACACTTGGAATTGTAAAGTGAGGCTTCCACCATTGGAAAGAAGACTTCTGGGGCTTAATTTAGGCTCAAGAATGACCTACAAAGGAGTCCAGATGAAGGAGATATGCCCATTTGAAGTTGGGCCTAGAAGAAGATTTTTGGTGGCCAACCGGCCACCACTGGTGGACGACCAGCCACCAATGTAAAATGTCGACCACTGGTGAAAAAAGCTCAAATTTTGTAGATATTTTCAGCCAATTGTCTCCCACAAGCTCCAGCTTTCTGTTTTGTTGATATTTTTAACCTAAGCTCTCATTTTTCTATATATAGAGGCCATTCTCTATTGTTTTAAAGGTTAGAACATTTTGAAGGTTGAAGAAATTTTGGGAGCCTTGCTCTCTACAATTCTCTCTCTTTAGATTTCTCTCTTTCTTGAACTTTTGTGCATACAAGTAGAGATAGACTTCTAGTTTGCCTATCAACCCTTAATCGAACTTGACCATTTTTGGGCTGAGGTTAATTGAGGCCCTCTTTGAGCTCTAGAAGGTGATTTTAGCTTGAATTTGGCTTGAATTGTTGCCTAAATTGTTCCTTCCCTTCAACAGGTAGAAACTTCTCTTTGCTGGCTTAATTTCCATACTTGTTTTGCCATCTTTTTACACTGTTTTTGAGCTGGTTTTGAACTCCAAAAAACTCTGTTTTTATGGTTTAAAAATGGTGGTTTAAGGCCTTTTTGAGTTTGGAGGTGGTTCACCCTTTTGCTTCTTAACTTGTTAAGCTTTTTGAGCTATCTTTCATCACTTTGAAATCAAACTTTTTGGGCCTTTTAACCACTGAATTTTAGAGATTTTTCAGTGGCAAAAACTTATTTTGAAGTCCAAAATTGGAGGAGTTAACCTCCGCTCTTTGTGTCTTGTTTGCATGCCTAGTTAGCTTCATATGTTAGTATGTTTTTGTAGCATAACTTAGTTTATTTCCAGCATGTTTTTGCCTCTAATTTGGGCTGCATTAGCTTTGTTTTGGGCTATTAGTGTTGTATGAGTAGTCTTTTGCATGGTTGTAGTGTAACCCCATGTTTTAGCTTATTGTTTTAGCTACTTTTGTCTTCATTCCAGCATGTTTTCCAACTGATTTTGGGCTATAAAAACTCTGTGTTTTTGGGCTGAAGCTTGGGTCCTAAGGCTATTAAAGGTTGAGGGGTTGATAACCCTTCTTTGTACCTTGTTTTGGAGGCATTTGCCCTTGTATTTCCCACCCTTTTGCTATCTTTTTCCAAGCTTTTAAACACTGTTTTTCAGAGCTATTTCAGTAGATAAAAACATGTTTTGAAGTCCAAAAATGGAGGAGGTAGCCTCTCCTCGTGTCTTGCTTACTAGTCTAGTATGCTTCATGTTTTAGCCTATTATTCTAACTTGTGTTAACTTAATTTCAGAATGTTTTAAGCTATATGTTGAGCTGTTTTGCATCTATTTTGGGCTGGTTGTTACTTTTGTGCTTTGTTTTGTATAGTTGTGATGCAATTTCCTTCACTAGCTTAGTGTTCCTAGGCTTTGAGCATCATTTGTGTGTCTTGGTTGCATGTTTTAATGTTTTTTCATGGCTAATTTCAGCACTGAAATCTCTGCAATCTTCCTCTATTCTTCACTTTTATCGTTTGCTTTGAAAGTGGTTTTAAACCATTTGCTTGCCTAAGTGTGAAATTAAGACATTCATGCTTAATGGTTTAATGCCTTCGGGGGTTCATTATCAACGACATGAGGTTTGTTTCATGCCCAAGGCACTTGTGGTTTAAGCCCACTTTCCATTAGAGGACACTCACTTTTGGACTAATCAATTAAAGAATGGATTGGTAATCTAAAATGAGTAAACAAAAATGAACAAGTAAAAGAGGCAAGATAAAGCATCTTCGTATTGCATTGCATGTGTTCGTATCGGATGTTAATTCGCACACGAGGAAAATGCGACGTTTCATCCTCAAAGTGATGAAACGTGCCACTTTCCTTGATTACCATCACCCTTGATCATGCATGATAGGGTAGTGGTTTTGTTGAGTCTTGTTTTACATTCATTAAGCTTGTACAAGCTTGGTTCCTTAGCCATCATGCATGGAAAATGATTGGTTGATGGTTTGAGGGCCAAGAGCTACACTCCTTTAAGCTTGTGTGATGATAAGAAGGGTAGCAGTATATACACTCCTTGAGAATACACTGCTTTGCTTCTGTTTGCTCTCTGTTGCAGCAAAAAAAGAAGTTCAAGGTAGGGGTAGCCGACCGGCCACCAGCAGTAGTTGACCGGCCATCAATGAAGAAAGTTGTTCAATGTGTTCCTGAGGTGGAGCAGAGGTGTTCTGGAAGTTGGTGCAATTTTCAGCGATCAAAGATGTGCAAACAGAGGCTGCAATGGCAAGGCGGTGGATTTTCGGGAGGAAACCAACCGAGCATGCATGTGTCCCTCGCCCCAAGGCCATTTATTTGCTTTATTCGTGCAAGGTTGTAACTATTTAATTAGCTTAGATAGTTAATTATTTAATCGTTTTAATTAGATTAGCATAAGTTAGTTAATTCGTTTCAATTGTGTTGTAATAGTTAGTTTAATTAGCGTAGCTAGTTAGCTAGCTAGCTTATTCACTCGGCCCCTCCTTCGCGAGGGCGTAATGTTGTAATAAGTGTGTGTGTGTGTGTGTGTGTGTGCATGTCTTCCAACCCCACGTCTTTCTCCCTTTTACTTAACCGCTTTCGATGGTTAGTTTAGGGACATTTTCAATTAGCATATTGCATGCTTGCGTCCATTCATTTGTCTTGCATGCACCAAGGCTCGGCGCATCATTCAAACTGCATTGTAATTTCAATACTTCGTTGAATACGTGTTCAATCGCATGTTATCAAATTGAATCAATCATATGCCATATTAGTAGCCGAGCCTATTAATTGCATTATTGCATGTGTTGCATTAGACATCTTGTATAGTTAGGAATCATGCATTATTTTCTAACTAGTTTCTGTTTTGGCTTGGAGTACTCGGTAAGTCTTTATGCTTTAGCATACTTGCATGAGTGTGATTGCCATATTGCCATGTTTCGCATGCTTGCCATGAGGCTATGTGCTTACTCGATAAACTGCATGAGTCCCTGTGGATGAAGGCTTATTGTTTGAATTGGAACGATTCAACGAATGTATGTTTTAAGCCCACTTTGTTGGGCAAATCATGTTTTAAGCCCACTTGAGGTGGCAAATCCGCATCCTATAAACCCACTTGAGGGTGGCAAACTCAAACCATTTTCGCGAACAAACATGACTTGAAATGTTCCAATTCTTGCGAATAGTCTATACTTGCTTGTGCGCGTCACATAGTATAGTTAGCTAATAACCGGAATAAGAACGTATAATATTTATAAAATATCATATCATGGTTGGTAGAGGCTGATCCTTTGATCGGGCGAGCGGGGGTGCTCAATTCGTGACTTTTCCCCCTGTAGACGCGCCCGCGTGGGGCCTCGCTACAGTTCGGACTCGATTTGTGTCATGGTTCTTAATCTTGAACCAAAGAGTCCAAATCTGGCAAATCGTTTTGAGAAAACAGATTTTAGGAAAGAAGTGCCAAACATGGACTGCTTTGCCAGATACAGAGTCGCCACCTAAATATTTTTTAATGGGGGAATTTAGGAAACCCTAACTTAGTGCCGAAGGCCACATGTCCGCCATCACCGGAGTTGTCTCGGCTCGGGAGCTAGGGTACGATCGGGGAAGGTCAGCTATGAGCACCCCCTTTCGCCCGGTCCAAAGACCGGCCTCTACTAACCATGATATCCGATTTTGAAAACGTTATGTGTTCTTATTCCATTTATTAGCCTAGGATTACTATGTTATGCGTACAGCAAACAAGTATAGACTAGATTGCCTAATTTGGAAACAAGCATTGCATATCCGTTTGTTTTGAAAAGCGCTTTGGAATTTGCTCTAAAACACGGATTTCAACGAGTTTTTCCAACTCAAGCAATCCAACCTTCACCCGCAGGCATTCAAACAGTTTATCTCATATAAGCACTTAGCCACATGGCAAACATACTGTCATGGCAACATTCACACGCATGCGAGATGCTAAAGCATAAATACTTACATCGTACTCCGTGCCAAAAACAGGAACATGTTAGCAATCAATGCATGATCCAAGTCCATGTTAAGTGCCTAATGCATCGCATACAAAATGTCATTAGAGTAGGCTCGACTAGTCTATGAATGACATGTGAAGATGCACAAATAACATGTATTCAATTCGAAATTTGAAGTACAAATGCAGTTAGCATGATGTACCGAGCCTGGTGCATGCAGGACAAATGTATGAATGCACGCATGCAGTGCATGAGGTATGCTAATTTAAACGTGCCCTAATACTAACCATCAAAGCAGGTAAATAAAAGGGAAGAAAGAAGTGGGGATTGGGAGGCATACACACACTCACCCACACTTATTACAGATTTGCCCTCGCTCGGAGGGACCGAATAAATAATACAAATTAATTAACTACGCAAGCTAATTAAATATTACAAATTTCTTAATCAGCTAACAAACTAATTAAGCTAGGAAAACAGATAAACCGCCCTGGGGGAAGAGCTCGATGCAATGCATGCTCGATCCTGCTCGGAAATACACCGCCATGCATAGGCTGCCTCTGTTTTCCTTCCTTTACTCCTCTGGAGGCTGCCAAAACCTCAGGACTTCTTCCTTGGACATTGGGGAACACCACCGGCTGAATGGGATTGCCACCGGCAGTAGCATGTGGCCACCGGCACAAAATGAATCCATCGGCAGGGAAATGATTGCCGGTCGGCAGTGTGTTCCTGCAGAATCTGCAATTGACAGCAACAGAGGGCAAGGCAAAGCATGGCAGCACAATTCAGGGCATATATGCACCAATCATGTCTCTTATCATGGTAATGACTCAAAAGGGCATGTGTCTCGATTCTCGGACCACCAATCACGCATTTCCATGCATGATGGCCCAAGGAGTCAAGTGTGCAACTTTCATGTCAAATGAAATGCAAACTAAACAAATGAACCAAGGCCTAATTCCTATCACCAAGTCAAGGAACAAGGCATGCATGCAAGATGCAATGCAACCTAGGCATGCAAGCTAAGGATGCAACATGGCATGGCAAGACACTTATGCAAGCATACAAGCAAACATGAGGTAATGCAAATTGATAGAAAGGTGGACTTACACATGATTTAGGCAACTCTAAATAGGCCTAAAACAATGGCCAAAGTGACCAAAACAAAGGACTAAACACATACACACATGCACATGTTAGAGGCCTAAATGCTTAAGCATCAAAAGACTACTTCTAAGCACACTTAGAAGGGAATGATCATGGACATATGACATACATTATAAGCCTTGAAAACATGTAGGAAATGATGTCAAATTAACCTACCAATGCAAGCTATGCATGAGTCCAAACCTAAGGACCTAAAACATGACCATATGACTCATGATGCAAATGACCAAATTGAATCAAAACAGCCCCAAATCATGCAAAAGTAAGCCTCAAGAACCACTTAGATGGCATCCAAATGACCTAATCTTAGAGACATACACAATGGCATAAGCATGAAGCATGAAACATCAATTCTTGGAACATCAAAAGAGTCATGAAATGCAAGCATATGAGCATGATAATTGGACTGAAATAACATGGTGGATAGTCCCAAACCACTAAATCAATGCAAGGATGTCCTACTATACGTTCATACACTTCGGGCCAACAAGCCGGAATGCAAAGGAGCTATACTAAGCATGCCAAATCCGACCCAAACAACCTAGGACAGACCTTAAACATGGCAAAATGAGCACAAAACCTTCACAAGACTAAGCCTAAAACATGCTAGAACTAAGGCTAACAACCTAAGGCATATTAAGGTAATAACATGGCATTACATGGTAGGTATGCTAAGCATGCAAGGTGTACCAAAACCAACACACAACAAGGTTATATAATGGCATAATAAGCATGGAAAATAGCCAAGACATGGTCAATACACACTCTAACATGATGCTCTCTTAAGAGGCCAAAAAGGGTCCATTTCAAGGACAACAAGGAGAGGGGGTGGCCCTCCCCTTTTGGAGACTTCAAGGCACCATCTCCACCACTGAAATCCCTCAAGATTTCAGTAGTGAAGAGACCCAAACACCAAAGTCCCGAAACTCACTCAAAATGGCTCAAAATTGTTTGCCCTCTGCTGCTGTTAATTGCAGGTTCTGCAGGAAGCTTTGGTCGGTCGGCTAAATATAGTGCCGACCGGCCAGTAATCTGTGGCCGACAGGTTAAAAGGCGGCCGGTGATCATCCTATTAGGCCGATAGTGTTTCTAAAACTATTTAGAGGGCCTAAAAACAGAACTTTTTTGTATTATACACCAAGCTCAAAAATGAATTTAAGACAGGTCAAAATACAATGCAAAAATGGGGAATAAAGGTGTTAGTTTCTTACCCTTGAAGACCCCTTCAACAATGGTGCTCCAACAGCCCTCCTTGGCTTGAAAACAGCTCCAAAACTTCAAAACCAACCTCTTAGAACCTCAGTAGCTAAGTGAAGGTGAAACACTATGTGTTTATGTGCAATAGTAAGACACAAATGCACTTAAACACACACAAGAGGGAGATATAGAGATAGAAAGTGTATGGTTTCTAACCCTAGAACTCAAAACCCTAAAAATGGCTGTCTAAAAAATATCCTAAGTCTCTCAAGTGTCTCTCTCTAAAGCCAAGAGAGAAGACTCTCTCTTATAGAGCCTTTTGTCTTGTAAAACTTACAAGACACGCTTCCAAGAGAGAGATCCCTCCATACACGTGTATGGAGGGGAGCCAAAAGCAAGACAGCTGTGATAAAATATCTGCAAAAGCAGATGCACAGTAGTCGGCCGGCCAAAGATGCCATTTTGGCAAAAAGGAGTGCCGACCGGCAACAAATAGTGCTGACCGGCAATATACATTGCCGATGGCAGCAAAAACCAGCCGGTGACCTCTAGCCACTGCCGGTGGTTTGTGGGGATGCCTTACAAAGCATTCCCTGCCCCTCCAAGGCAAAACACAAGTGTTTGGTGCAAAACCAGACACTAAACAGTCGAGTTCGGAGATCCTGAGGCAAGGCGCGTAGCCGAGACCTCCGGGAACTCCAAACGAACACAAACATGGATGATCACTGAGTGTTCAAACGGTGACGTCCAAGTCTTGAGGACGGTCAAAAATGGGGTGTCTACACCCCCTCGTAACTAAGTTCTCGAGCCAAGGCAACTTTGGTGATGACAAACACGTGGCCTTTGGCACGAGTCAGGGTTTCCTAAATTTCCCCAAAATAAAATATTTAGGTGGGTGACTCTGTATCTGGCAAAGCAGTTCAATTTTGACATTATTTGATTTAAAATCGATTTTCCAAAAAGATTTTTCGGATTCGACTCTTTGGTGTTTATCAGTTTCACATTGCACTTGTGAGACTAGATTCAGAACCGCGGGAGTCCCAACTGTGAGACCTTTTTTTCAAACCCTTTCCGAAAGGCGGGGGCGCAGAAAAAGGCGAGTCCATAATTTCTGGTGACTATGCTGGGGACTTAGAGAACTTGACTCGAACTCATGATATGACTTTTTATCTACACTTATGTGTTTCTTTGCATTTGCATTTGCATTGGTGTGCCTAAGTCACAGTGTTTGCCATCTGCTATTCCTGAGCGATTTTCTGGAGGCTTGCTTGGAAAAAGCTTGCCATAAGGCTGACCGGTTATGGGCTTTGCCATGATGGGAACACAACCCTTGGATCTGGACTACCGATGTACCGTTTGATCTTCCTTTCACTTCTCGGTGTTAGGTGTGAGAGGCATATTAGGTAGTCTTGCTGAGGTATCCTTTCTGACCAATCGACCTAGTTGCATATCGGAAGCCATAGAGACTGTTCCAAACTAGGACAGGTTGCTTACTCGAATGCAGGATTGTGTGAAGCCGCTTGTTGTGCATAGTGAAACCCTAGCTCCTGACGAAACTAGGACAGGGTAACCTTATCCCCTCATAGGGGTGTTTTGGCTCTCATTTAACTGGTATGTGCTTTACAATGAAACTGTACAGGAATGTGAATATCCGTTGTCAAGTTGGTATCTATTTTGGGGCAGAATTCAGTAGAGAGCACAGCTATTCAACTATGCTTATATCTGTTCTAGTGAAATTGGGTTGAGATTTTGTCTGTTTTCTCTTTTGCAAGGTAGTCCTGGAACCATAGTTTCAGAAGGCTCCAATATCCCCCAGGCACTCTGGACTTGTGTCAATAGACTTTGTCAGGTCAGAAATTGTTCAGAAGTAACCTGTGTTTACCTCACCTCCACCGGTTACAAGACGAAGAAGGTTCAGGTAGAATTCACTAGTACAGTTTCTACAACAGTCACACCTTAGTTCAACTGGGTTTAGTCTAGTCTGGGATCAGTTGTCTGCATTCAGCTCAACACGAGACCAATCACTCATTCCCATGGCTCAGTATCCCCCAGCCAGGAAGAACAGATACAACACCTGTAACGGACAATCGAGGCACTGTAGCAGGACGTAGTTCGTTAGGCTGAAATCACGACTCGTCAGGCTGAAGTGATAACTCAGCTACAACAACAATAGCCACAACCGGTTATGGCTTCTGCATCTCATGCACCTCCCACGGCTAACCCGACACCCGAAGCCATTGCCCATACTACTAATGTCCAAGAGAACTAGGGCAATCTGGTGGGGCCAATCCCTGAACAGGCCTTTAAAGCTCCTATCTATCAAACCGAAGCTCCGTTTGAATTTGAGGTTGACCTAACTACACTTAAGGTCAATAAACTGGAGAAGTTATTCAAACAAGCACAAGGAGTGAACTCTATCCCAGATTTAGAGGACGGGTATACTGAAGCTGCAGTTACCTTACCAGAGCCGTTTAAAATGCTGCATATTGACCGCTTCGACGGCTCTGGAGAACCAATGGTGCACCTTCATTTGTTTTCTAATAGCCTGAGGCCAATGGGTTTGACCCCAGCCCAGAAGTTGTCTCTCTTTGGCCAAACCATGTCTGGGATAGCCGTAATCTGGTATTCTAAATTGGAGGACTCTGTGAAATAGAACTGGGAAGAGCTGGCTGAGGCCTTTATTGCTCAGGCCTTTATTGCTCAATACTCCTACAACACATCGATCGAGGTCATAACTTGTGATCTCGAAGTCACCCGCCAAGAGCTAAAGGAGGGTTTCTCAGAGTTGGTGACGAGATAGAGAGCGAAGGCCTCGATGATGACTACAAGGCCTTCTGAAAAAGATTAGATCAGGATGATTATTCAGAATCTGCATGGCAAGTTGCTGCAGAAGATACCTCTGTTTACCTTTCCAGAGCTTCATGAAATTGGGGTTCAAATTGAGGATGCCATAAGACAAGAGATCTTTGTGGAAGAAAATGAGCCTTTGAAGAAGAATGTTGTTCATAGTTC
The DNA here is from genome assembly GCF_004153795.1 of Camellia sinensis. Classification (NCBI taxonomy): domain Eukaryota; kingdom Viridiplantae; phylum Streptophyta; class Magnoliopsida; order Ericales; family Theaceae; genus Camellia; species Camellia sinensis. The sequence continues at coordinate 375,329 of NW_021027230.1, read as the reverse complement.
CAATGCTACTACTGGTGGTAGCACAGCTGCGAAATGCTCAGAAGTAAACACGGTCACCACTTCCCTCAATGGCCAAAAACCAACCATTTCAACTTGGCCTCAAGCCCAAAATTTCCATCTTCTTTACATGAGTCTCTCTCAAACTTTAAGAATGTTGCAAGAAAAAGGGTACCTAGAACTCCTAGAACCCCAACCCCTTCCAAATCTTCTTCCACCAAGATATGACCCAGCTAAATACTATGCCTATCATCAACAACATAGTCATGATACAAACCGTTGCATCCGTCTCCGTCATAAGATTTAGGATCTTATTGACGAAGAGATCATGGCTCCACCAAAAGGACCTCAAGCTAACACTAACATGTTACCTCAGCACCTCAATTTAATCCATACATTGCCATCTACCTATAACCCCAACATATACATCACGCCAGCCCATTTACCCAAGCTTGAGGTGTTCATTCCAGAAAATATGGACATATGTATGATGGATGCATTTGAACCCCAATCATCTCAAACCCATGAACCCACTACTTCTGAGCTAGTGAGCATGATTGCAAATTTACAAAGAACTATGGAAGATTTTGCCTTTGGAATTTTGGCTCCATCATCAACCACATCACGGGCCAGAAAGTTCGTGTCAAAAGGCTCCCCAATCTTGGAACGGGCTACATTTGAAGAAGGCCAATCCCTTGGCAAAGTGGAGGCAAATGGCAAGAACAAGGTAGGGGCAGGCATTGGTCCCTATGAATATCTTCAATGGGTTATTGAGGCTTTGAAAGCTGAAGGGCTGAACAAATAGCAAGTGCTCGCAGTTGTTGCAAAGACTGTGGATGGCACTTTTGCCACTCAGGATGAGAGCATTCTGAATCAAGGGGCAGGCCGGAAAAAAGGGCTGTCGTACCAGAAACACTCCTTTCAGCTCCAATCCTACACTCGGAAGAGATCATCAAACCCAGTCAGCACTTGCTAACCCCTTTGCTGGTACATCCAACATAACTCCACAAACCTCGAAGCACCAACCCCGAGGCTAAAAGGTCTTTACCCCGCTGTACATGACCTTGTCCAAAGCTCTCCAAATCCTTATAGGACAAGGCCATCTCAAACCCTTTGAGCCTCGGCCTCTCCTGGATCCCCTTCCAGCTAAGCATAATCCAACCAAGTACTGCATTTTCCATCAACAAATCGGCCATGACACTAACAGTTGTTTGCGTCTTCGCTATGAAATACAAGATCTGATTGATAAAGAGGTCATCACCGTACCAGGTCCAACAAAGTCTATCGACACTGGATCAATGAACTTGCGGGATAATGTTACTATGCAATCAGGGATGAACCACCTGCCAATGGCGCTCATTTTACTCCAGATGTGGTGGATAACATGCACTGTTTTGAGCAATGTGCAAATGCTGGTTATTTTACTTTCTGACTTGGGTATTGAGTCAGTTCTGTTGTGTTGTATTGAGTCTATTTTGTTGTATCGAGTTAGTCCTGTTGTGTTAGAGTCGGGTGATTTTAGGGGTGTTACCTCAGACATCACTATCTTGTTTTGTGTTTGTTTTTTACACTCTTTTTTTTTTAAGTCTGTTTCTTCCTTGGAGCCAATTATGCTAGAAGATCTGAAGATCTGAATGAAACGGCAGAGATTTTCACCTACTTTTCTGTGCCTTGAAATCATTGCATTGACCTAAGTTTTTCAAAACTTTTCTAACATTGTGGTGAAAACAAAGAGGGAGGAATTCCTCAGGATTTGCAAAAATTTGATCAACTGAGAGGAAGAGAGGCATGCTAAGCCCTTAATGAATGAGATCATGTTTGTTAATATGAGTACTGAGAAGGATCCTGGCTTGATCCAGATTGGTTCTGCATTGTCTTCGACGCGAGCGACTTGTCGCTTTCTTAAAAGATTTCAAAAAATGTTTTGCATGAGTCCTACGAAGACATGCGTGGAATCACTCTCGAGATTGTACATCATAGGATCACTCCCGGTCTCGAAACTCAACCCCTTTTCTTTCAAAGCTTGAACTTTGATTCAGAATGTTCAACAATCAACCACAATGGGGGTGTTTGTTTCAGTTTTTCAGAGCCAACTTATGGCTTTTAGTTTTGAAAAAGTTATTTTGGACTGTTTGGTTAAACTTATTTCAAACGACTTCTGATTCTAACAGCTTATTTTAACTCAAAAAAGCTGATTCTGAGAAGCTGCTCACCCCTTGCTTCTGATTATCAGCTTCTGCTGTGGACATGTTAATTTATGGTTATACTCTTAAATTTTTTTATTTTTTATTTTTTTTTAAAATAGAAAAAGACTCAAATGGACTATAGATTATTATTATTATTTTTTATGAGAAATGTAGACAAACAAAAAATAAAAATTAATTGAAAAAGCTATTTCACAACTTATTTAACAAATACTACTCAACAACTTAAATCTATAATCCAACAGCTACACCAAACAGATTAATAACTTCTGATTAAAGTCATAATCTATAATCTGTTAAGTTATAATCTATAAGCTGTTTTAAAAGCTACACCAAACGGGGCCAATATGGGGCTTGCATGGCCAGATTTGAAGCAGCAGCTTGCATAGCCAGATTTGAAGCAGCCCTTGAACCACGGGCAATAAGGTCGTATGTCATCAAAGGAGGCTTGCATGGCCAGATTTGAAGCAGCCCTTGAATTAGGGGCAATAAGGTCAGGTGTTATCGAAGGAAGCTTGCAAAGCTAGATTAGATGTAGCCCTTGAACTAGGGGCAAAAATGCTAGATGTACTCGAAGAGTCAAAGATGAGTCATTCCGCAAACCAATGAAGACTGGCAAGAAAGCCAAATCCGAGAAATGGAGAGAAGAAAGTTTATTGCTGAAGGACAATTGAGTTCCTATCTACAACACTAGGGGCAAATTCAGTCCCGATTGGATGGGCTCTTACATCATTAGCGAACAACAGCCATTCTCCTAGATTCAGATGGCTTCGAGATATCAAAATCGATCAACATGGACAAGTTAAAACCTTTCTATCCTTGAGAGGCTCGTTGGGCCGAAAACCCGAAAGGGCAACCCAGACAAAACTTAGAGCAAGAGAAAAGAACAAAAGAATAAAAATGAAAAGAAAAAGAAAAGAAGAAAAGAAATGAAAAGAAAAGAAAAACAGAGCGCGCAAGGTTGAAAACTCGGAAGGATGGCCTTGGCAAAAGTTAGAGCACAAAAGGAGAGTGTCAACACCCGAGTGAACCTCAACCCGGAACTACGTACGGTCTGATTCCCATCCTTGGGATACGTAGGCAACTTCATCTTAAAGTTCGGTCCTAACCATATTTAGCCTGCTTGGCTCATCCATGTTGATTGGCTTATCCTTGTTCAAACTCGGCTATCTTATCCATGTGCAAACTGGCTTGTCATCGTTCAAATTCGGGTGTCCTATTCCGTTACAAGATTCAGTTGTAAGACAAATCAAATTCAGATCTAAAATTGTGCATCTCGAGAGTAGATTCCGTGTTGGTTGAGCAATGGCCATTTGCAAAAACAGTTTCGAGGATTTTTAATGAAGTTGACTAATTTTCTCAAAAATTATTCTATTTTTCCAAAACTGGACCATATCTTGGACCCAAAAAAGGAAAATTTTCAATGCTCATAACTTGACTTGCATGATTTCAGAAAGTCGAATAAGCATGTTAATCTAATTCTCATATTGGTCAAAATTGTTTTAGCAGAAAGCCAAAATCAAAAAATGTTCAAAATAATGAACTAGGGGCACAGTTGAATCAGGTTTTTTGTCTTTTCCCTGTTATTAATGAACTTGCCAGAAAAGGGCACAATTGAAGCTAACAACAGAGGCTAAAAGACTTTCTTATCCTCCAAAGTAGCGAGGTATCAAGCCAAGTGCGAAGCACAAGCTGGAATGGAGCAGGATATTTCACTCCCTTTTCTAGACAGGTCTGATCACATCCAAGCTGGCCATGGGCATTGCCAACCGATGTGAGTTGTAGATTTGCTCCAGTCGCACCACAACCCCTCTGTGGGAAAGCTCACTAGTTGTGAGCGAAAGAAACATAATTTAGCAGAATACCAAGGGCAAGAGCCCACGACTTCCTGCTTATCCATCAACTACCCAGGGAAGGGATAAAAAATAAGAGAGATTAAAGAATAGAGAGATGTGCGTTGAGGGAAAAGGTGAGGAAAGGGCTTTTTAGAGAAAAAAAAGAGATTGGGTGCCAAAGTGATGTGAGAATCACGAATAAGAAAGGATGGGAAACAATACCTAGAGAAACTGGCTCCTCGTGAACTGAGAGGTCTCTCACCATTGGAATACATTCAAGTGTTGTGTTTGTTGTTTTTCTTTGTCTCGATTCTTGTTTTGAATCGTTTCGAGTGTCAATAGATGTGTTTAGGTTGTTTTAGCTTTGTTTTCCTTTGTTGAGTCGTTTTGACTGTGGCCGGTTATAGGCTCAACACCCGGTTAAGAACTCATTTCTCAATTTCAATTTCAAAAATAAATCGTTTTGTGCTCAGAGTGCCGTGCCATTCTTAATAAATGTGCAAAATAGGATTCTTTCTTTCATATGACTGTAGGGTTCAACCCAAGTCATGTGTGAACAATAGAACAAGGACCTATCTGAAGCTACATGGGTTCCAGACTGCAAAGCAAAAGAAAAGAGGGAAAATGTGGGGCATCTGATTTTGTTTCAACTTCAGAAAGTTTCGAGATTGCATTCCAGATGTACCTGCTTCGGTCTTATCAATGCTCCGAAGTATGAGTGTACCTCTACCTCAAGCTCAAGCCTGCTTCAAGCCAGAATGGCTATCAAAAGTGCTTTCCCTGAGTACTATTCCCTGCCAGAGGCATCTTGGCTGTGTTTGCAATGAGTTCCTAGGAGACCAACTGCGATGGTGGAAACTAGAGTTCGAATGGCGATGCCTAGAACATAATGGTTTGGAATTTTCGAGACTAAAGTCTGGTTTGAATACTCAGGGGTGTATCCCCGGCTTGAAATCTGTATAGCAGCCTCATAGATTGAGGTAGCATGTCTGCGCCTCAATTCTGGATACTGAACCAACCTAGTCTGTCACCTCGTTGGAGAATAGGGAAAGTTGTGAATATCAGGAAGAAAAGCGGCATCCGTGGCTTCTACATACAGATGTCGCTCCTTGTCAGTATTTCAGGACCTTTATACTGTGAGTTGAAGGTAAGAGTTCAAAGAATACAAGGTAAGAATTCAAAGAACACGAGGGGGAGATGCCTGTCAAAGTAGAGTGGTTCATCGTCATTCACCGCATGAGGTGCTTTTTAAAACGTTGCTTTGTTTGTTTATTGCATTCCCTAAAACACCATGCACTACATTGCTTGTAAAATGTATCACATCATCACACTTATTGCATTTATTTGCATCTTGTGTTATCTTGTATCATTTATCCTTTCACGCTGTATAGCATTTAGGATCGTTGTCCCCCGGGGCTATCTCAGGATGCGTGGAACGCGCTCCTGATTGGTTGTTTTCGAACCTCTTCTCAAGATTTCAGCGTGGTTAGAGTGTTCTTTTCCTCACACGATTTCAGCATGTTTGGATTTTATCTCAGGTTGCGTGGAACGCGCCCTAAAGTGTTTGTTTTTGGAGCTCTTCTCACAATTTCAGCATGGTTAGAGTGTTCTTTTCCTCACACGATTTCAGTGTGTTTGGAATTTATCTCAAGATGCGTGGAACGCGCTCCTGATTGTTTTTCTTCGGACCTCTTCTCACGATTTCAGCATGGTTAGAGTGTTCTTTTCCTCACACGATTTTAGCGTGTTTGGAATTTATCTCAAGATGCGTGGAGCACGCTCCTGATTACTTTTCTTTGGACCTCTTCTCACGATTTTGGTGTGGTTAGAGTGTCCTTTTCCTCACACGATTTCAGTGTGTTTGGAATTTATCTCAGGATGCATGGAACGCACCCCTGATTGGTTTTTCTTTGGACCTCTTCTCACGATTTCAGTGTGGTTAGATTGTCCCTTTCCTCACACAATTTTGGCGTGTTTGGAATTTATCTCAGGTTGCGTGGAACGCGCTCCAGAGTGTTTGTTTTCAGACCTCTTCTCACGATTTTCAGCATGGTTAGAGTGTTCTTTCCCTCACACGATTTTAGCGTGTTTAGAATTTATCTCAGGATGCGTAGAGCGCGCTCCTGATTTCTTTTCTTTGGACCTCTTCTCACAATTTCAGCGTGGTTAGAGTGTCCAATTCCTCACACGATTTCAACGTGTTTGGAATTTATCTCAGGTTGCATGGAACGCGCTCCTGATTGGTTTTCTTTGGACCTCTTCTCACGATTTCGGTGTGGTTAGAGTGTCATTTTCCTCACACGATTTCAGCGTGTTTGGAATTTATCTCAGGATGCGTGGAATGCGCTCCTGATTGGTTTTTCTTTGAACCTCTCTTACGATTTTAGCGTGGTTAGAGTGTCCCATTCCTCACACAATTTCAGCGTGTTTGGAATTTATCTCAAGTTGCGTGGAACGTGCCCCTGAGTAGTTGTCTTAGGACCTCTTCTCATGATTCCAGCATGGTTTGAGTGTTCTTTTCCTCACACGATTTCAGCGTGTTTGGGATTTGTTCTTTCTTCTCTCACGATTCCAGCGTGGTTGGAGTATGTCACCCTTTTGTATCTACTACACTATCTGTTACATCCATTACATCATACCATTTTATCGCCTGCATCCTTTCCATGTTAAGCGTAGTTTTGCATGTGCTCATACATTTCTTTCGTTGAAGCATGGTTCTATGATAATGTGTACGCGCCTATTCCACTAAGAGAATTGTGGTCTGAGGGTGTCGGCACCTTTTTTGTATTAGACGTGGTCTGTTTTGTGTCTATACCTTTTCTAGGTAAAATGTGGTTCGGCTTACCCTTTATTCACTGCATCCATTGCATTCATTGCATTGTACTTTGTTTTGTTGCATTTGACATTTAGGATCACGATCTTTCCTCAGCAGATCATTCCTCACTTATATCATACCACCCAATTACTTGTATTCTTTCTGCGAAACACATAGTTCTGCATGTGCACACGCCTACTCCACTAAAAGAATTGTCCTTTTTTGTGTTAAACGTAGTTTGATTTTGCATCTCCATCCCTTTATGGTATTTGTGTGGTTTACCACTGCTCGTGGTTTGATCATATTATTGCATTGCATTGTATATCATTTTCACTATTTCGTTACATTGTGTATATTATATATATTTTGCTTCCTCTGTAATTGTTGGCACAGATCATTATATGAGAAGAGGCAAAACGGCAAAACCCTAGAGGCGATTCATCTGTTTTGTGGCTCAATTTCATCAAATCATTCAATCTCCCATCTACACTCAGGTTTGAAACACTTTCTGCATCTTCCATTTTGTTTGGTATTTAATTTTTTATTTCAATTTGGGTTGTTGTTGTGGCTGATTTGGATCAAATTTTATTTTCTCTCTGTAGTTATTTTTTTGTTTCTTTCAAGTTTTTTTTTTCTCTCTTCATCAAACTAGATTTGAGGGATTTTGTTTATGTTCTGCCTATTTTGGTGGGTTCTGGTTCTGTATTTGTTGTTGTTGTTGTTGTTGTTGTATTTTTTTTTTTTTTTGAGCCTTGAAAAAACAGCAGCAGCTCATTGTTAATTGTTAATGTTGTTAATGGTGCTGGGTCTGTATACAAGTTTGTTGCCTTGCCATTATTAGAAGTTGGAACTTATTATTTAACAAAAAACAGAGCATGTGAAGTCGTGTTTTGTTGTAATCTTTGTTGCCTTGCCATTGTTAGCACTTGAAGCTTATTTATCAAAAAACAGGGCATGTGAAGGACTGATATGGTGCAGTCCTATGCTTCTCCTTAACCCATTTTGATAATTTAATCTATTAAATATATATATATATATTTATTTATTATAAAATAAGTTAAATTAATCTAATAATTACAACCATTAATAAAGATAAATGAAAAGTATGATTATAAAATATGCTATTTATTTTTTTAAACATGGTTATGGTGAAATTATTAAACTGTTTACTATCTAGTTTGGGTTTGTTTAAGCCAAGAATGCATTGCTCAAGCTCTGCTCAATTATTAAACATTTCTTTTTCTACATATACTTGTCCTGACAAGGCATTCAACTCACCTAATTCTGTTGTTGGAAGTTACCCCAAGATCCCAAAATTTTCTGTGTACTCCATTTTCAATCATCAGTCAACTGTATCTGGGTGTCGTAGGTATGAAATTTGGCTAATGCCAACTGAATCTTAAACATTGTGTTTATGAGTTTTTTGCTTCTCAAAGCATGTTATGTTTGTTGCAAGTTTCCAACAGTTTTCTCCAAACATAGCACCATAAATCATAGATTAGCTACCATCCTCCATTGGGTCTCTTGGAACTTTTTTTCATTGCAAGTTTCCAACAGTTTTTTGTTTTTTTTTTTTTTCCAAACATAGCACCATAAATCATAGATTAGCTACCATCCTCCATTGGGTCTCTTGGAACTTTTTTCATTGCAAGTTTCCAACAGTTTCCCCTCCCCCCAAACATAGTACCATAAATCATAGATTAGCTAGCATCCTCCATTGGGTCTCTTGGAACTTTTTTTATTGCAAGTTTCCAACAGTTTTTTTTTTTTCTCCAAACATAGCACCATAAATCATAGATTAGCTACCATCCTCCATTGGGTCTCTTGGAACTTTTTTCATTGCAAGTTTCCAACAGTTTCCCCTCCCCCCAAACATAGTACCATAAATCATAGATTAGCTACCATCCTCCATTGGGTCTCTTGGAACTTTTTTCATTGCAAATTTCTTCTTAGATTTCAGTAGTCCCCAAATTTAAATAAATAGAAAAAAGTCAACACTCTTTGAATGTGAATGAACTCTGCGTATCTGTGTTCATGTCAGTACTGGTTTAGTTTTGTTTAGCAATGTGATCTTCATTAAAGATTATGGGTGGAGTTAACAAATACCTGAAAAAGTAGTATAAGGTGTGCTATTATTTGCTTATGTAGAATAGTTTGATAATCATTGTGAACAACATTTCTGTTTGTGAGGTAAAGTGAATAAATAAATAAAGTGAATCACACACTCTGAAACAAGTTTCAAAGGAGGCCTTGGCTTCAATTAACTTTTCCAAGTTTACCTGTCATTGGCGTGGCATGTAAAACATAGGGTCGACCCTTGCAATAATTTTCCAGTTATTTTTCTTAGTATTTGAGTTTGAGCATTTTTTTTTTATTAAATTTTTTTTCTTTCTTTTGATAACTTTCTATTTTAATCTCCCTTTATCTATACACTATCTATTATATAAAGCACATAACTTTTTGAAGTTCTGTCACCTTTTTCTATATTTAAAACTTCTCTTTAAGTGAAAAGTAGATTCTTATATGTTATCTATATGTCTAGAGATGTTCCATTCTTTAAATTATTTGTAATTCTAAATGGTTTTTGTATGATAATTTATTTTGATAGATGGATGAGAATATCAATGACTTTGACGATGAGAGTAATGATGAGCTTGAATTGTACGTAGTACTGCAAGTTGTAATGCAAGAGCTATTTGCCTTATGCACTATAGCTTCTGTTGTCATTCAAGTTATCTTGAAGAAGTATTTATCTAAGTATCCACGTAATCTTATTAGAGGACCCAATCGGTTGCAAGAACAAATGGATCATATTAACCGTTTAGTGAGGGAAAGCGACATAACATGCATTGAACAACTCAGTATGGATCGTCGTTCTTTTATGACTTTGTGCAATATGATTCATACAATTGGTAGGTTAGGACCTTCAAAACAAGTCACTTTAGAAGAGAAGGTGGCCTTCTTCCTCTTCATTTTGGCACAACATTTGAAAATATGAAATGTTAAGTTCAATTTCTATAGGTCTGGACAGACTATCAGTCGATATGTCAATGATGTGTTAAAGGCTGTGCTACGCTTGCAAGCCAACTTACTTAGCACACCAAATCCTATTACCGAAGCAAACATAGATCCACGGTGGAATTGCTTCCAGGTAAATATATTGTCCACAAATTTGGTAACTTTACATTATTTTTTTGATTTTCTTTTGTTCTCTATTTTACCCAAAACAAAAAGCCATAACTATTACAATAACTATTCAATTGGTTTGTTTAGAATTGTCTTGGAGCACTTGATGGCACCTATATTAGAGCTCATGTACCCGTGATTCATCAAGCAAGGTATAGGACAAGAAAGGGAGATATTGCTACTAATGTTCTAGGAGTTTGCTCCCAACAAATGAATTTCATATATGTGTTGTAGGGGTGGGAAGGGTCAGCGGCCGACTCTAGGGTTTTAAGAGATGTGATCAATCGCCCTAATGGCCTAAGGATTCCAAATGATAATTTCATGATACTTAATTCTTCCTAAGTTCGTGTATAATAATTGAGTTTAATGCATAACATTCCATAAACAGGTTACTACTACCTAGTGGATGTGGGCTACACAAATGGGCAAGGATTCTTAGCACCTTACCGTGGTCAGCGATACCATGTGTCTATTTGGAAAGAAGGGGCAACTCTATGTAATTACCAAGAATATTTCAATATGAAACATGCACAAGCCATAAATGTCATAGAAAGGTGTTTTGGATTGTTGAAAATGAGATGGGCAATACTTCGCAGTGCATCATACTACCCGATTAGAACCCAAAATCGTATTATCACAGCATGTTGCTTGTTACACAATTTCATTCGACGAGAGATGGCAATTGACCCTATAGAGGATGACGATAATGACGAAAGAAAATCAACCGCCAATGGGAGATGATTTCATTGATACTGTTGAGACATCTAATGAATGGATTGTGTGGCGGGATACACTCGCTATGCAATTGTAAAACGATTGGTTGGCTAGTGGGGGGGCTAGATGAGAATAGCTTAGTGTTTATTTTCATTACAATTGTGCTCTACTTTGATTTGTTATTAAACCATTTAAATTTTTAATGTGACATTGCTATGTATTTCTATTAATATCTGACAATGTGGATGTTGAATTATTTGATGAGGTATTTTTATTAATATTTGACAATGTGGATGATGAAAATGTATTTTTATTAATATCTGACAATTTATTTTATGAGTTATTAATGATTTATTGTAATGCGTATGAAATGTTGAATGATTACTTTAGGCATGGATAATGAGGTATCCAGTTCTCGTAAGAAAAAGAATGATAAGGTTGATTCGTCAAAACAAAGGCGAATTTGGAGCGCACGTGAAGAGAATGCTCTAATTTCAGCATTGGTGTCCATTGTTAATGAAGGAATGAAAGTTGATAATGCTTTGAAGGTGGGCTATCTTGCGAGACTGGAAACTAAATTGGCGGATATCTTACCTGGGACAGACTTACGTGGTTGTCCCCATATTGAATCAAAAATTAAAATATGGAAGAAGCACTATAATTTTGTGTCCAGTATGCTTGCTACTAGTGGGTTTGGATGGAATGACACCGAAAAAAGAATTGATGTGGAGAGTGATAGTGTATGGGAGGCATATGTTCGGGTAAAGTTACCATGATGTAGACAATTATTTTTTTTTAATTGCTACATGTTTATGTAACTACTTTTGAAATACACTTTCCTATATTAACTGGGATTAGTTGGTCATTGCAAAGGGACACTGATGCAAAACACTTGAGGAACAAAACTTTTCCATATTTTGATGAATGGATTCAAATATTTGGCAAGGACCGAGCTACAAGGGAGGTTGCTGAAGGGCCTGTTGATGCAATTGAGGCTATGAATGCTGAGGAAGATGTGTTGTTGCATGGCCTTGCTGATAATGACACTTTTCTTGAACAAATGGGAGTAAATAGTCACACTGGTGAAGGAATGGATTGTTCAAACTCAGCAACTCAGCGGGCTTGTGAGAGCTCTGCCAAAAAGAAAGACAAGAAAAGATCTAGATCTGATGATGATGTAGTTGAAGAGCTATCTATGTTTGTTGACAAGTTGGTGAACGTCATGGGTAAAACCAATGAGAAGCTGGAATTCATTGGAAAAAGGATGGGGTATTCACATGATGTCGCATCAAAACGAGCATCATTAAATGATGAACTTACAAAGTTGCCAATTACAGTAGATGAAAGGTTAGATGCTTGCGAAATCATATCCCATGATGTCCAAAAGCTTGACATGTTCTTCAGCTTGACACATGATGATAGGCTGAGGTGCGTAATGAGGTTGCTAAGTAGGAATGCTCCATAACAAACTTATGGCATGTGATGGGAATATTTGGTTTTTAGGTTATGATCCGTAGACTTAATTGTTGCTTTTTCTATTCGTCAAGCACCATATTTTGTGGGTTAAATTATTATATCACGATTTGGTGCCTCTGACTCATCTAGTCATAGGATACTTTTGTTTTTGCTGTTGAAGGCTGCTAGCTGTAGGAACAAATATTTGTACCTGCTGACATCCTTATGAACATATACCACTTTCATGTTGGTTGTTGTTTTTATTTTGGTTGCTGTACACAGTTATTTGGATGATTGTTAATTGGTGTGTTGTGTGGATTTGTTGGTGTCAATATGAAGTGCTGGTGTGTTGTGTGGGATAAAAATAATTTTTGTTCATTTATAGAGTGCTGGTGTGTTGTGTTGGACATTTATGGAGTGCTAGTGTGTTGGTGTCAATATAATTTTTGTTCATTTATGAGTGCTGTTGTGTTGGATATAAGACCATGAAGTGCTGGTGTGTTGTGTTGGACAAATAATTTTTTTGTGTTGGATAAAAATTAGAAGGTACATGGTCTTATTTATATTGAAAAAATGTGACCATTAAAAAATGTAAATATTGGAAAAATATATGTTTCAAACATTGAAAAAAAAAATGGTGCTAAAAAAAACATTGAAAAAAATTAAATAATTAGTTGTGGTCCACTAATCAATTATAAATAAAGATTACTTTTAAAGACATATTTAATATTGTTATTTAGTAAACAATTGAAAAAAGGGTAAAATAGTCTTTTGTTCATTTAATATTGTTCAATTAAAGACAGATTTAATATTGTTATTTTGTTCATTATCCAGTCCATCCAACCAAACGTTGGATTCACTAAAAATAGCCTTTTCCAGACATCTAATCCCATGAAAAAACAAACACAAGATACACATCCAATCCAACCAAATAGTCCAGGGGATTCACAGTCCCAGGACTCAAGTCTGATGGATTCTAATCCCCTATTATCCAATCCGTCCAATCAAACACACCCTAAGAGAATTGTGGTTTGAGGGTTCTGGCACCTTTTCTGTGTTAAACGTAGTTTGATTTTGCATCTCCATCCCTTTATGGTATTTGTGTGGTTTTGCACTACTTGTGGTTTGATGATTCAATTACATTGCATATCATTTGCATGGTTTCGTTGCACTGTATATCATTGCATTTTTTTGTTACATTGTGTTTCGTTTTGCATTCTGCCCCTGAACTATGCTGGCTTGATTTCTTGCAGAGGGATATGTAGGCAACCCTCGGGTTCAACCAACTGCATCTGTATTTTGTTTGTTTGCTCAAGTCTTACGGCCTTGTCAAAATAGGTCGTCTCTGGGCTTTGACATTCACTTACGTCATTTCATGACTCTGAGCTCTGTCAAAGAGGGGCAACTGTAGACACCACATTTTTGACCGCCCTTAAGACTTGGGGGCCTCAGGTTGATTGTTCGAGGATGAAGGCAGGACGAAGGTTATGTTGTACAAAGGTTCAATTTCTTTGGCAAGGGGAGCTCCAAATCCCAACCTTACACCCCATTTTGGACCAAATTATTTTAGACCTTAAAACCCTCTCTTTCAAAATATTTTTGAAAATGATTCTATGATGTTCCGAAGCTCGCATTTCGTTAAATGTTGCACTTTTCGGTACAGTGGAAATAAATGAAAGAGAGGTGAACTCTTTGAAAATTCTTTCAAAACACC
>NW_021027230.1:318577-354779 GCF_004153795.1 Camellia sinensis | reverse complement strand
CACACACACATACACTTATTACAACATTACGCCCTTGTGAAGGAGGGTCCGAATAAATAAGCTAAGCTACACTAAGATTTTTGTTTTACCTTTTTGGTGTGTATCGAAACCCATACAAATTTTGTAACTCAGTTGCAAAATGAGTCCAATGCCTAATTGTCCACACAGTACTACGACCTGTTGTTTGATTTTTATGTACCTCAACTTTCAACATGTTGATTAGCTTCATTTCTATTCTGGAACTCCACATTCGTGTGTCTTGATTGTCATCAAAATTGTTGCCATCCATCTAACAATACACAATTTATATCTAAACTAATCTGAATTGGATATTAAAAAATAAATGCAAGAATCAATTCCAATTATGTTTTCGTAGGAAAGAAAGTGCATCAGTTGAAGTTGTTAATAGTGTTGGGAAAAATAGATACAAGAGGAAAAGCAGAAAAAAAGAATAATATTGGTAGGAAAAAAAAATATATCAATTCAAGTATTAACAGTGTTATATAATAGGAAAAAGCATAATATAATATGCAAAAAGTTTATGAGAGAAGTGTATACAGTAGAGTCGGAAGTCCGGTGGGACGACCGGCCAGTTGTCCTGGCGGTTGACCAGTTTGATAGAACATTTCTCCTCTCAGCTATTACATACCAGATCAAGTAAAGGATTGAACGGCTAGCAGATCCATTGAAGGATATATGAAGGATTGAACGATATACGACTAGCAGATCTATTCAAGGATATACGTACCAGAGAAGTAGGAGTGGAATAGTTGTCCCCGATGACTAAGTGGGTACAGTGGGTGGATGTGCGATTCTTCGGTATGCGTCTGATTGGAGAATACGTTTCACAAATTTGGCCTGACACACATAAATTGGGAATGAGTTTGGGAAATTTTGAGGAAATCAATGAGTTGTAATTTAAAATTTGAAAGAAATTTATGATGTAGTTAACCTCGGTCTTGTCGTTGTTTCCTTGCTCGGAGAGTGAATCATCTACAATGCACAAACTGTAACTTACTTGATTTGTGGGAGCTGTTAAATGCGATTTTATGGATGAAGAGGGGGTTCATAGGCATATTTTATATTCGAAGGTCTCAGTTCATAGAGCAACATGACTGTAGACTCGACTTTCTTCGCGCGCTCCCCTTTCGGAGAGGCGAGAATTGGTCTCCTACAGTTCGGACTCCCGTCACGGTTCTGAATCTAATCTCACAAAGTGCAATGTGAGACTGATAAACACCAAAGAGTCCAATCCGACAAATCATTTTGGAAAATTAGATTTTTAAATCAAATAATGCCAAACTGAACTGCTTTGCCAGATTACAGAGTCGCCACCTAAATATTTTATTTTGGGAAATTTAAGAAACCCTGACTTGTGCCAAAGGCCACATGTTCGTCATCCCCAAAGTTGCCTCGGCTCGGGAACTTGGGTACGAGAGGGGAAGGTCCTGAAATGAGCACCCCTGCTCGCTCGATCAAAGGATCGACCTCTACTAAGCATGATATGTTGTTTTATAGACACATGTGTTCTTATTTCGGTTATTAGCTAACTTTACTATATGGCGCACAGATACAAGTATAGACTAAATCGCAAGAATTGGAACAAAGCAACTCACGTTTGTTTTCGAAAATGGTTTGAAAGTGCCACCCTCAAGTGGGCTAAAAGGCGGATTTTCCATCAAACTTGATGGGCTTGAAACATGATTTTGCCACTTCGCAAAGTAGGCTTAAAACTCATATTTGATGAATTGTTCCAATTCAAGTAATAAAGCCTTCATCCACATGCATTCATGTAGTTAATCGCTTAACCAAATAGCCTTATGGTAAGCATGCGAAACATGGCATCACTCACACTCATGCCAGTATGCTAAAGCGTAAAACTTACAGTGTACTCCGACCCAAAACAAAAGCTAGTTAGAAATCATGCATGATCCTAACTATACCAGATGCCTAATGCAACACATACAAAAATGTAACTAAATAGGCTTGGCTATCTAAGATGGCATATGAATGTAATTTGATAACATGCTTTGAAACACGTATTCAAATAGGTATTGAAATACGAAGCAGTTTGAATGATGCGCCGAGCCCGGTGCATGTAATACAAATGGATGATGCAAACATGCAAGCATAAGGTATGCTAATTGAAAATGATCCCTAATCTAACCATCGAAAGCGGAAAAATAAAAGGGAGAAAGACGTGGGGTTGGAAGACATGCACACACACGCACACTTATTACAATATTGCGCCCTCTCGAAGGAGGGTCCGAATAAATAAGCTAAGCTACACTAAGCTAAGCTAATTATTACAGAATGAAACTAATTAACTTTCTAGCTAATTAATTACAAACCAATTGAATAACTAGCTATGCTAAGCTAATTAAACTATTACAAAACAAATTAAACTAATTAATTACAACACATGTAAATAATCAACTACAACTAGCTAATAAAGCAATGAAGTGGCCTCGCGTACGAGGGAGACATGTATGCTCGCTTGCTTCCTCCCGAAAATCCATTGCCTTGCCACCGGCTGCCTCTGTTTGCACTTGCTATGATTCCTGAAAATTGCACCAACTTCTAGACTACTTTTGCTTCAAACATGGAACCCTCTTGCATAAGAATGAACTGGTGGCCTGTCGGCCACAAAATGTGGCTATCGGCCACCCTAACTGGCCAGTCGGCTAGTAAAGGTGGCCAGTCGGCTACCTCAAGTGGCCGGTCGGCCACCTGCTTTTCCACAATGCTGTTTTTGTTGCAGCAGTGAACAACAGAGGCAAAGTAAGGCATTTTGCAGGAAATGTATGTACTGCCACTCTCCCCATCATTTCTCAAGCTCAAAGAAGAGTGGCACTCGATTCTCAAGCCACCAATCAAGCACCTCAATGCATGATGCCCAAAGAGCCAAGCTTGTACAATGTTAATGAATGCACAAACAAGACTCGAAAAACCTCCACCCTATCATGCATGATCAAGGGTGTCGGTGATCAAGAAACGTGACACGTTTCATCACTTTGAGTATGAAACGTCCCACATTTCTTGTGTTTGGATTAATGTCCGATCCAAACACATGCAATGCAACACAAAGGCTTATCTTGTTCATGTTTTACTTTGCTCATTTTGTTTACACATTTTACATTACCGATTAATCCTTTAACTGATTTAGTCCAATGTGAAAGTCCTCTAATTGGAGAGGGGTCAACCAAAGGATGGTTTAAGACATGAGAGGGCCCATGCCTTCGGCTAGGAGGAACCCTCAAAAGAGAGTTAAAGCCATCGAGCACAAGCTCTATCTCAAGCCTAAACACAACCCTAAGGTTAACCAGCCCTCAAAACAAATAGAAAAATGAAGAAATGAAGGAGGTTGCAAACTTTTAGTGCTGAAATGGCAAGACAAATAATGCTAAAACATGCAAGCAACACATGCACAACATGTTAAGGGCCAAAAGCATTGAAACTAATGAAGAGCACTACACTAGAGGCATGCATTATCAAGCTTGAATGACCAAACCAGCTCTGGATAGAGCTTAAACATGCCAAATCAGTGGCTAAGTCATGCTGGAATAGAAGCATAAAAGGCAAGAAAATCATGCGCACAAATTGGCTCGCAAGCAAGGCATAAAGCACAACTCTCAAAAGCGATGAAAAAGTGAAATATGTAAGAGTGTGACACAGGTACATGCACTGAAATCACATGCTATATGATGCTATGGCATGCAAACAACACGAGCAAAGCATGTTGGAGGCCTTGAAACATAAAGCTAGTGAGGCCAACTATACTATAGCTATACAAAGCAAAGCATATATGACCAAGACCACTCAAAACAGAGCTGAAATATGCTGAAACATTAACAAAAATGTGCTGGAGTTGAGCTAACACAAGCTAGAATGATAGGCTAACTCATTAGGCATGCTAGGCTAGTGAGCAAAATTACACTACAAGTGCAAAAAGCAAACAAAAGGTGCTCCAATCAGCCAAAAATAGAGTTATAACATGTTAAAATAAGGCCAAAAACATGCTTGAACTAGGCTACAAAGGGTAGAAAAACATGCTCAAACACTAGGCCATCTATACATACAAACAAGATATGAGGAGGGGGGACCACCCACTCCTATTTTTGTCCTCAAAACTAACTTTCTACCACTAAAATTCCCCTGGAATTCAATGGTTAAAAGGCCAAGAAAGGGGAGTTTCAAAAGTATTAAAAGATGGCTCAAAAGGCTTTACAAGCCAAAGAGCAAAGGAGGGGAACCACCCCTTAACCAAACAAGGCTTAAACCAACACTTTTAAGATTGAAAAACAGAGGTTTTTTTAGTTCAATACCACCCCAAAAATAGCTCCAAAGTAGTTGAAAACTATGGCAAAGCTAGTATGCAAAACAAGCTAAAAGGGAGAGAATTATACCTCTTGAAGCTCAGCACAAATCAACCACTTTTTTAGGCTTAAATAACCTTCCAACAACCCAAAAATAGGTTCCAAAGGACCTCAGCCTAAAGATATGCAACTTTGATGAAGGATGTCTAGGCAAACTAGAAGTGTTTCTCTACTTCTATACATAAAAGGATAAGAGGGAGAGAACTCTAGAGAGAGAGGCAGAGATTTGCAAAATAGGCGCATGCAATGTAGAACTACATTTTTCGTAAAAAGAGAAAGAGTACAAATAATTGGGTGGGATGATATAAGTGAGGAATGATCTGCTGGGGAAAGATCGTGATCCTACATGCTGAATGTAACAAAACAAAGTACAATGTAATGGATGCAATGAATAAAGCATAGGTCGAACCACATCTTACCTAGAAAAGGTATGGATACAAAACAAACCACGTCTAACACAGTTAAGGTGCCGAAACCCTCATACCACAATTCTTATAGAATAGGCACGTACACATGCAGAGCTCTATTTTAACGTGAAAAGTATGGACACATACCAAACTAAGCTTAACATGGAAAAAACGGTATGATGCAACGAATGCCATGGACAATGTAGTAGATGAATAGGGTGACATACTCCAACTACGCTAGAATTGTGAGAGAAGGAAGAACAAATCCCAAGCACGCTGAAACCGTATGAAGAAGGGAACACTTAAACCACGCTGAAATCGTGAGATGAGGTCCTGTGAAAACCATTCAGGGGCGCGTCCTGAGATAAATTCCAAACACGTTGAAATCATATGAGGAAAGGGACACTCTAACCACGCTGAAATCGTGAGAATAGGTCAAAAGAAAAGTCGTCAAGAGCGCGTTCCACGCAATCTGAGATAAATTCCAAACATGTTGAAATCGTGTGAGGAAAGGGACACTACAACCACACTGAAATCGTGAGAAGAGGTCGAAAGAAAAGCCGTCAGGAGCGCATTCCACGCATCCTGAGATAAATTCCAAACATGCTGAAATCGTGTGAGGAAAGGAACACTACAACCACGCTGAAATCGTGAGAAGAGGTCGAAAGAAAAGCCATCAGGAGTACGTTCCACGCATCCTGAGATAAATTCCAAACATGCTGAAATCGTGTGAGGAAAGGAACACTACAACCACGCTGAAATCGTGAGAAGAGGTCGAAAGAAAAGCCATCAGGAGTACGTTCCACGCATCCTGAGATAAATTCCAAACATGCTGAAATCGTGTGAGGAAAGGAACACTACAACCACGCTGAAATCGTGAGAAGAGGTCGAAAGAAAAGCCATCAGGAGTACGTTCCACGCATCCTGAGATAAATTCCAAACATGCTGAAATCGTGTGAGGAAAGGAACACTACAACCACGCTGAAATCGTGAGAAGAGGTCGAAAGAAAAGCCATCAGGAGTACGTTCCACGCATCCTGAGATAAATTCCAAACATGCTGAAATCGTGTGAGGAAAGGAACACTACAACCACGCTGAAATCGTGAGAAGAGGTCGAAAGAAAAGCCATCAGGAGTACGTTCCACGCATCCTGAGATAAATTCCAAACATGCTGAAATCGTGTGAGGAAAGGAACACTACAACCACGCTGAAATCGTGAGAAGAGGTCGAAAGAAAAGCCATCAGGAGTACGTTCCACGCATCCTGAGATAAATTCCAAACATGCTGAAATCGTGTGAGGAAAGGAACACTACAACCACGCTGAAATCGTGAGAAGAGGTCGAAAGAAAAGCCATCAGGAGTACGTTCCACGCATCCTGAGATAAATTCCAAACATGCTGAAATCGTGTGAGGAAAGGAACACTACAACCACGCTGAAATCGTGAGAAGAGGTCGAAAGAAAAGCCATCAGGAGTACGTTCCACGCATCCTGAGATAAATTCCAAACACGCTGAAATCGTATAAGGAAAAGGACACTCTAACCACGTTGAAATCGTGAGAAGAGGTCCAAGAAAAGCTATCTGGAGCGCATTCCATGCATCTTGAAATAAATTCCAAACACGCTGAAATTGGAAAATTATTCTATTTTTCCAAAACTGGACCATATCTTGGACCCAAAAAAGGAAAATTTTCAATGCTCATAACCTGACTTGCATGATTTCAAAAAGTCGAATAAGCATGTTAACCTAATTCTCATATTGGTCAAAATTGTTTTAGCAGAAAGCCAAAATCAAAAAATGGCCAAAATAATGAACTAGGGGCACCGTTGAGTCAGGTTTTCTATCTTTTCCCTGTTATTAATGCACTTGCCAGAAAAGGGCACAATTGAAGCTAACAACAGAGGCTAAAAGACTTTCTCATCCTCCAAAGTAGCGAGGTATCAAGCCAAGTGCGAAGCACAAGCTGGAATGGAACAGGATATTTCACTTCCTCATCTAGACAAGTCTGATCACATCCAAGCTGGCCAGGGGCGTCGCTAACCGATGTGAGTTGCAGATTTGCTCCAGTCACACCACAACCCCTCTGTGGGAAAGCTCACTAGTTGTGAGCGAAAGAAAGAGAATTTAGCAGAATACCAAGGGCAAGAGCCCACGACTTCCTGCTTATCCATCAACTACCCAGGGAAGGGATAAAAAATAAGAGAGATTAAAGAATAGAGAGATGTGCGTTGAGAGAAAAGGTGAGGAAAGGGCTTTTTAGAGAAAAAAGAGATTGAGTGCCAAAGTGATGTGAGAATCACGAATAAGAAAGGATGGGAAACAATACCTAGAGAAACTGGCTCCTCGTGAACTGAGAGGTCTCTCACCATTGGAATACATTCGAGTGTTGTGTTTGTTGTTTTTGTTTGTCTCGATTCTTGTTTTGAATCGTTTCGAGTGTCAATAGATGTGTTTAGGTTATTTTACCTTTGTTTTCCTTTGTTGAGTCGTTTTGACTGTGGTTGGTCATAGGCTCAACACCCGGCTAAGAACTCGTTTCTCAATTTCAATTTCAAAAATAAATCGTTTTGTGCTCAGAGTGCCGTGCCATTCTTAATAGATGTGCAAAACAGGATTCTTTCTTTCATAAGACTGTAGGGTTCAACCCAAGTCATGTGTGAACAATAGAACATGGACCTATCTGAAGCTACATGGGTTCCAGACTACAAAGCAAAAGAAAAGAGGGAAAATGTAGGGCATCTGAGTTTCTTTCAACTTCAGAAAGTTTTGAGATTGCATTCCGAGTGTACCTCCTTCGGTCTTATCAATGCTCCGAAGTATGAGTGTACCTCTACCTTAAGCTCAAGCACAAGCTCAACCCTGCTTCAAGCCAGAATGGCGATCAGAAGTGCTTTCCCTGAGTTCCATTCCCTGCTAGAGGCATCTTGGCTGTGTTTACAATGAGTTCCTAGGAGACCAACTGCGATGGTGGAAACTAGAGTTCGAATGGCGATGCCTAGAACATAATGGTTTGGAATTTCTGAGACTAAAGTCTGGTTTGAATACCCAGGGGTGTATCCCCGGCTTGAAATCTGTACATAGATTGAGATAGCCTGTGTGCGCCTCAATTCGGGATACTGAACGAACCTAGTCTGTCACCCCGTTGGAGAATAGGGAAAGTTGTGAATATCAGGAAGAAAAGCGGCATCCGTGGCTTCTACATGCAGATGTCGCTCCTTGTCAGTATTTCAGGACCTTTATACTGTGAGTTAAAGGTAAGAGTTCAAAGAATACAAGGTAAGAATTCAAAGAACACAAGGGGGAGATCCCTGTCAGAGTAGAGTGGTTCATTGCCATTCACCCCATGAGGTGCTTTTTAAAGCGTTGCTTTGTTTGTTTATTGCATTCCCTAAAACACCATGCACTACATTACTTGTAACATGTATCATATCATCACACTTATTGTATTTATTTGCATCTTGTGTTATCTTGTATCATTTATCTTTCACGCTGTGCAGCATTTAGGATCGTTGTCCCCCGGGGCTATCTCAGGATGCGTGGAACGCGCTCCTGATTGGTTGTTTTCGAACCTCTTCTCAAGATTTCAGCGTGGTTAGAGTGTTCTTTTCCTCACACGATTTCAGCGTGTTTGGGATTTGTTCTTTCTTCTCTCACGATTCCAGCGTGGTTGGAGTATGTCACCCTTTTGTATCTACTACACTATCTGTTACATCCATTACATCATACCATTTTATCACCTGCATCCTTTCCATGTTAAGCTTAGTTTGGCATGTGCTCATACATTTCTTTCGTTGAAGCATGGTTCTGTGATAATGTGTACGCGCATATTCCACTAAGAGAATTGTGGTTTGAGGATGTCGGCACATTTTTTGTGTTAGACGTGGTTTGTTTTGTGTCTATACCTTTTCTAGGTAAAATGTGGTTCGGCTTACCCTTTATTCACTGCATCCATTGCATGCATTACATTGTACTTTGTTTTGTTGCATTTGGCATTTAGGATCACGATCTTTCCTTAGCAGATCATTCCTCACTTATATCATACCACCCAATTACTTGTATTCTTTCTGCGAAACACATAGTTCTACATGTGCACACGCCTATTCCACTAAGGGCGTGTTTGATTCACTGGATTAGGGAGGGACAATCCACTATTTGGATTGTAATCCATTGAAGCCTCCTTATCTGCCGTTTGATTTTCTTTTTAATCCGCTGGACATGGAGTCCGGCCGGACTCCTTATCCCCCATATGGGGGATTCCACTGTCTGAGCGGGAGGGGGGGTGTGGGATAATTTTGATAGGATTATTTACTGTTAGGATTAGAGGGGTGAGATGACCATTTTGCCCTCATTATATATATTTTGCTTCCTCTGTAATTGTTGGCACAGATCATTATATGAGAAGAGGCAAAACGGCAAAACCCTAGAGGCGATTCATCTATTTTATGGCTCAATTTCATCAAATCATTCGATCTCCCATCTACACTCAGGTTTAAAACACTTTCTGCATCTTCCATTTTGTTTGGTATTTATTTATTTTATTTCAATTTGGGTTGTTATGGCTGATTTGGTTCAAATTTTATTCTCTTTGTAGTTATTTTTTTGTTTATTTCAAGTTTTTTTTTTCTCTCTTCATCAAACCAGATTTGAGGGATTTTGTTTATGTTATGCCTATTTTGGTGGGTTCTGGGTCTGTATTTGTTGTTGTTGTATTTTTCTTTTTTTGAGCCTTGAAAAAACAGCAGCAGCTCATTGTTAATTGTTAATGGTTGTTAACGGTGCTGGGTCTGTATACAAGTTTGTTGCCTTGACATTATTAGAAGTTGGAACTTATTATTTAACAAAAAACAGAGTATGTGAAGTTGTGTTTTGTTGTAATCTTTGTTGCCTTGCCATTGTTAGCACTTGGAACTTATTTAACAAAAAACAGAGCATGTGAAGGACTGATATGGTGCAGCCCTATGCTCCTCCTTAACCCATTTTGATAATTTAATCTATTAAATATATATATATATATATATATTTATTATAAAATAAGTTAAATTAATCTAATAATTACAACCATTAATAAAGATAAATGAAAAGTATGATTATAAAATATGCTATTTATTTTTTTAAACATAGCTATGGTGAAATTATTAAACTGTTTACTGTCTAGTTTGGGTTTGTTTAAGCCAAGAATGCATTGTCTAGTTTGGGTTTGTTTAAGCCAAGAATGCATTGCTCAAGCTCTGCTCAATTATTAAACATTTCTTTTTCTACATATACTAACTCACCTAATTTTGTTGTTGGAAGTTACCCCAAGATCCCAAAATTTTTTGTGTACTCCATTTTCAATCATCAATAAACTGTATCTGGGTATGGTAGGTATGAAATTTGGCTAATGCCAACTGAATCTTAAACATTGTGTTTTTGAGTTTTTTGCTTCTCAAAGCATGTTATGTTTTGTTGCAAGTTTCCAATAGTTTTCTCCAAACATAGCACCATAAATCATAGATTAGCTACCATCCTCCATTGGGTTTCTTGGAACTTTTTTTCATTGCAAGTTTCCAACAGTTTTTTTTTTTCTTCCAAACATAGCACCATAAATCATAGATTAGCTACCATCCTCCATTGGGTCTCTTGGAACTTTTTTCATTGCAAGTTAACTTTTTTCATTGCAAGTTTCCAACAGTTTCCCCCCCAAACATAGCACCATAAATCATAGATTAGCTACCATCCTCCATTGGGTCTCTTGGAACTTTTTTCATTGCAAGTTTCCAACAGTTTTTTTTTTTTTTTCCAAACATAGCACCATAAATCATAGATTAGCTACCATCCTCCATTGGGTCTCTTGGAACTTTTTTCAATGCAAATTTCTTCTTAGATTTCAGTAGTCCCCAAATTTAAATAAATGGAAAAAAAGTCAACACTCTTTGAATGTGAATGAACTCCGCGTATCTGTGTTCATGTTAGTACTGGTTTAGTTCTGTTTAGCAATGTGATCTTCATTTAAGATTATGGGTGGAGTTAACAAATACCTGAAAAAGCAGTATGAGGTGTGCTATTATTTGTTATGTAGAATAGTTTGATAATCATTGTGAACAACATTTCTGTTTGTGAGGTAAAGTGAATAAATAAATATTACTAGATGAATCACACACTCTGAAACATGTTTCAAAGGAGGCCTTGGCTTCAATTAACTTTTCCAAGTTTACCTGTCATTGGCGTGGCACGTAAAACATAGGGTCGACCCTTGCAATAATTTTCCAGTTATTTTTCTTAGTATTTGAGTTTGAGCATTTCTTTTTATTAAATTTTTTTCTTTCTTTTGATAACTTTCTATTTTAATCTCCCTTTTTCTATACACTATCTATTATATAAAGCACAAAACTTTTGAAGTTTTGTCACCTTTTTCTATATTTAAAACTTCTCTTTAAGTGAAAAGTAGCCTAGAGATGTTCCATTCTTTAAATTATTTGTAATTCTAAATGGTTTTTGTATGATAATTTATTTTGATAGATGGATGAGAATATCAATGACTTTGACGATGAGAGTAATGATGAGCTTGAATTGTACGTAGTACTGCAAGTTGTAATGCATGAGCTATTTGCCTTATGCACTGTAGCTTCTGTTGTCATTCAAGTTATCTTAAAGAAGTATTTATCTAAGTATCCACGTAATCTTATTAGAGGACCTAATCGGTTGCAAGAACAAATGGATCATATTAACCGTTTAGTAAGAGAAAGCGACATAACATGCATTGAACAACTCCGTATGGATCGTCGTTCTTTTATGACTTTGTGCAATATGATTCATACAATTGGTGGGTTAGGACCTTCAAAACATGTCACTTTAGAAGAGAAGGTGGCCTTGTTCCTCTTCATTTTGGCACAACATTTGAAAATACGAAATGTTAAGTTCAATTTCTATAGATCTGGACAGACTATCAGTCGATATGTCAATGATGTGTTAAAGGCTGTGCTACGCTTGCAAGCCAACTTACTTAGCACACCAAATCCTATTACCGAAGCAAACACAGATCCACGATGGAATTGCTTCCAGGTAAATATATTGTCCACAAATTTGGTAACTTTACATTATTTTTTTGATTTTCTTTTGTTCTCTATTTTACCCAAAACAAAAAACCATAACTATTACAATAACTATTCAACTGGTTTGTTTAGAATTGTCTTGGAGCACTTGATGGCACCTATATTAGAGTTCGTGTACCCGTGATTCATCAAGCAGGGTATAGGACAAGAAAGGGAGATGTTGCTACTAATGTTCTAGGAGTTTGCTCCCAACAAATGAATTTCATATATGTGTTGCCGGGGTAGGAAAGGTCAGCGGTCGACTCTAGGGTTTTAAGAGATGCGATCAATCGGCCTAATGGCCTAAGGATTCCAAATGGTAATTTCATGATACTTAATTCTTCCTAAGTTTGTGTATAATAATTGAGTTTAATGCATAACATTCCACACACAGGTTACTACTACCTAGTGGATACGGGCTACACAAATGGGCAAGGATTCTTAGCACCTTACCGTGGTCAGCGATACCATGTGTCTATTTGGAAAGAAGGGGCAACTCCAAGTAATTACCAAGAATATTTCAATATGAAACATGCACAAGCCAGAAATGTCATAGAAAGGTGTTTTGGATTGTTGAAAATGAGATGGGCAATACTTCGCAGTGCATCATACTACCCCATTAGAACCCAAAATCGTATTATCACAGCATGTTGCTTGTTACACAATTTCATTCGACGAGAGATGGAAGTTGACCCTATAGAGGATGACGAAGAAAATCAACCACCAATGGGAGATGATTTCATTGATACTGTTGAGACATCTAATGAATGGACTGTGTGGCGGGATACACTCGCTATGCAATTGTACAACGATTGGTTGGCTAGTGGGGGGGCTGGATGAGAATAGTTTAGTGTTTATTTTCATTACTATTGTGCTCTACTTTGATTTGTTATTAAACCATTTAAATTTTTAATGTGACATTGCTATGTATTTCTATTAATATCTGACAATGTGGATGTTGAATTATTTGATGAGGTATTTTTATTAATATTTGACAATTTATTTTATGAGTTATTAATCATTTATTGTAATGCGTATGAAATGTTGAATGATTACTTTATGCATGCATAATGAGGTATCCAGTTCTCGTAAGAAAAAGAATGATAAGGTTGATTCGTCAAAACAAAGGCGAATTTGGAGCCCACGTGAAGAGGATGCTCTAATTTCAGCATTGGTGTCCATTGTTAATGAAGGAATGAAAGTTGATAATTCTTTCAAGGCGGGCTATCTTGCAAGACTGGAAACTAAATTGGCGGATATCTTACCTGGGACAGATTTACGTGGTTGTCCCCATATTGAATAAAAAATTAAAATATGGAAGAAGCACTATAATTCTGTGTTTGGTATGCTTGCTACTAGTGGGTTTGGATGGAATGACACCGAAAAAAGAATCGATGTGGAGAGTGATAGTGTATGGGAGGCATATGTTCGGGTAAAGTTACCATGATGTAGACAATTTTTTTTTTAATTGCTACATGTTTATGTAACTACTTTTGAAATACACTTTCCTATATTAACTGGGATTAGTTGGTCATTGCAGAGGGACATTGATGCAAAACACTTGAGGAACAAAACTTTTCCATATTTTGATGAATGGATTCAAATATTTGGCAAGGACCGAGCTATAGGGGAGTTTGCTGAAGGGCCTGCTGATGCAGTTGAGGCTATGAATGCTGAGGAAGATGTGTTGTTGCATGGCCTTGCTGATAATGACACTTTTCTTGAACAAATGGGAGTAAATAGTCACACTGGTGAAGGAATGGATTATTTAAACTCAGCAACTCAGCGGCCTTGTGAGAGCTCT
Organism: Camellia sinensis; assembly: GCF_004153795.1. Classification (NCBI taxonomy): domain Eukaryota; kingdom Viridiplantae; phylum Streptophyta; class Magnoliopsida; order Ericales; family Theaceae; genus Camellia; species Camellia sinensis. The sequence continues at coordinate 341,123 of NW_021027230.1, read as the reverse complement.
GCCAAAAAGAAAGACAAGAAAATATCTAGATTTGATGTTGATGTAGTTGAAGAGCTGTCTATGTTTGCTGACAAGTTGGTGGATGTCATGGGTAAAACCAATGAGAAGCTGGAATTCATTGGAAAAATGATGGGGTATTCACATGATGTCGCATCAAAACGAGCATCATTAAATGATGAACTTACAAAGTTGCCAATTACCGTAGATGAAAGGTTAGATGCTTGCGAAATCATATCCCATGATGTCCAAAAGCTTGACATGTTCTTCAACTTGACACATGATGATAGGCTGAGGTGGGTAATGAGGTTGCTAAGTAGGAATGCTCCATAACAAACTTGTGGCATGTGATGGGAATATTTGGTTTTTAGGTTATGCTCCGTAGACTTAATTGTTGCTTTTTCTATTCGTCAAGCACCATATCTTGTGGGTTAAATTATTATATCACGATTTGGTGCCTCTGACTCATCTAGTCATAGGATACTTTTGTTTTGGCTATTGAAGGCTGCTAGTTGTAGGAACAAATATTTGTACCTGCTGACATCCTTATGAACATATACCACTTTCATGTTGGTTATTGTTTTTATTTTGGTTGCTGTACACAGTTATTTGGATGATTGTTAATTGGTGTGTTGTGTGGATTTGTTGGTGTCAATATGAAGTGCTGGTGTGTTGTGTTGGATAAAAATAATTTTTGTTCATTTATTGAGTGCTGGTGTGTTGTGTTGGACATTTATGGAGTGCTGGTGTGCTGGTGTCAATATAATTTTTGTTCATTTATGAGTGCTGTTGTGTTGGATATAAGACCATGAAGTGCTGGTGTGCTGTGTTGGACAAATAATTTTTTTGTGTTGGATAAAAATTAGAAGGGACATGGTCTTATTTATATTGAAAAAATGTGACCATTAAAAAATATAAATATTGGAAAAATATATGTTTCAAACATTGAAAAAAAAATGGTGCTAAAAAAAAAAACATTGAAAAAATTAAATAATTAATTGTGGTCCACTAATCAATTATAAATAAAGATTACATTTAAAGACAAATTTAATATTGTTATTTAGTAAACAATTGAAAAAAGGGTAAAATAGTCTTTTGTTCATTTATCCTTATCTAGTCCGTCCAACCAAACGTTGGATTCACTAAAAATAGTCTTTTCCAGACATCTAATCCCATGAAAAAATAAACACAGGATACACATCCAATCCAACCAAATAGTCTGGGGGATTCACAGTCCCAAGACTCAAGTCTGATGGATTCTAATCCCCTCTTATCCAGTCCGTCCAATCAAACACACCCTAAGAGAAATGTGGTTTGCGGGTTACGACACCTTTTCTGTGTTAAACGTAGTTTGATTTTGCATCTCCATCCCTTTATGGTATTTGTGTGGTTTTGCACTGCTTGTGGTTTGATAATTTAATTACATTGCATATCATTTGCATGGTTTCGTTGCACTGTATATCATTGCATTTTTTTGGTACATTGTGTTTCGTTTTGCATTCTGTCCCTGAACTACGCTGGCTTGATTTCTTGCAAAGGGATATGTAGGCAACCCTCGGGTTCAACCAACTGCATCTGCATTTTGTTTGTTTGCCCAAGTCTTACGGCCTTGTCAAAATAGGTCGTCTCTGGGTTTTGACATTCACATACATCATTTTATGACTCTGAGCTCTGTCAAAGAGGGGCAACTGTAGACACCCCATTTTTGACCGCCCTTAAGACTTGGGGGCCTCAGGTTGATTGTTCGAGGATGAAGGCAGGATGAAGGTTATGCTGTACAAAGGTTCGATTTCTTCGGCAAGGGGAGCTCCAAATCCCAACCTTACACCCCATTTTGGACCAAATTATTTTAGACCTTAAAACCCTCTCTTTCAAAATATTTTTGAAAATGATTATACGATGTTCCGAAGCTTGCATTTCGTTAAATGTTGCACTTTTCGGTAGAGTGGAAATAAATGAAAGAGAGGTGAACTCTTTGAAAATTCTTTCAAAACACCGTATTTAGAGGTTTGGAGTTGAAGAATATTGGAGGAGAGGGAATAAACCTAGTTGGTGGAGAAGTTGGGCATGAACTGTTAAGACAAAACTGGGAAGCCTTCACTAAATCAGGTCTATCCTTTGTACACTTGGACTTAAGTTGTGAGGCCACCACCATTGGAAAGTGGACTTCCCAGGCTTCATTTCTCACTCAAGAATCTCCAAAAGCCGAGTCCGGATGAGGGAGATATGGCTGGTTGAAGTTAGGCATTAATCCGATTGAGCTGGAAATAAGAAACCTTCACTGGAAGAGGCATATCTTTTTACACACTTGAAATTTTAAAGTGAGGCTTCCATCATTGGAAAGAAGACTTACGGGGCTTCAATTTAAGCTTAAGAATGACCTACAAAGGAGTCCAGATGAAGGAGATATACCAATTTCAAGTTGGGCCTCGACCACCAATGAAAAATGTCGGCCACTGGTGAAAAAAGCTCAGATTTTGTAGATATTTTCATCCAACTGTCTCCCACAAGCTCCAGCTATCTGTTTTGTTGATATTTTCGACCTGTGTTGTCATTTTTCTATATATAGAGGCCATTCTCTATTGTTTTAAAGGTTAGAACATTTTGAAGGTTGAAGAAATTTTGGGAGCCTCTCTCTCTACAATTCTCTCTCTTTAGATTTTTCTCTCTCTTGAACTTTTGTCATATAAGTAGAGATATACTTCTAGTTTGCCTATCAACCCTTAATCGAACTTGACCATTTTTGGGCTAAGGTTACTTGAGGCCCTCTTTGAGCTCTAGAAGGTGATTTTAGCATGATTTTGGCTTGCATTGTTGCCTAAATTGTGCCTTCCCTTCATGAGGTAGAAACTTCTCTTTGCTAGCTTAATTTCTATATTTGTTTTGCCATCTTTTTACGCTGTTTTTGAGTTGCTTTTGAACTCCAAAAAACTCTGTTTTTATGGTTTAAAAATGGTGGTTTAAGGCCTTTTTGAGTTTGGAGGTAGTTCACCCTTTTGCTTCTTAGCTTGTTAAGCTTTTTGAGCTATCTTTCATCACTTTGAAATCAAACTTTTTGGGCCTTTTAACCACTGAATTTCAGAGATTTTTCAGTGGCAAAAAAATTATTTTGAAGTGCAAAATTGGAGGAGTTAACCTTCCCTTTTTGTGTCTTGTTTGCATGCCTAGTTAGCTTCATATGTTAGCATGTTTTTGTAGGTTAACTTAGCTTATTTCTAGCATGTTTTTGCCTCTGATTTGGGCTACTGTAGCTCTGTTTTGGGTTGCTTGTGTTGTATGAGTAGTCTTTTGCATGGTTGTAGTGTAATCCCATGTTTTAACTTATTGTTTTAGCTACTCTTGTCTTCATTCCAGCATGTTTTCCAACTGATTTTGGGCTTTAAAAACTCGGTATTTTTGGGCTGAAGCTTGGGTCCTAAGGCCATTAAAGGTTATGGGGTTGATAACCCTTCTTTGTACCTTGTTTTGGAGGTCTTTGCCCTTGTGTTTCCCACCCTTTTGCTATCTTTTTCCAAGCTTTTAAACACTATTTTTTAGAGCTATTTCAATGGATAAAAGCATGTTTTGAAGTCCAAAAATGGAGGAGGTAGCCTCCCCTCCTTGTGTCTTGCTTACTTGTCTAGCATGCTTCATGTTTTAGCCTATTATTCTAGCTTGTGTTAGCATAATTTTAGAATGTTTTATGCTATATGTTGGGCTGTTTTGCAACTATTTTGGGTGGTTGTTGCTTTTAAGCTTTGTTTTGTATAGTTGTGGTGCAATTTCCTTCACTAGCTTAGTGTTCCTAGGCTTTGAGCATCATTTGTGTGTCTTGGTTGCATGTTTTAATGCTTTTTATGCCTAATTCCAGCACTGAAATCTCTGCAATCTTCCTCTATTCTTCACTTTTTTCATTTGCTTTGAAAGTGATTTTAAACCATTTGCTTGTCTAAGTGTGAAATTGAGACATTCATGCTTAATGGTTTAATCTCTTCGGGGGTTCATTATCAACGGCATGAGGTCTCTTTCATGCCCAGGGCACTTGTGGTTTAAGCCCACTTTCCATTAGAGGACACTCACTTTTGGACTAATCAATTATAGTATGGATTGGTAATCTAAAATGAGTAAACAAAAATGAACAAGTAAAAGAGGCAAGATAAAGCATCTTCGTGTTGCATTGCATGTGTTCGTATCAGACGTTAATTTGAACATGAGGAAAATGGGACATTTCACACTCAAAGTGATGAAACGTGTCTCTTTCCTTGGTCACCATCACCATTGATCATGCATGATAGGGTAGTGGTTTTGTTGAGTCTTGTTTTGCATTCATTAAGCTTGTACAAGCTTAGTTCCTTAGCCATCATGCATGGAAATTGCTTGGTTGATGGTTTGAGGGCCAAGAACTACACTCCTTTAAGCTTGTGTGATGATAAGGAGGGTAGCAGTACATACACTCCTTGAGAATACACTGTTTTGCCTCTGTTTGCTCTCTGTTGCAGCAAAAAATGAAGTTCAAGGCAGGGGTAGCCAATCAGCCACCAGTAGTGGCCGATGGCCATCAGCAGTAGCCGACCAGCCACCAATGGTAGCCGACCGGCCATCAATGAAGAAAGTTGTTCAATGTGTTCCTGAGGTGGAGCAGAGGTGTTCTGGAAGTTGATGCAATTTTCATCGATCAAAGATGTGCAAACAGAGGCTGCAATGGTAAGGCGGTGGATTTTCGAGAGGAAACCAACCGAGCATGCATGTGTCTCTCGCCCCGAGGCCATTTATTTTCTTTATTCATGCAAGTGTTGTAACTATTTAATTAGCTTAGATAGTTAATTATTTAATCGTTTTAATTAGCGTAGCATAAGTTAGTTAATTCGTTTCAATTGTGTTGTAATAGTTAGCTTAATTAGCGTAGCTAGTTAGTTAGCTTATTCATTCGGACCCTCCTTCGCGAGGGCGTAATGTTGTAATAAGTTTGTGCGTGTGTGCATGTCTTCCAACCCCACGTCTTTCTCCCTTTTACTTAACCGCTTTCGATGGTTAGTTTAGGGACATTTTCAATTAGCATATCGCATGCTTGCATCCATTCACTTGTCTTGCATGCACCGAGGCTCGGCACATCATTCAAACTGCATTGTAATTTCAATACTTTGTTGAATACATGTTCAATCGCATGTTATCAAATTGAATCAATCGTATGCCATATTAGTAGTCGAGCCTATTAATTGCATTATTGCATGTGTTGCATTAGACATCTTGTATAGTTAGGAATCATGCATTATTTTCTAACTAGTTTCTGTTTTGGCTTGGAGTACTCGGTAAGTCTTTATGCTTTAGCATACTTGCATGAGTGTGATTGCCATATTGCCATGTTTCGCATGCTTTCCATGAGGCTATGTGCTTACTCGATAAATTGCATGAATGCTCGTGGATGAAGGCTTGTTGTTTGAATTGGAACGACTCAACAAATGTATGTTTTAAGCCCACTTTATTATGGAAAATCAAATTTTAAGTCCACTTGAGGTGGCAAATCCGCATCCTTTAAGCCCACTTGAGGGTGGCAAACTCAAACCATTTTCACAAACAAACATGACTTGAAATGTTCCAATTCTTGCGACTAGTCTATACTTGCTTGTGCGCATCACATAGTATAGTTAGCTAATAACCGGAATAAGAACGCATAATGTTTATAAAATATCATATCATGGTTAGTAGAGGCTGCTCCGTTGATCGGGCGAGCGGGGTTTCTCAATTCGTGACCTTTCCCCTCCGTACCCAAGTTCCCGAGCCGAGGCAACTTTAGTGATGATGGACACATGGCCTTTGGCACGAGTCAGGGTTTCCTAAATATTCCCAAAATAAAATATTTAGGTTGGCGACTCTGTATTTGACAAAGTAGTCCAATTTTGGTATTATTTGATTTAAAATCGATTTTCCAAAATGATTTGTCGGATTCAACTCTGTGGTGTTTATCAATTTCATATTGCACTTGTGAGACTAGATTCAGAACCGCGGGAGTCTCAACTGTGAGGCATTCTTTTCAAACCCTTTCTGAAAGGCAGGGGCGCGGAAAAAGGCGATTCCACACTATTGTAGCACCAACGAGGTACATTCATTTTAAAATGGTTGTTATTTCTACGCTAACAAGAGCAAAATACTTTCAAATGTTTTACACATTTACAAAAAAATTGAATGTAATAATACATACAACAAGTTGAAATTGACATTATTTCTTCACATAAAAATTTTACCCATGGCCAACATGATTTTGCCACATAGCAGTAGCAATTTCATCCCGGATGTTCGATTGGTACGTCAACCCATGTTGTGACATGTCAACATAGTCAGCTTCGCCTCCAACAAACCCATCTAGTGTTGCTGCAGCCGCCATTTCATTATCAGCTTCCATGAAGAATGAGGCTAGAGTTGCATGCAAACGGATCCAATTGTGCACTACACAACATGCAATGACGAGGGGTCCTTGTCTTGTGGACTTGTAATTTGGCATGGACTGTAATATTGGCAAGCGCTTCTTCAGAACACCAAATGTTCTTTCTATGACATTGCATAACGACGAATGTCGACGGTTAAACAATTCCTTGGGTCCAGAATAATGACAGTCATGAAACTCTTGCAAGTGATAGCGTTGGGAACGAAATGGGGCAAGAAATCTAGACATGTTTGCGAAGCTGGCATATACTAAATAATACTTGCCTACATGCAAATAATGTGGGCAATGCTCTGTCAAATACATGTGCAGGAAAATAAACATTTAAGACTAAACAGGTAGTTATTTGGTGACACTCACCATGGGGTGGGTGTTGGAAATGTAGATCAACTCTTGTACTTGAGTCAACTAAAATTGTGTTGTCGTGGGCACTACCTTCCCATCTAGAATTGATAAATGTGAACAACATGTCGAAGTCACAAAGCTACGAGTACATTTTGTGATACAGTAGCTTTGCGACCACGGGATGTATTCTGTCGTGAGGCTGGGACCTACGCATCCACCAATGTGCCATTGATAGCATCAACACAATACTATTTGAAATAAATTAGTTTGACATAAACGCAAAACAAACCTAGATATTATTTGTAAAACATTAAAAAAAATAATAAAAACATTTAATTCGTTACTGTTATTGAAAACTTACAACACAAACATGTAGTCATACCTTGAACCAAGGAAAAAATCTCCTATCATTTAAAATTTTTGCCGGTATCTCATCTTGATTAAGTGGTTTGATAACCGTTGATGCAATGCATAATGATTTTGATGTCCCAACAAATAGTTTCAGTGGAGTCTCGTTCCTCCCGGGGCGTTCGGGGACGTCTACACCTACGCATCCACCAATGTGCCATCGATAGCATCAACACAATCCTATTTGAAATAAATTAGTTTGACATAAACGCGAAACAAACCTATATATTATTTGTAAAACATGAAAAAAATAAAAAAAACATTTAATTCGTTACTGTTATTGAAAACTTACAACACAAACATGTAGTCATACCTTGAACCAAGGAAAAAATCTCCTATCATTTAAAATTTTTGCCGGTATCTCATCTTGATTAAGTGGTTTGATAACCGTTGATGCAATGCATAATGATTTTGATGTCCCAACAAATAGTTTCAGTGGAGTGTTGAAATCTATCGGCTAGTAATCTATGCCAGTCATTTTGTGCAAAAGTGTACAAAAAAATGTCAAGCGATTCCTCGACACTGATATGCATATGTTTAGTTTCGACTAAGCCATTTTGAAGTATGGTGTCCTTCAATAAAATGAATGTTTGGGCATCCATTCGCATGATGTCCATCATTGTTTCTGGATGGCCAGTTAATAAACTAAAGATGTAGTCATCACCTCTGAATGGACAAGTTCGTTGCGGTCGTCAACTGGTTGACGCATTGATATGCTCATTCATAAAAGCAATCATGAAAAAGTCTATAAAATCTTCAATGACCTCATCCTCCTCTAATGACATCTCCATTGCATTGTTTTCTGTGTCAAATGACATATTGTTTCGGCTACATGACAATAACGCATAAGTATTAAAAAATTATTAACAACATGCTAAGTATTACTATTATTGGTGAAATTAAAATAAACCACTGCCTACAATCTGTTAGCCTTACTTATTTATCGAAGTAGATGGAAACGTACATGCCAAGTAAAAACATGTTAATATTTAGTCTAATTGTCATTACTATCTTTTCATATTGTATGTTCTGTGTAAAATTGAAAGTCGAAGCAGAAATAAGAAAACAGACATCATCAAATATTAATATGTAAAACAGAAACAATTTTAAAAATTATAGAAATAAACAGAGAAAGACAGAAAAAAAGAGAGCATGTCATCAGGTGAAAAATAAAATTAATAAGAACAACATAGACATCATCAAAGCATGTTGGACAACAACAACGAGAACCACAAGCTCGATCAAGCCACAACTTCTCCATTCACTGCAAAGCTAGAATTATAGCTAGGCGCATATGGGCAGGAGTATGCATAAAAAACCTTCGCCATTCCTTGTCTTTGAATAGTGTCAGTGCTCTAATGTACTGGACCGGTGGTATGTCCCCAAGCTCTAACAGGGCATCTTGACATGCATCAAGAGAATAGTCATCACCACCTACACTTACAGCCTCTGTGTCTGTTGATCGGGCACGAGAATGTTCCGTTTTTGCCTGTACATAGGTAGTGAAAGCTATGCATACATCATCAATGCCACTTGGCCGTGACCTTTTAGAACGACCACTATTAGTCTGGCTAGTTGTAGGGTCCCTCTTGTGACTTTTGCCCTTTGATGGTTCTATGTACTCATCACCGAATAAGTCAACAGTAATAAGTTCGGCCGCATTACTCCCACCAGCTCCAAGAGACCAAAATTTATTAAGCATTTCATCCTCTTCATCAGAGTCAGAAGCTCCTTGTGTGGATGCATGGGCCAAGGCCCCTGTGGCATAACAGTTTTCAACAATTTCGGTCATTTCTTAAAAATACTCAAATCCTTTTGTCCTAAATTTCTTAACATTTTTTGTTGCCTACAGCAAGTGAACATATTAAAAATAAGCGTTCTGTATATGCTATAAAATGTTACAAAAAAAATTGAAAAGGGTATAGGTTAATTCGATAACATATCCTAAAATTCATCGGGTGCAACAACCATTCCTACAATGGGATCCCATCCCAGATCGGTCTGTGCTTGCAATCGCTTGAAGGTTTGGTAATCAGCTTTCAGTTGTTGATATTTTTGTCTTACCTGTTTTGGTGTGTATTGAAACCCATAAAATTTTGTAACTCAGTTGCAAAATGAGTCCAATGCCTAATTGTCCACACAGTACTACGACCTGTTGTTTGATTTTTATGTACCTCAACTTTCAACATGTTGATTAGCTTCATTTCTATTCTGGAACTCCACATTCGTGTGTCTTGATTGTCATCAAAATTGTTGCCATCCATCTAACAATACACAATTTATATCTAAACTAATCTGAATTGGATATTAAAAAATAAATGCAAGAATCAATTCCAATTATGTTTTCGTAGGAAAGAAAGTGCATCAGTTGAAGTTGTTAATAGTGTTGGGAAAAATAGATACAAGAGGAAAAGCAGAAAAAAAAGAATAATATTGGTAGGAAAAAAATATATATCAATTCAAGTATTAACAGTGTTATATAACAGGAAAAAGCATAATATAATATGCAAAAAGTTTATGAGAGAAGTGTATACAGTAGAGTCGGAAGTCCGGTGGGATGACCGGCCAGTTGTCCTGGCGGTTGACCTATTTGATAGAACATTTCTCCTCTCAGCTATTACATACCAGATCGAGTAAAGGACTGAATGGCTAGCAGATCCATTGAAGGATATATGAAGGATTGAACGATATACGACTAGCAGATCTACACAAGGATATACATACCAGAGAAGTAGGAGTGGAATAGTTGTCCCCGATGACTGAGTGGGTACAGTGGGTGGATGTGCGATTCATCGGTATGCGTCTGATTGGAGAATACGTTTCACAAATTTGGCCTGACACACATAAATTGGGAATGAATTTGGGGAATTTTGAGGAAATCAATGAGTTGTAATTTAAAATTTGAAAGAAATTTATGATGTAGTTATCCTCGGTCTTGTCGTTGTTTCGTTGCTTGGAGAGTGAATCATCCACAACGCACAAACTGCAACTTACTTGATTTGTGGGAGCTGTTAAATGCGATTATGGGTGGAGAGGGGGTTCATAGACATACTTTATATTCGAAGGTCTCAGTTCACAGAGCAACTTGGCTGTAGACTTGACTTTCTTCGCGCGCTCCCCTTTTGGAGAGGCGCGAATTGGTCTCCTACAGTTGGGACTCCCGTCACGGTTCTGAATCTAATCTCACAAAGCACAATGTGAGACTGATAAACACCAAAGAGTCCAATCCGGAAAATCGTTTTGGAAAATCAGATTTTTAAATCAAATAATGCCAAACTGGACTGCTTTGCTAGATTACAGAGTCGCCATCTAAATATTTTATTTTGGAAAATTTAAGAAACCCTGACTCGTGCCAAAGGCCATGTGTCCGTCATCACCAAAGTTGCCTCGGCTCGGGAACTTGGGTACAAGAGGGGAAGGTCCTGAAATGAGCACCCCCGCTCGCCCGATCAAAGGATCGGCCTCTACTAAGCATGATATGCTGTTTTACAGACACATGTGTTCTTATTTCGGTTATTAGCAAACTTTACTATATGGCGCAAACATACAAGTATAGACTAAATCGCAAAAAATTGGAACAAAGCAACTCACGTTTGTTTTCGAAAATGGTTTGAAAGTGCCACCCTCAAGTGGGCTAAAACGCGGATTTGCCATCAAACATGATGGGCTTGAAACATGATTTTGCCACTTCGCAAAGTGGGCTTAAAACTCACATTTGATGAATTGTTCCAATTCAAGTAATAAAGCCTTCATCCACAGGCATTCATGCAGTTAATCACTTAAGCAAATAGCCTCATGGCAAGCATGCGAAACATGGCATCACTCACACTCATGCAAGTATGCCAAAGTGTAAAACTTACAGTGTACTCCGAGCCAAAACAAAAGCTAGTTAGAAATCATGCATGATCCTAACTATACCAGATGCCTAATGCAAGACATACAAAAAAGCAACTAAGTAGGCTCGGCTATCTAAGATGGCATATGAATGTAATTTGATAACATGCTTTGAAACACGTATTCAAATAGGTATTGAAATACGATGCAGTTTGAATGATGCGCCGAGCCCGGTGCATGCAATACAAATGAATGATGCAAACATGCAAGCATAAGGTATGCTAATTGAAAATGATCCCTAATCTAACCATCGAAAGTGGATAAATAAAAGGGAGAAAGACGTGGGGTTGGAAGACATGCACACACACACGCACACTTATTACAACATTGCGCCCTCTCGAAGGAGGGTCCGAATAAATAAGCTAAGCTACACTAAGCTAAGCTAATTATTACATAATGAAACTAATTAACTATTCTAGCTAATTAATTACAAACCACTTGAATAACTAACTATGCTACGCTAATTAAAATATTACAAAACAGATTAAACTAATTAATTACAAAACATGTAAATAATCAACTACAACTAGCTAATAAAGAAATGAAGTGGCCTCGCGGGCGAGGGAGACATGCATGCTCGGCTGCTTCCTCCCGAAAATCCAATGCCTTGCCAGCGGCTGCCTCTGTTTGCACTTCCTATGATTGCTGAAAATTGCACCAACTTCCAGACTCCTTTTGCTGCAAACATGGAACCCTCTTGCATAAGAATGAACTGGTGGCCTGTCTGCCACCCTAACTGGCCGATCGGCTAGTAAAGGTGGCTAGTCGGCCACCTGCTTTTCTACAATGCTGTTTTTACTGCAACAGTGAAACAGAGGCAAAGTAAGGCATTTTGCAGGAAATGTATGTACTGCCACTCTCCTCATCATTTCTCAAGCTCAAAGAAGAGTGGCACTCGATTCTCAAGCCACCAATCAAGCATCTCAATGCATGATAGCCAAAGAGCCAAGCTTGTACAATGTTAATGAATGCACAAACAAGACTCGAAAAACCTCCACCCTATCACGCATGATCAAGGGTGTCGGTGACCAAGAAACGTGACACGTTTCATTATTTTGAGTATGAAACGTTCCACATTTCTTGTGTTTGGATTAACGTCCGATCCAAGCACATGCAATGCAACACAAATGCTTATCTTGTTCATGTTTTACGTTGCTCATTTTGTTTACACATTTTACATTACCGATTAATCCTTTAACTAAAGGATGGTTTAAGACATGAGAGGGCCCATGCCTTTGGCTAGGAGGAACCCTCAAAAGAGAGTTAAAGCCATTGAGCACAAGCTCTGTCTCAAGCCTAAACACAACCCTAAGGTTAACCAACCCTCAAAACAAATAGAAAAAAGAAGAAATGAGGGAGGTTGCAGACTTTTAGTGCTGAAATGACATGACAAATAATGCTAAACATGCAAGCAACACATGCACAACATGTTAAGGGCGAAAAGCATTGAAACTAGTAAAGAACACTACACTAGAGGCATGCATTATCAAGCTTGAATGACCAAATCAGCTCTGGACAGAGCTTAAACATGCCAAATCAGTGGCTAAGTCATGCTGGAATAGAAGCTTAAAAGGCAAGAAAATCATGCGCACAAATTGGCTCGCAAGCAAGGCATAAAGCACAACTCTCAAAAGCGATGAAAAATTGAAATATGTGAGAGTGTGACATAGGTACATGCACTGAAATCACATGCTATATGATGCTATGGCATGCAAACAACACAAGCAAAGCATGTTCGAGGCCTTGAAACACAAAGCTAGTGAGGCCAACTATACTATAGCTATACAAAGCAAAGCATATATGAATAAGACCACTCAAAATAGAACTAAATCATGGCAAATTAGTAGCAAAAATGTGCTAGAGTTAAGCTAACACAAGCTAGAATGACAGGCTAAATCATCAAACATGCTAGGCTAGTAAGCATGATTGCACTACAAGTGCAAGAGGTAAGCAAGAAGTGACTCAACCAGCCAAAAATAGAGTTAAAGAGGGTCAAAATAGAGCCTAAAACATGCTTGAACTAAGCTACAAAAAGGGAGAAATACATGCTCACATATTAGGCCATCAACACATGCAAACAAAACACAAGGAGGGGAGGCCACCCCTTACTATTTGGGACCTCAAAACCAACTTTCTACCACTTAAATTCTCCTGGAATTCAATGGTTAATAGGCCAAGAAAAGATTGTTTTAAAAGCCTTAAAAGATGGCACAAAGCTTAGCAAAGAAGCTACAAAAGAGGGTGGACCACCCCTAACTCCAAAAAGGCCTTAAACTACCACTTTTAAACCTTAAAAATGGAGGTTTTTGTAGTTGAAAACTAGGCCAAATACATCATACAAAGGTGGCCAAACAAGCAACTAAATAACGCTTTAAAGAGGTAAGCTTAATACCCTTGAAGCACAGTAACAAACAACACAATTTCTAAGCTCAAACCACTCCTAGAAGCTCAAACAAGTCCTCAAAGAACCTCAGCTCCAAGGTGAAGGTGTTTGTTCTAGGGTCTCTTTGCAAGAGTGTAGGAAATTCTCACTTTCAAGCACAATTTATAGAGAGAGAGGCCGAAATTTTGCTCACCAACATTTTGTAACCCCTAAAATGGGAAGAGACCTCCCCTTATATAGGAATGCAAGCCAAAAGCTTGCTTCCATCCCTCCATACACGTGTATGGAGGATGCATTTAGTGACCAACAGCTGGCACACAAAATATCTTAAAAGGAGAAAAATGGCCGTCGGCCACCTCCCCTAGCCGACCGGCCACCCAAGGTGGCCGACAAGGCCTTTCCTCCCTCCAGGCAAGGGGCACCAAGGTCTGGCCCCAAAACAAGGCCAAAACACAGAGAGTTTCGAGGCTCAAAGACAAGGCATTCCGCCGAGAGCTTCGGGCACTCAAAACGAGCACAAACATGCACAATCATCGCATGCGCAAACGATGACATTTGAGTCCTAAGGTCGGTCAAAAATGGGGTGTCTACAATTGCCTCTCTTTGATAGAACTCGGAAGTCATGAAATGACGGGAGTGAATGTCAAAGCCTAGAGACGACCCATTTTTGACAAGGCCGAAGACCTAGAAAAACAAGCAAGATAACAATATAGATGCGCCTGCAGGTTGGGGAAAAACGAGAATCATATACATAATGCATAACATAACTTATGATCATGCAATGAGAGCTGTAATGAAACATTTTAGATGCAAATGCTATGCAAAGAAATGCTACAGCTAACTCGTACATAAGCAAGTAAGCAAACACGCCACGTATGGGAATTATAAACCGAACCAAATTTCATGTAGAAATGATGTAAGAAAATTATGCAACCTTAACTGTGCCTTACGCAGAAAAAGATAAAGAACAACACCAACATCGGGCACACCCGAGGTGGCAAACAGGACTCCAACACATGGTGCATGCAAGGAAAGAAATGGTGTGAACCCAGGGACACACGACAAGGTTACGAATTCAAGAGAGCACATAATAACAAGTGGAACACATCCAACCATTATGCAATCGAAACAAAGAGCGGTATAAGAAACGGGATCCGTCCATGTGCATTTAACTAAAGCACACTAACGCACCACACGCAAGAGGCAAAAGAGAGCAGTGCAAACACCGAAGGGTGGGTATAAACATCAGAGCACATTCCAATGTTTCTAACCAAAACAGAGTGGTATAAGCGTCGAAACACAGTCCAAGCACTTCTAATCGGAAGGGGTGGTATAAATGTCAGGCACACGATCTAAACGCTTCTAACCAAAGGAATGGTATAAACACCGACCGTACCCGAGTGTTTCTAACCAATGCAAGGTATAAACGTTAGGCACACAACCCAAACGCTTCTAACCAAAGGGGAGGTATAAGTGTCGGGCACATGGTCCAAACGCTTCTAACCGAAAGAGTGGTATAAACATCAGGCACACAATCCAATGTCTCTAGCCAACAGGGTGGTATAAGTGTCGGACACACGTCCCAAACGCTTCTAACCAAAGGGATGGTATAAACATCAGGCACACAACCCAATGTCTCTAACCAACGGAGTGGTATAAGTGTCGGACACACATCCCAAACGCTTATAACCAAAGGGATGGTATAAACATCAGGCACACAACCTAATGTCTCTAACCAACGGAGTGGTATAAGCGTCGGACACACATCCCAAATGCTTCTAACCAAAGGGATGGTATAAACATCAGGCACACAACCCAATGTCTCTAACCAACGGAGTGTGGTATAAACATCGGGCGTACCTGAATGTTTCTAACCAACAAAGAGGTATAAGTGTCGGACACATAGCCCAAATGCTTCTAACCAAAAGAATGTCGGTGTAAACACCGGGCGTACCCAAATGTTTCTAACCAATGCAAGGAGTTCAAAGGACAGGAACGATCTTACCTGGAGTTCCTCTGAATGAACCGTACATACAATATCATGCCTGCACGAGAAAGAAACTTTGACAAGTACAATATGATAGGAATGCATGTTCAATGCAACATCAATAACCATGATACAATGCTTAGAGAGGCATGCTTCATGCACATTATGCCAAGAACAAAACATAAGCATAACATGGTGCGTGTTCTAGGCAACATCTAATGCATGTTCAATGCAACAAATACGGAGAATTTCTATACGAATGCAAGGGCATGCACAATGAAATACAACGTGACATGCACATTCTATGAAAACATAAGAACATGTGTAGTACAACGAAATGCGACGTACATGTTCTGTGCACAATGATAACAATACATTATTCAATGCACATCCATAGCATGTTCAATGCAAAATGTCGCATAAAGAAATATGCGCCTTAACAAGGCCAACTCAGTTGCAACCTCTGATTTACCTCTCAGAGGGACTACAATGTGTTTCAAAAGGATACACCTCGTTCATGCCGGCTGACGATGAGTCTCACATCGAAGACATGAATTGAAACTCTCGCGGAGACATTTTGAGTTGAAAAGTGAACTTTTCTTGCACTTTCTTGGGAGCCAGGGACTCAAAACAGTCTGAAAACACACAGGGAGGATATTGGACACCTGCCGGCCACCATGAAGTGGTGTCGGCCACCTGCTAGAGCTGTCGGCCACAAAAACTGGCCGGTCGGCTAGTTATGGCAGATTCCGGCTAGTTTGGTCTTTTCGCAAGGAGAACTTTAAAACCACATTCCCAAAACACATTTGCTCACACCCACAACGCCAAAATATCTTCCTCTTCCTTCCTAGACCCCTTTTTCTCTTAGATCTGGGCTTTACACGCGTTTTCCAATGCCCCTCGCGAAGTTGATTCGCTAAAACCTTTCGGTTTCTTTCACTTTGAACCGATCAAAACTTGTTTTCGGAGCTTTTTTCCTCCACATTCACCATTTGAGGTTTGTTTCCCCCAAGTTTGTCTTGAGTTTGGTGCCTTTTCTCAGGCTTTGACTTTCTTTGACTTTTTCTCTTTCTGAGAGTCGACTTTTGGGCATTTTTCGCCTATTTTTCTCATTTTTGCCTATTTTTTCACTTTCCTTTCAAATGGCAGACGACGCGCCACACGACGAGGGTTCTCTGAGGATGGAGGGGGATCCCGACGTCATACCGTTGCCGCCTAGAGTCCAGTCCTTCAACCCCGAGAGGTACCGCCTTGAGGCACATGTACTACCACCAAGCACAGTCTGCCACTTTACTGGATTTGCACGGCGCACACCTGCAGATCTTCTACTATGGGAGCCGGAGCCCCACTTGTCTCATGATGCGCCTGAGGTATATACTGCACTATTTACATTTTCTGCCCTGCACTTTACATTTCTTGTATAGTTCACGCTTTTACCTTGTATTTCATCTGCTTGTTCATAACATACGTACATACTATATCTCTGCTCATTTTGAACACACCTCACACACTGGATTTTTGCTCATTCTGAACATACTTCACACGCTGCATTTTTGTTCACCCTAAACACATCCCACACACTGCATTTCGGCTCATCCACACAGGTGGACTCTTGTTTCACTCGCGGATATGGATCGACCGCAGCGAGGGAGTGGTATATGGACCTCCCCGACGGCATCTGGCAGATCATTGACGATGCGGGGTTTGGCCTATTCTGCATGGGGCTCTCACGTCTCATTGAGAGCAGGACCCTTTTAGGTGCATTGGTAGAGAGATGGTGGAACACCACCAACTCCTTCTATTTCTCTACCACCGGGGACATGACGATGACCCCGTATGACTTCGCCCTGTTGACAGGCCTTGAGGTGGGAGGTCGGTCGATCCCATACGACTCTGACATGGGTGAGTGGTAGGCTGCTTGGACTTATTTACTGGGAGCACACCCGCCCATCTTCCGCTCAGGGACGGTCAGATATACCTGGTTCTCAGACCACTTCAGAGGGACTGAGCCTGTGACAATCGAGGCTACAGAGCAGTACGCCCGAGGTTTCTTAATGTTCCTCTTTGGCACTACCTTGTTCGCCGACAGGGCGAACACAGTCGGGCTGTATCTTCTGAGAGCCTTAGTAGACCTATCCCAGGTTTGTCACTATGATTGGGGTGGCGCTCGTAACGACCCCAAAATGCGTATAAGAAGTCATCCTTATTTAACTATGGGATAATGTGTTTTAATTTAATTATATCTATTGGAATTGAAGAACTATTTGTTGAGTTATGACTTTAAAACTGGAATTGACGACCTTTGTGGGTTCAGAAATCGGAATTGAGTAAATAGATATATTAATGGTAATTTTTAAAGCTATTTGGGAAAAGTAATTGGAAATTTAATTTGTTTGATTCGTTAATGCATATTTGGGTGGTTAACTTTGTACTGCAAATTGAAGGCCCTAGAGGCTTCAGAAACCAGAACAGGGGACATATTTATGATCAGCACAATTTTTAGAGTCACCTGAGAACTTTAGTTGAAATTTGATTTCGTGCAATTCGTAAGGCCACGTTTAGCTCTCCCTATTGTGTTAAGACATGTGTGTGTGTTTATTTATATATATAGATATGTCTTTGAGTGGTTGGTCTCATCTTTTGGGAGCCCTAAATATCTAAAAGAGAGAGAAGAGAACCGTGAGGGAGAAAAGAGAAGAGAGACCAAGATTCTTGAAGAAAAGCTTAACAATCATGGGGGTTTGAAGAGGATTGAAGGGAATTGAAGAAAGAGAAGGGAGATCAACCATGGAGGCTTGAGGAATGGAGGAGAATTAAGAGGAAGACAAAGATTGAACTGAGGTATGATCATCTATCTTGAATCCTTATGTTTAAAGCATCAATTACATGAAATCAGGGATTGATATGGAAGATGTGAACTTTGAACCCCAACTATGGCTATATTATGCTCTTGTGTTCTTGTGCTTGGGAATTGAGTAATATTTTGAGTTATGATGTTTGATAGAGATTAATAATGTGAAATTGGTCATGTATTAAAGGGTTTTGGGCTTTGATTTACATGGAATTAAGGTTTGATTTTGAAAATGAGAAGTCCCAAATTTTCAGCCATTTTCGGACTACAAACTGCCCAGGGCCACACGTGCGGCTCTGTTTCCCGTACGTACGGGAGACGGCTCTATTCAGCCAACTTTGAATAAGCATATCTTTTGCCTCGGGACTCCGTTTTAAGTGATTCTTGAGCCTAAAATCAATCCCCGGAAGTCTAGTTTCCAATGGCTGTGGTCTTACTCCCAAATTCTAAATACAGAAATAGTTATGCCCAAATTAGTGACGACTGTTCACTTTCTGTCAACCAATTTTATACCATTTCTTTACCTAAACCATTTCCCATCGATTTCCCATATTTTCTGAGACGTGGATTATAACTTATTAAGGAATAATGAGCTTGGTACCACCATGGCTAATTGATTGAATGATCAAAGAGAATAAGTAAAGGATCGAGTATAATCTCATATTATGTGTTGTGCACTGTACTTGTAGGTTAAGACGAGGACATCGTCCCATTACTACCGGGAGCCGATCACTGTGAGTAATAGTAGTGTAACAATATGTTTCACTTACTTCATGTGATTATGATTTATGTATTGTTATTTGTGAATGGTCTATTCCATTGATGTTGTGCTTTGATTCAATTAATCGATATGCTTGAATAATGGCATTGATATGGACCTAAGGTCGTTCTGTCCCTAGTAATAGACGTGGGCCCGAGGCCATTATGATGTGAATTGTTCTGTCCCTATTAATGTAGTGATACACTTGCCTTCTATTAATAGTTATTATTAATGTTCTGTTATCCGCAAGACAACTATGTCAACTTGTAATAAACCATGGGAAAATCTTTGTGCACTATTGAGTAATAGTATTGTAGCAGTACGTTTTGCTTACTGTTAATAGTTAATACTGACGTTCTATTTTCTTTAAGTTAATTATCTGAATTCGTGATGAACAAATGGAACATATGTGTATTATGGAACATTGATATCTTTGTGTATCTGGAATCATTCTGTTTTGTTAATAATGGGCCCGAGGCCAATCCGTTGATATCTGGGCCTGAGGCCGCTTTGCATAATATGTTGGGCCTAAGGCCGTTCTGTATTATCTGTGGGCTTAAAGCCAATCTGTATCATGTCTGGGCTTAAGGCCGTTCTGTATCACATCTGGGCTTATAGCCGATCTGTATTATATCTGGGCTTATAGCCGATCTGTACTGTATCTAGGCTTATAGCCGATCTGTATTATATTTGGGCTTACAGTCATTCTGTATTGTATCTGGGCTTATAGCCGATATGTATTATGTCTGGGCTTATAGCCGATTTGTATTGTATCTGGGCTTATAGCCGATCTGTATTATATCTGGGCTTATAGCCAATCTGCATTATATCCGGGCTTATAGCCGTTCTGTATCATATCTGGGCTTACAGCCGCTCTGTATTATATTTGGGCCTGAGGTCGTTCTGTGTTACATGTGGGCCTGAGGCCGTTTTAAGACATGATTATGAATAAGATCTGTTTATGGTTCAATATGCATATTTACATTCTTTAAGTCTATGCTCGTTTAACTCACCTCCTTACATTGCTATTATTCACTGAGCCTCGCTCACTCCGTTTTTGTGTATATTTATGTAGGTGAGCCATCGGGGATTGACACTAGAGTTGTATTGAGGTCTACTCGTCTATCATGCCGCCTGGGGTATGCCTCCGTGTTGAGGCTGTAATTTTGATTACTGGGAGTTGTGTAATTTTTGGAGTCTTATTTAAGTGTGTGTGAGATCTATATAGATTCTGTGATTGTATGTGTAACTCTGGGAATGTATTTTTATACTTTAATCTAATTAAACCATTATGTATGCACAAGCTCAATGGATGTTGTCTTTTATTGACATTGCTTCTGCTTAAGGCCCGGTATGTGTTTAAATATTATTCTAAATTCTGTTTGAGGCCTATGTTCGGGCCGGTCATGAACCAAACTTTTAGGGGCAGGTTTGGGTCATGACAGCGCTGGCCTCACTACCCTTTACTGTTACATGAGCTCAACCTCCCGCAGGAGCGAGAACAGAGTGGGCGGCTATTGGAGAGCCTGGGAGGTATGCTTTACTTTTCAGTTTTACAGTTTTCTGCCATGCTTCCTGCTTTGCACTTTCTTACACTGCACACACCGCACATTACACACACATAGTCCAATCTCTGCTCTGCACTTGTACTTTCTATATGCTATGCCACACTTTGCTTTCTGCATTTTCTATATTCTATATTCTCCACATTCTGCATTTTCTAGATTGCACACATACTCTGCTTTTTGCATTATCTGTGTATTCTGTATTCTCACTATCGCCCTTTTGCTTTCCATAGCTGTGGGTATACGCCTATTTCCCAGCGCTTGCTCCTGAACCGGAGGTCAAGACGCCGCTCGAGGTACCGTACTCGCATAGATATGACAGTTGGCGTCAGCCGAGAGCCCGGGAGACCCTCCCTTACCTTCGTCAGTACTTCGACATAGTGAGGACAGGAGAGGTAATTTGAAACTCACAACCCGGCGGTGGCCCATTTTCTGCTTGCCCCTGGCTTTGGAGGGTCTAGCATTCGTTTGATAGAAGTTGTCTAAGGCTTGAAAGAGGGCAAAAGCTGCATTGGGTTGACACTAGCCGAGACTTTGATGGGTTTGGATGCTTTTCATCTCCGGGAGACATCTAAGTTTACGGGGCGTCCACTACTACTGCAGGTAATGTTTTCCACCCTTCTCACATGTGTTTCTCACATCACTCGGCCCTCAGGCTCTGATTTTCTCTTAAAACCCTTTCTTACTTTTCTCTCCACGTACACCTCTCTATTCTTTAATCTCTTTTATTTTTCATCCCTCCCCAGGTATGGCTCATGGATAGGTTGAAAGTAGTGGACTCTTGCCTAGCATATTCAGCGCGCGGCTGCTTCTTTCACCCACGGCTAGTTGACTTCCCAAACGAGGGATGATGGTGCCACTGGATGTGCAACAGATCTGTTGTTGACATTGCTTGGCATTGCCCCTGGTTTGATCTGCCTGAGATGAGCTACAACATGTCCCGGTAGCCTGGCATTCAGTTGGTTGGCTTGACACACTGTGCCTTCTGCTTTCCATTCCGATTCAGGCATCAATTCGGACACGATCAGATTTGCCTGGAAGAGGGGATAGAGTACCCGGCTTCATTTTCGATCCGAGGCACATAGCTAGCTCGGTATTCCATTGCATGCAGAACAAGAGAACTTCTGGCCCCCGCTCCCACTTTCAGTTGTGCCCTTTCTAGTGAATGCATAGCTTGGCTTGAAGATAAGGCACAAACCGGGCCTACTTTGGCATTTGAAGCTTTTACAAGCTCTGGGAGGGGACGCAGGAGCACCTGACTATGCCCCGAGTTTATTGCTTTAATCTGTACTTTCAAGTTTTCTTTTTAAATGTAATAAAAAGCAACTTCAATTTGTATCAAGAGTCGGAGAACTCTGTATTTGAAATCAATGAAATTGAAGGTTGTGGGTACTGAAAAATTTCCGTTTGGTCCAAAAATGGTCTAAGTTGTAGAAAGATTAATTTGAACAAAATCAACTTTTATTAAAACTTTTCAAAACCATTTTCGATATGGATCACAACTGGACATGCCTGAGATCTATCCTTGAGATGTACAACCCCAAATCCGATAATTGGAAAGTTGCCCCTTGTCTAAATAGCACTGCACCGTACTGGAGATCACAACCGAACTCTTGGATGCAGAAAAGACAAAGATGACCAAAACAATCACATGGACACAGTTGACTTGGAAGTGTTTATGGCTGAACTTCATAATGAAGTTGCCTACATATCCCAAAGATAGGTATCAAGCCTTACGTAGTTCGGTTCGGGTTCACTTGGGTTTTAACACTCTCCTTTTGCGCTCTAACTTTTGACAAGGCCACCCTTTCTGGGATTTCAACATTGCGAGCTCAGTTTTTCTTATTTCAAATTTTTTGTGCTCTAACTTTTGCCTAGGTCGCCCTTTCGGGTTTTCGACCTAGCGAGCCACTCAAGGATAATATTTCTTCAACTTGC
>NW_021027230.1:261913-317889 GCF_004153795.1 Camellia sinensis | reverse complement strand
GGATGGCTCTCTCTCTCTCTCTCTCTCTCTCTCTCTCTCTCTCTAAACTGGCCCTCTCTCTCTCTAGAATGTGTTTTCAGCCAAGGTGAGTTCAAAAAGGAGGAATTGAGTGTATATAGGTATAGACACCCCATTTTTGACGGCCCTTTAAGACTTGGATGTTCTTATAGGTACGTCCGATGATGAGTCTGTTTGATTGTCGAACGCTCGAAGTCTCTAGCGGAATGCCACAACTTTGAGCATTTCAAACCCTGCATCTATTTTGTCTCATCTTTGGACCATGCCTAGGTCTATTCAGCCTAATGTTCCTAATGGCCTGTCGGCCATCCTTGAAGGTTGCTGGCCACCACTTCTCCTTTGCCGGCCATTGATGTGCATTGCCTATCATCAATGAAGCCTTGCCGGCCACCGTTGTATGCTGTAGATATTTTGTGATATTTTGTGCCAGCTGTTTGCACAAATTCATGCATCTTCCTACACGTGTATGGCTGGATGTTTGTGAGGAAAATTTTTGTTTTCTATATATAGGACCCCTCTCTCTCATGTGTGGGGGTTAGAAAAATTTGAGACATAAAATTTTTCTCTCTCTAGATTTCTCTCTCTCTCTTGCAAAATTGTGTGTGTTTGCCTAATTTCTCTACACTTTTGCCTACTTCTCCTAAACCCAATCCTCTCACCTTTGAGCTGAGGTTCCTTGGGGCCTTCTTGGAGCTCTTGAAGGTGGTTTTGGCTTGAACTTGTGCCTAAAGTGTTCTTTGCTTCAAGAGGTAGAATACTAGTCTTGTTATCTTGTTTTCAATACTTGTTTTTCTATCTTTTTCAATTGTTTTGGGGGCTAGTTTTGAACTATAAAAGCTCTATTTTTGTGGCTTAAAAATAGTGGTTTGAGCCTTTTTTTAGTTAGGGGGTGATTCACCCTTCTTACTTCTTAGTTTATAAAGTTTTTGTGCCTTTATCCATCACTTTCAAACCAACCTTTTTTGGCCTTTTAACCACTGAATTTTAGAGGTTTTTCAGTGGAAAAAAATCTCATTTTGAAGTCCAAAATTGGAGGGGTTAGCCTCCTTTCCTTGTGTCTTGTTTGCATGCTTAGTTAGCCTTACATGTTAGCATGTTTTTCTAGCTTAACTTAGCTTAAGTCCGGCATGTTTTAGTCTCTGAAATAGCCCGCTTTAACTCTATTTTGGGCTGTTTGGTTCATTTGAACTTTGTTTTGTGTAGTTGTAGTGTAAATCCTTGTACGAGCTTGTTGTTTCAAGGCTTTAAACATCATTAGTGTGACTTGGTTGCATGTTTTTAGTGCTTTTATCACTCAGTTTTAGCACCTAAATCTCTACAACCTCCCTCTTTGCTTCACTCTTTCATTTGCTTTTGAAGGTTGTTTCAAACTTGGGATCGTTTAACCTTGAGATTGAGGTCATGCTCAATGGTGTAATCCTCTTTGAGGGTTCATTATCAAATGCTTGATCTCTCTCTTGCCTTACACTATCCTTTGGTTGACACTTCCTTCATCTTAGAGGATACTCACCAATGGACAAATTGATTAAAGAATGATTTGGTAATTAAAATGTGTAAACAAAGTTGACAAGTAAAAGAGGCAAAATATGCATCTCTTTGTGTTGCATTGCATATGCTCAAATCGAACGTTAGTTTAAGCACAAGGAAAATGGGACATTTCATACTAAAAAGTGATGAAATGTGCCATTTTCCTAGGACTCCATTGCCCTTGATCATGCATGATAGAGTAATAGTTATTGAGTGTTTGGCTTTGCATTTATTAAGCTTACACACCTTGAAGCACAAGCAATCATGCAATGAAATTGCTTTGATTGGTGGTTTGTGATTTAAGTTCACAATTCCTTGGATTTGTCCATGAAAAAGAGAGGTGAATTGTGCAGACAACCCTTAGAAAAAAAACCCCCTTTTTGCTCTGTTTGTGTTCTATTGCAGCATAGTGATCCAATGCATCAGTGACCAACAGGCCACCATCCATGGCCTGCAGTGCATTGTTTCTAGCCGGGTGGACACCTCTTTGGTCGGCAGCATCCCTCCATGGCCAGCAGGCCATTGATGTAAATCTCAACAAAGATTTGGTAAGATGGAGCAGGAAGGTTCTGGATATGCTCAACCCTGCAAACAGAGGCTTTCGAGAGCAAAATGGAGGTCTATTCGGGCCAAAAACCGAGTGCAAACACCCCATTTTTGACCGTCCTTAACACTTGGACGTCATCGTTTGTGCACTTGATGATTGTGCTTCTTTGTGTTCATTTTGAGTGCCCGAAGTCCTTGGTGGAACGCCTTGTCTTTGAGCCTCTAAACCTTATCTGTTTTTTGCGTGTTTTTAGACCAAGAGCTTGTTGCCTCTAGCCTGGAAGAGAGGGTGACCTGTTGGCCAGCTCTAGAATTTGTCAGCCATGGCTTGTGCTTGTCGGCTACCAGTGGTAGTTGACGACCATTCGTCTCATTTTCTAGATATTTGTTGCCAATTGTGCTAACTGTTCCTCACCGAGCTGCATCTTCATACACGTGTATGGTGAGATGTTCACAAGCTCAAGACTTTTTTTTTCTATAAATAGGGTGGTTCCTCCCCCATTTTGAGGGTTAGAAGATTTTAAACCAAAAATGTCTCTCTCTTTCTCTAGCTTTCTCTCTCTCACTTGATATTTTGTGCTTGATTGCCTAGTTTCTCCACACTTTTGCACACCAACCTTAACCAAACTTGACCACCATTGAGCTAAGGTCCCTTGGAGTCTTGTTTGATCTTTGGAAGGAGGTTTGAGCTTGGATTTGTGCCTAAATTGTGCTTTGTTTCAAAGGTAGAGCACTTACCTTATTTTAAGCTTATTGTGCATACTTACTTTCGTATCCTTTTCAACCATTTTAAGGCTGTTTTTGAAGTGTAAAAAACTCTATTTTTGTGACCTAAAAATGGTGGTTTGAGCCTTTTTGAGTTAGGGGATTGTCTACCCTTTTGGCTCATTTGCTTGTTAAGCTTTTTGTGTTATTTTTCCTCACTTTCAAATCAATTTTTTTGGACCTTTTAACCACTAAATCTCAGAGGTTTTTCAGCGGTAAAAATCAACTTTTGAAGTCCAAAATTGGAGGGGTTAGCCTCCCCTCCTTGTGTCTTGTTTGCATGTCTAGTTAGCTTCACATGTTAGCATGTTTTTCTAGCTTAACCTAGCTCTAGTCCATCATGTTTTTGCTTTTGTTTTGACCTGTTTTAGCTCTGTTTTGGGCTAGTTAAGTCATTTGAGCCCTTTATGGCACAGTTGTAGTGCAATTTCCTTCACTAACTTGATGTTTTAGTGCTTTATTCATCATGGCTTTGAGTTGATAGCATATTTTAGTATTGTTTTGCACTTAATTTCAGCACTTTAATCTCTGCAATCTTCCTCAAGTCTTCACCTTTTTGTTTGCTTTGAAAGTGGTTTTGAACGCCTTGTTTGTTTAAGGGTGAAATTGAGACATTTATGCTTAATGGTTTAATCACTTCGAGGGTTCATTACCAACGACATAAGGTCTCTTTCATGCCCAAGGCACCTTTGGTTTAAGCCCTCTTTCCGTTAGAGGACACTCACTTTTGGACTTAATAGATTAAAGAATGAATCGGTAATGTAAATGAATAAACAAAATGAACAAGTAAAAGAGGCATGATAAGCACCTTTTGTGCTACATTACATGTGTTCGAATCGGACGTTAATTCGAACACGAGGAAAATGAGATATTCATACTCAAAGTAAAGAAATGTGCCACTTTCCTTGGTCACCATCATCCTTGATCATGCATGATAGGGTGGTGGGCTTTTCGGTCTTTTTTTTCATTCATTAAGTTTGTACAAACTTGGTTCCTTAGCCATCATGCATAGAAATTGCTTGGTTGATGGTTTGAGGGCCAAGAGTTACACTCATTTGAGCTTGTGTGATGATAAGGAGGGTAGCAGTATAAACACTCATTGAGAATACACTTCTTTGCCTCTATTTGCTCTTTGTTGCAACAAAAGGGGAAGTTTTGGACAGCGGTAGCCGACGGCCACTATTGGTAGCCGACCGGCCATCAATGAAGAAAATTGCTCAATGTGATGGAAATGGGGAGCAGAGGTGTTCTGGAAATTGGTAGCTTCTTTGGTGTTCAAGTGTGCAAGCAGAGTCTTACAGCAGTGAGGTAGTGGCATTTTCGAATGGAAACCAACCGAGCATGCATATGTCCTTTGCCCCCGAGGCCATTTAGTTGCTTTGCTTAGCTGATTAGTGGTTGCTAATTCATGCAAGTGTTGTAATTATTAATTAGCTTAGATGGTTAATCATTTAATTGCTATAGTTAGCTTAGAATAGCTAGTTAATTCAAGTGTTGTAATTAATTAGTTAGTGTAACTAGTTATTCGATTTCGATTTGTAATAATTAATTAGCTTAAAATAGTTAGTTAATTCATTTCAAGTGTTGTATTGGTTAGCTTAATTAGCGTAGCTAGTTAGTTAGCGTTTATTCATTTGGACCCTCCTTCATGAGGGCGTAATGTTGTAATAAGTGTGTGAGCGTGTGTGTATGTCTTCCAACCCCACGTCTTTCTCCCTTTTATTTAATCGCTTTTGATTGTTAAATTAGGGGCATGTTTCAATTAGCATACCTTATGCTTGCATATTTGTATCTATTCATTTGTCTTGCATGCATCGAGGCTCGGCGCATCATTCAAACTGCATTGCCATTTCAATATCTTCTTTGAATACGTATTTAAATCGCATGTTGTTCAAATTGAATCATATGCCATATTAGTAGCCAAGCCTATTAATTGTATATTGTATGTGTTGCATTTGGCATCTTATATAGTTAGGATCATACATCTTTCTAACTAGTTTCTGTTTTGGCTTGGAGTACTCGGTAAGTTTTATGCTTTAGCATACTTGCATGAGTGTGATTGCATATTACCATGTTTCGTATGTTTGCCATGAGGCTATGTGCTTACTTGCTAAGTTGCATGAATGCCTGTGGATGTAGGATTGTTACTTGAATTGGATCGATTCAACAAATGTGCGTTTTAAGCCCACGTTATTGTGGCAAATCCGCATTTTTAAGCCCACTTGAGAGTGGCAAATTCAAACCATTTTTGAAAACAAACATGAGTTTAATTGTTCCAAGTCTTGCGACTAGTTTATACTTGCTTCTGTGCGTCACATAGTAAAACTAGTTCACTAACCGGAATAAGAACACATAATGTTTATAAAACATCATATCATGATTAGTAGATGCCGATCCTTTGATCGGGCGAGCGGGGGTGCTCATTTCATGACCTTCCCCTTTTGTACCTAAGTTCCCGAGTCAAGGAAACTTTGGTAATGACGGACACGTGGCCTTTGGCATGAGACAGGATTTCCTAAATTTTCTCAAAATAAAATATTTAGGTGGCGACTCTGTATCTGTCAAAGCAGTCCAATTCTGGCATTATTTGATTTAAAATTGATTTTCTAAAAAGGTTTACCAGATTTGGACTCTTTGGTGTTTATTAGTTTCACATTGCACTTGTGAAACTGGATTCAGAACCACGGGAGTCCGATCTGTGAGGCCTTCTTTTCAAACCCTTTCTAAAAGGCGGGGCGCGGAAAAAAGCGAGTCCACAGTTTCTGGCGACTCTGCTGGGGATTTAGAGAACTTGACTCGAACTCATGAAATGTTATTTTATCTACACTTATGTGTTTCTTTGCATTTACATTTGCATCGGTGCGTTTAGGTCGTAGTGTTTGCCATCTACTATTCCTGAGCAGTTTGCCGGAAGCTTGCTTGGAAAAGCTGGCCAAAAGGCTAACCGGCTACAGGCTCTGCCACGATGGAAACACAACCCTTGGATCTGGACTACCGCTGTACCGTTTGATCCTCCTTTCACTTCTCGGTGTCAAGTGTGAGAGGTATATTAGGTAGTCTTGCTGAGGTACCCTTTTTGACCAATTGACCTAGTTGCATATCAGAAGCTGTAGAGATTGTTTTAAACTATGATAGGTTGCTCACCCGAGTGTAGGATTGTATGAAACCGCTTGTTTGCGTAGTGAATCCCTAGTTCCTGACGGAATTAGGACAAGGTAACCCTACCCCATCATGGGGGTGTTTTGGCTCTCATTTGCTTGATACGTGCTTTTAGAGTGAAACTCTGCAGGAGTGTATGTATCAGTTGCAAGTTTGGATGTCAGTTTGAGGGTATCAGTTTTGGAGCAGAAATCAGTGTTTGAGTACAGTTCTCCAGCTTGTGATTGCAACTGCATGTTGTTTCTGTCTGAGCCGAGGTGCTGTGTGGTTTCTGATTTTTGTTTCTTTTGCTTTTCTTTTTGCAAAGTAGTCTTTCACGATTACTTCAGATGAGTCTGTTACCCTCCAAGCACTCTGGACCCGAGTAAGGCGACTTTACCGATTTGGGGATCTTGTAAGAGGACAACCAATGTTTGCTTCACTACCCCCAGTTACAAGACGAAGGAGAGTCATGCATAATCCATCGATTCGACAGTTACCTTCATTCAGTGAAGTCCAGTCATCTGCTTCTACTTTGGAAAAAGAATATACACCAGTTTTGATAGCTCAGCATCCCTTACTCAGCATGGAAGAAATGCTCTGCCAACTCCAACAGACTATTGAGAACATGTAGCTAGATGCTGCCCTGCCAAGCTGAGGTTGTAGCCCGCCAAGCCGAGGTAATAGAAAGGCTTCAACAACAGCAGCCACAACCTGTAGTAGTATCAGCATGCCATGCACCCCCAGCGGGAATTCCAACACCCAGGGTCACAATTAATGTCCAAGAAAATGCAGGCATTCAGACAGATCCCCTCCAACCCTAGACCTCCAAGGCACCAGCTTACCCAATAGAGGTGCCGTTTGAATTTAAGGTTGACCCCACTACAGTAAAAGTGAGCAAGCTGGAAAAGCTTTTTAAACGGACACAGGGCGTTAATTCGATCCTGGATATCGAGGATGGCTATACTGATTTGGCAGTGACATTACCAGATAGGTTTAAAATACCGCACATAGACCGCTTTGATAGCTCGGGTGATCCCATGGTCCACTTGCAGTTATTTTCGACATTTTACGGCCGATGGGCCTATCTAGACTGTAGAAGTTATCCCTCTTCGGCCGGACCCTGCCGGGTGTAGCGGCCATTTGGTATGCCAAACTTGAAGACTCTGTGAAAAAAAACTAAGAGGAAATGGTTGAGGCCTTCATGGCGCAGTACTCCTACAACACTCAGATCGAGGTCACAACTCGTGATCTCAAAGAAACTCGCCAGGAACTGAATGAGGGTTTCTCGGATTTTGTGACCCGGTGGTGGGCCATGGCCTGTATGATGACCATCTGACCGGCTGAAAAGGACCAGATCAGAATGGTGGTCCGTAACCTGCAACCAAAACTATTACAGAAGATGATAGTCTTACCTCTGTCTACATTTGCTGACCTCCACGAAATAGGGGTGCAAATAGAGGATGCAATGAAGTAGGGTCTGATAGACCACGAGAAGGAGCAACCCAAGAGGGCTTTCACATGCAGTTCCAATGCGACTACTAGCGATAGTGCATCTACAAGGCCTTCAGATGTGGGCATGGTCACCACATACCCAAGACCGCTAATCCTTTTGCCGGCACATCCAACCTAGCCTCACAAACCTCGAGTCACCAACCCCGAGGCCAGAGGCTTTTCACTCCACTATGCATGTCTCTATCTGTAGCCCTGAGAGTCCTGATTAGAAAATGGCATCTGAAGCCATTAGAACAATGCCCATTGCCCAATCCTCTCCCTCCTAAACACAACCCGGCCAAATATTGTGCCTTTCACCAACAGCATGGTCATGATACTGACAAATGCTTTAGACTTCATCATAAGATTCAGGATCTCATTGACAACAAAGTGATAGCACCTTCCGAAAAGCCCAATGTCACTACAAATCCTCTCCACCACATAACCAAGCCCTTTCTCCCCGACAAATAAACCTCATTCATACACTGGCCATCCCTTACGACCCCAGTATATACATCACCCCCTCCTACCTATCTAAGCCGGCGCTGTTCATCCCAGAAAGCACAGATTTGTGCATGATGAACGGGTCCACATCCCAACCCAAACCTTTGGTGGTGATCATGGTAGATAAAGACAGGGTCACCTTGATGGAGAATAAGAATGTTAGCTCAATGTTTGAGGGCTCCATGGATTTATTTGAGGAGAAATACAACCCATGCTATTATATTGTGCCAACCAATCAGGCCAAACCAGAGCTGGAGTTGTCAACAGGGATAGAGGTCAGTGTAGTCCGGGAGAATGGACTAAGCCAGGGATTGGATAACTTAGCCGACCTCGAGGAGGACATCAACAATTTGCAGTTCTTCGATGAGTAAGATTCGGGGAATGTGCAAATTAACTAGTTTGATCTGAACGGACCAGCAGATAATTCGGGGTGGCTCAGTGATGAACCTGATGTGGATGAGGGATTTCAACCAAAGCTGGAACAGCCAGAAGCAGGAACTGCTACGAGGACCGAAACGGCCGAGAACAAGGGGAATTGCCAGAGAGCGCCAGTATCAAGAATTTTGCTAAAAAAATGAGCATCATTAGTACTACTGATACAAAGCAAGAAGCCGCATTGAAGCGGTTTGAATAGGAAAGGGATGGGAATAGTCATGAAGCTAGAAAAGCTAAACACCCTGTGGGGGATGACGGTGATGTGAGAGTAATTATAGCGGAACTGAACAATTGCATGTCAATTGCCGGAGAAGCATGGTGGGAAGATGATGATCTACATCTTGCCCACACATACGAGAATTGGGGCCAAGACCTACCAGACGACACTTGGTATTCTGAGGAAGTGGATCATATGACTAGAAGCGGGCGGTACTTCAAGCCCCCGCACTTAGACCAATTAGAAGCATTCGTAAAGGATAAGGAGGCTGAAAAATAGAAGGACAAGCAGTTAGAAAAAGAAGTTGTACTGAAGCAACTAAAGAAGATCCAAACAAACATATCCATTTGGGGGTTGCTCATGGCTTCGCAAGTACACAGGCAAGCCACCCTATCAGCAATGGATAAGGTTAAGTTGTCTATCGACACAACTCCTGAACAACTAGTGGGACTTGTCTTCCCAGGAGGTGCTTCACCTACTTTGACCTTTTCGGATAAAGAATTACCTTCCGAGGGCTTTGCACATAACAAACCGTTATACATCTCAGTTGAGTGTAGAGAAAAGTGGGTGTCGGTTGTATTAGTTGACACTGGGTCTACAATCAATGTCTGTCCATCGCGCACAGCCTATGCTTGAAGCCAACAGACTTTGTACCTACAGCCCAGGTGATCCGAGTGTACAACAACACAAGCACAGAGGTGATGGGGACAGTTCAGATCAAAACACAGGTTGGCCCAGCACAACAGGATATTGAGTTTCACCTCCTGGATGTTTCGGCCACTTTTAATTTACTCCTTGGATGGCCATGGCTGCACCAAGTGAAAGCTGTCTGTTCCACTCTTCATCAGATGCTGAAGTACCCTCTTGGAATTGGGGTAATCATTGTGTTTGGAAATTCATCTATACATCCTTCGCTTGAGGTCACCATACCAGTACTAGAGATTATACACGGCGATGAGCATGTTTTCCTGTCTGGGTTTACCTTGGCTAAGGCTCAGGTGGTGCAAGATATCTTGGCTATTGATAAGGGGTTGTACGTCAGTGCTTAATCAGTCTACCTCATGAACAAGCTACAACACATATCCTGGATGGGATTAGGAAGGAGCGGCCGGGAAGGCGTTACTGCACTAGCTGAAGTGCCACATAACCCACATACCTTTGGTCTCGGTTACACGCCTACCAAAGAGGACTAGGTAAGAAAAGGGAAAGAAATGACAGGAAGAGCCAAAGCTAAACAAAATGGGAAGCACTATGAGCTTGTGCATAGGCCAATTCAGGAAACTCTGAATGGCTGCTTTGTCCGAGAGGGGAAAGACTTTCCATTTTGCGGCTTTCCTAAGCCATGGTTAAACTCTGAGAAGCGGTGTCTGCTCCGGCTTTGAGATTTTCTTTGACCTATAGTTGCAAGAGGATGAAACCATAGAGGAACAGACTGAATTAACTGCTAAGGCTAAACAAAGTACAAAGGGTAAGTCTAATAGCAATGAACTTCAGATAGGAGCAGCATTAGCGTGTCTCCTTTCAGATCCTCAGATCAAACTGGAGAGCTTGGGGGATGACTTCACCATTTCCATGATCAGAGACCAATCAGGTGTGGACCATTCTGGTGGTATTCTGGATGCATCTAACGTATCCTCTCTCATTTGGCAGCAAGATGAGGGCTTTTTGTCCAGCAGTTCTAAATCAGGTAGTGAGTCAGAATCTGATTCCACAGGGTCTGTGGAGTCGGAATCAGATTGTAGTTCTTCTGAGTCAGAGTCCGGCATTCTTGGGGTTAATAACCCGGATGCCGTTGTTCTGTCCAGGTTGTCTTTTTCATTTTCTTTTGAGTTAGTTGTAACTGGGGAATTGGATGAGCTGGAAATTTTACATGTGAATACCACTGCAGGTTTTGAGTACTTCTCTGTGCCACTTGTATATTACATTGATCATGACTTTCAAAATTTTGATAAAAACGATAAGGAAGGAATTCCTCTGGTTTTAAAACATTTGATTAATTGAGAGGATGAGAGGTTTGTAAAACCCCTCGTTGATGAAATCATTTCAATTAATGTGGGTACTAAAAAGGATCCGCGTTTGGTCCAGATCGGGTCCACGTTGTCTTCGGAGGAACGCGAGCACTTAGTCGCTTTATTAAAAAATTTCAAAGATGTTTTTGCGTGGTCCTACGAAGACATGCTTGGAATCGATCTTGAGATTGTACAGTATCGGATCCCTCTTGACCCCAAGGCCCGACCCGTCAAATAGAAGCTACGGAGAATATGCCCAAATTGGGCTTTGAAGATTAAAGAAGAGGTCACCAAGCAAATATACGCAGGGTTTCTGCTAGTATCTGAGTACCCGACTTGGTTGGCCAACATTGTTCCAGTGTGAAAGAAGGATGGCAGAATTCGGGTGTATGTAGATTTTAGAGATCTGAATAAGGCTAATCCGAAGGACGACTTTCCTCTACTGCACATCGATGAATTGGTGGACTTCACCGCAGACCATGCATTAGTCTTCTTCATGGATGGATTTTCTGGGTATAACTAGATCTAGATGGCACCCAAGGATAGAGAGAAGACTGCCTTCACCACACCGTAGGGAACCTACTGCTACAGGGTGATGCCGTTTGGGTTGAAGAATGTTGGGGCCACCTATCAACATGCTGCAACCACAATTCTGCATGATATGATCCACAAAGAGGTCGAAGTGTATGTGGACGACATGATTGTCAAGTCCAAGGAAAGAGAGGACCACTACACCGCCTTGAAGAAATTCTTCCAACAATTCCAATGGGATGACCGATGCAAGTTTGCTTTTGAGTAGATCAAGCAGTGCCTTCAGAACCCGCCTGTGTTGTCACCGCTAGAGCTGGGAAAGCTATTGATTCTGTATCTGTCAGTAACGGACACAACAATGGGATGCATTCTTGCGCAGGAATCTGAGGATAGAGTGGAGATTGCCTTCTATTACCTGAGCAAGAAGATGCTAGACTATGAGATTCGTTACACCCCATTCGAGAAGGCTTGCTTGGCCTTGGTATGGGCTACCAGGAAATTGAGGCACTACCTGTTAGCTCACTCTTGTAATTTTGGTTTCGAGATTAGATCCCATCAAATATCTCTTCGAGAAACAAGCGCTTACGGGTAGGCTAGCCCATTTGTTGCTTCTTTTTTCTGAATTTGATTTGAAGTATGTCACTCGTAAGTCTGTCAAGGAGAGAGCGGTAGCAGAGTTTCTGGCAGATCAGCCAATAGAAGAGGACGAAGTAGTAGAATACCTATTCCCAGATGAAGCTATCCTATAAGTCGAGAAAGAAACCTGGACAATGTACTTTGACGAAGCGTCTAACCAGTACGGTTATGGGATAGGGTATTGCTGATAGCACCTGACAATTCCCATATACCTGGTTCAAGGTATCCAACAACGAAGCAGAAGATGAAGCATGTATCGCTGGCTTGGAAGAAGCCCTGGAACTATGGGCAAAAAGGTTGGACGTCATTAGGGACTCGAACCTGGTTATATCTCAAGCAAAAGGAGATTGGAAAGTCAAGGAAGAGAAGATAAAGATCCATCACCAAACCTTAGCCATTCTGATTCCTAGGTTTGAGAAGTTGACCTTCACACATCTGTTAAGAGAGAACAACAGGTTCGCTGACGCTTTATCAACTCTATCTTCTATGATAGACATCCCCTTTGGAGTCCAGATGTATTCGATCATTGTTGAATAGAGGTATGCGCCGACCTACGAGTTTATCACCGTAATAAATGAAGTACAAGGTCAGAACCCCTGATATTATGATATCTGGAGCTTCTTGGAAAATGAGGTTTATCCACTAGGGGCAAATGCCAAAGATAAGAGGGCAATACGGCGAATGGTCAATCAGTTTATCATCTACAGGGGTAAGTTGTATAAAATGGGTCATCTGGGAATGTACAACTTGTGTGTTGATATAGAAGAGTCGAAGCACTTAATGGAGGCTATCCATGGGGGAGAGTGTGGAGCACACATGAGCAGAGTAATGCTAGCCCGGAAGATTCTCAGGCAAGGTTACTATTCGTCTACCATGGAGGAGGATTGTATTGGTTGTGTTCGGCGATGCCACAAATGCCAAATTTATGTAAATCGCATGAATATCCCACCGTCGAAGCTGTACAATATGACTTCACCATGGCCGTTTTCAGTCTAGGAAATTGATGTTATTGGGGCAGTTACGCCGAAAGGGTCAAATGGGCATGAGTATATCCTGGTGGCAATAGACTACTTTACAAAGTAGGTCGAAGCCTAATCCTATGCAGTGCTGAAAGCGTCGCATGTAGCCAAGTTCATCAAGAATAACATCATTTGCCGTTATGGAATCCCGAATGAGATCATTTCAGACAATGGCTCCCATTTCAAGAGAGAAGTGATCGACTTGTTAGAGAAATATAATGTGGCTTTTCATAAGTCATCCATATATCGGCTGCAAACCAGTGGCGCTGTTGAGGCCGCCAACAAGAACATCAAGCACATTTTGCAGAAAATGGTTGAGACTTACAGGGACTGGCCAGACAAATTGCCATTTGCTCTCTAGGGCTACAGAACTTCAATTTGGACATCTACCGGGGCAACTCCGTATTCTCTGGTTTATGGGATGGAATTTATTCTGCCAATTGAAATAGAAGTTCCGTTGCTATGGGTTATGACTAAGTGCCAGATAGCAAAAGCGGATTGGCAGCAGAACAAGTTCGAAGAACTAATGCTGTTTGACGAGAGGAGACTGAAAGCACTGTACCATGTTCAAGGTTATCAACGTAGGATTTTCAGGGCTTTTAACAAGAAAGTTAAGTCTCGAAATCTTAAGGAAGGGGATTTGGTGCTGAAAGACAACCAAGCTCCCATCCATGACCCTAGGGGCAAGTTCAAACCTAATTGGACTAGTCCTTACAACATCAAATCAATTTGGTTGGGTGGAGCTATGATTCTTACCTAGATGGCCTCGAGTTCTCCCAGCCAATCAATATGGACAAGTTGAAGAAATAATATCCTTGAGTGGCTTGCTAGGCCGAAAACCCGGAAGGGCGACCTAGGCAAAAGTTAGAGCAGAAAAAATTTGAAATAAGAAAAACTGAGCTCGCAAGGTTGAAAACCCAGAAAGGGCGGCCTTAGCAAAAGTTAGAGCGCAAAAGGAGAGTGTTAATACACGAGTGAACCCGAACCGAACTACGGAAAGCTTGATTCCCATCTTTGGGATACATAGGCAACTTCTTTCTAAAGCTCAGCCGTAAACACTTCCAATTCAACTGTCATGTCCATGAGATTGTTTAGGTTATCTTTGTCTTTTCTGTATCTCAAGAGTTTGGTTGTGATCTTCACTATGAGAGCTGGTTACAGTGCAGTGCAATGCTATTCAGACGAAGGGAAATTTTCCATTTCTGGATTCGGGGTTGTATATCTAGAGGATAGATTCCAGGTGTGTCCAGTTGTGATCCTTATCGAAAATGGTTTTGAAAATTTTTAACAAAAGCTGATTTTGTTCAAGTTAATCTTTTTACAACTTAGACCATTTTTTGACCAAAAGGAAAATTTTCAGTACCCATAACTCCAATTTCATCGATTTCAATACAGAGTTCTCCAACTCTCGATACAAATCAAAGTTGCTTTTTATTACATTCAAAAGGAAAACTTGAAAGTACAAATCAAAGTAATAAACTTGGGGCATGAGTGAATCAGGTGTTCCTGCGTCCCCTCTCAGAGCTTGTGGAAGCTTCAGATGCTAAAGCGGGCCCGGTTTGCGCCTCATCTTCAAGCCAAGTCAAGAATTCACCAGAAAGGGTGCAACTGAAATTGAGAGCAGGAGTCAGAAGTTCCCTTGTTCTCAAAGCATTGGGGTATCGAGCCAACTGTGAACCTCGGATTGGAAATGATGTCGGGTACTCTATCCCCTCTTCTGGGCAAGTTTGGTCGTGTCCAAACTGATGCCTGAACCAGAACAGAAGGTAGATTAAACAGTGTGTCAAGCCAACCAGCTGAATGCCAGGTTACCGAGCCATGCTGTAGCTCATCTCGAGTAGATCAAACCAGGGGCAACGCCAAGCAATGTCAGTAGCGGACCTGTTACACATCCAATGGCACCACCACCCTTCGTTCAGGAAATCAACTAGCCATTGGGGAAAGAAATAGCCTCGAGCTGAATATGCAGGGCAAGAGTCCACCACTTTCAACCTATCCATGAGCCATATCTGGGAAGGGATCAAAAATAAGAAAGGTTAAAGAATAGAGAGATGTACGTTGAGAGGAAAAAGTGAGCAATGGTTTTGAGAAAAAAACAGAGCCTGAGTGTCGAAAAATGTAAGAAACACATATGAGAAGAGTGGAAAACATTACCTATAAAAGTAATGGACTTCCTGCAAATTTGTTTGTCTCTCGCCGATGGAAAGCATCCAAGCCTATCAAAGTCTTGGCCAGTGATAAGCCAATGCAGCTTTTTCCCTCTTTCAAGTCTTGGGCCACTTCGATCAAGCGAATGGTAGGCCCTCCGAAACTTGGGGCAAGAAAAAAATAAGCCAACATACACAAACAGAGGGCATGCTGTCGAAAACTCTGCCAAAGATGGTCATCATGGTCACTGGCGTCAGAAAATCGATGAACGAGACTGGGAACATCCAGCTCTCCGTTGTGGACTAAAGATCGAGCCTCATGCAGAGTAAGCCCACACATCCGTCCTAAAGCTTGGATGTGACCAAAACGGGACTGAGGCAAGAATTTCTTGTCACGATGGGATTCCATCAAAACTTGGAATTCTTTAATTGTCGGACATATCTCTTGTCCCCCAAAGTTGAAAACATGTGTGATTGGGGTCCAACACCTAGCCGCGGCTTGAAGGAATAGAAAACACAGTGGATAGCGACTCAACGGGAATAGTGCAATTATCCTGAAACCCCAAAAATTCACTTTTTCCGAGCCATCTAAAGTTGCAATTCAATTTGAAAGTTTTTCAGTAAAGAATGGCTCCATTTGTGGCAAAAACAAAGCTGGAATGAAGAAATTACGAAGTCCCAGCTTTTGTAGAAAATAAGGCACTAGGTGGAAGACAGGTGGCAACAATTTGGAGGTCCCTCACACTGATTGCCGACCGTCTAGTAGTGATGGCCGACGGCCACCTTTTGTGGCCGACAGCCTTTGTTCATGGACGACGGCCTTTATTCATGGCTGATGGCCTCCTGGTTTGTCCTCTGGTCAATCTGTATGTCGAGAGTACTAAGAACCTGTGTTTTGTTCTGCTCTTTCTGTGTTGTGTTGTGTTGTCTTGTTTTGGTTAGTTTTGTTGAGCTGTTTTGTTTCAATTTGCTTATCGAGTTGTATTTGTTTTGCTTATGGAGTTGTATTGTTTTGATTATCGAGTTGTTATTATTAGTTGTTCATCGAGTCGTCTTACTCTGTTTGTTAAGTGTTAGTCGGTTCATTACCTGATTAAGAAGGTTGTGCCAATACGATGTTCAATTTCCATTAATCTTGTTTTTATGCAATGTGGTGCTTTTGTGATGCTCAGAATGCAAAATGCAACACTTTTTCATACAAAAAACTAGTTTTCATTCCGATCACGGTTACTTTTTACAAAAGAGTACAAGTTTTTAAAGAAAATATAATTGTCTAAGATGTACAATGTGCTAACACTTCTAGAAAAAAGAAACAAAGCAAAAAAATATGAATCAGAGCCAGCTATCTCACTCTCGAGAGGCCTTCTTCATTCTTTTCCTGAGCATGGACTCAGAGCTGTGTCCGTCAGCACTGCTGTATGTACCTCCCTCTGAACTAGAATCTGAACCAGAGCCATCACCGCTCTCTACCTCAGAGCCTGGCTCAGTATCATCTCCACTAGCAGAACCCGAGCCAACATCATCGTCTCCGCTCTCGGATGACTCGGCGTGCTGACACACAGCCTCCTCGGTCTCACTGGTCTTATCGTCGTCATCGCTCATGATAGGCTCTGAAGACCTCCTTTAATCTCGACCACGACGTCTCCCTTGGCCTCATGCCTGAGCATGTCTCTCTTTCCTCCTTGCCGCCGAAAGGGGCACTGCTGGTGGTGGTGCTGCAGGTGCTGCTAGTCTCATCGGTACGGTGAAACCTGAAAGGATAGTTCATATTAGTAACAGCAGGTATATCAAATGTGATACATAGGTCAGATACAGTGTGTGAATGTAGTGTGTCAGATGTGATCTATAGATACAGTGTATCAGTGCAGTATGGGGAAATGTTCAGTTGAAATGTCAGTTTCAGTGTGTCAGCAAAAATTTGATGACTGGAATGTAAGAAAACTGAAGAAGGTACCTGAATGCTGTAGAAGCCGAGCAGTGCCTCTCTCCTCAATATCATGCTCTCGAAAGAAACTACTAGCTCGACCAATCCTTCGATGCACCCTGCGGATGCCTGCAAACGTATCGGGAATGATCAATATCCGGAAGGAATGAATATTTAAGTATTTGAGCGAAAATGGAAAAAATGAGAACTGCAGTGCATACCGAAGGTGAATCAGGCGTTGCGACATATCTGTGCCCGACTGGTGCAGGCACAATAGGAATCTGATAGGCCTCTCCAGTGTGTCGCCAACATGTCAACTCGGTCGAAAGCGCAGGCCTACTGAAGCCCTATCTGACGGAGGACATCCTTCTAGCCCTGTTCCTCGGCGCTCGAGCCCTGCTTGTCGAAGGGGCATCTGCTGCTCTCCCTGCACGAGCACGAGTACCCGTCAAGGGAGTCATGAGATACGTCTGGATATATGTCGCATAGTCCCCCTCTCCAAGAAAGTAGGCAGCATCCACACCTCGTGCAAAGTCGATCACCTCCTAAGATGAGAGAATCTCTGTATCCCGTATGGATGGTAGAGGTAGCATGGGAACCGCCTGCAACGGTAAACCCAAGGTCTGGCGTAGGAAGTGCTTGCCTAAGAACTAGGCTCGACCTACCGGTCCCTTGAGTACAAGCCGGTAACGGGAAGCACCCCAAGCGCTAACAAACTAGTACTTGACACCCTCAAGCATCGTCGCCCAGGGCTACCACGAGATCTATAGATAGCAAATACACAAATTGTTAGTTGCCATTAGATATGTAATATGAATCAAAGTTAAAGTAAAGTAGAAATAACTATGAGTTTTGAGTTACCTCCGCTCCAGTCACCATGTCAAAATATCGATAGAAGAATGAGAATGTCTCCCTAGTCCTCCTCACGAACCTGTTGTCATACCGATGAGAGTAAGGTACAACAGGAGGCATCTCCACCTCCGTCTCTAGTGCGAGGATTGGAAAATATGCATATACCCATAGCTGCAAAAAGCAAAAGGGCGACGGTGAGTATACAACAGATAAACACAGGTAATGTAGAAAGCAGAATATGTGTGCAATGTGCAGAGAATGCAGAATACAGGGAGGATATAGAAAGCAAAGTGTATAGTGCAGCGTACAGAAAGTACAAATGCAAAGAAGAGATCCGATTATGTGTGTGCAGTGTATAAAAAGTGTAAAGCAGAAAGCACGACAGGAAATGTAAAGGGGGAACTAAGCATACCTCCCAGGCTCTCCAGTAGTCGCCGACTCTATTCCCGCTCCTGCGGGATGTCGAGCTCATGTAGCCGTATAAGGTAATGAGGCCAGCACTGCCCCAGTCGTAAAGCCGGACCCGAGACAAGTCCACCAAGGCACTCAAGAGATATAGCCCGACAGTGTTCACCCTGTTGGCGAACAAAGTGGTGCCAAAGAGGAACATCAAGAAGCCTCGGGCATACTACTCGATCTCCTCTAGGGTCTCTAGATCTGTCCCTCTAAAATGATCCATAAACCAAGTATATCGAACCATCCCTGATCGAAAGAGAGGTGGGCGTGCCCCTAGCAGGTGGATCAAGGCGGCCTTCCACTCGCCCATGTCTGTATCATAAGGGATCGGCCGACCCCCTACCTCGATGCCGGTGAGCATAACGAAGTCACAGGGAGTCATCATCATGTCTCTCGCGATAGAGAACTGAAAAGAGTTGGTAGTGTCCCACTACCTCTCTACCAGTGCGCCAAGTAAGGGCCTACTCGCTATGAGACGTGATAGTCCCATGCAGAATAAGCTGAATCCAGCTTCATCGACAATCTGGCGGACGCCAACGAGGAGGTCCATATACCACTCCCTCGCAGATGTGGCCCCGTGTCCTCTGATGGAGTATGAGTCCTCCTGTAATCAAAATGTGTTTGAGAAGGTAGTGTAAGAAATACAGTGCAAGAATGTGTTTGAGATAAACAGATGAAAGACAGCGTAAGCGTTATCTGTGCAAGAAATGCAAGGTACATTACAAAAAATGTAAGAAGACAGTGTAGACCTTGGTGGCGCCATAGGATAAATGAGACTCCGACTCTCGTAACAAGAAATCCTCTGGCACGCCTCATGCAAAACCTCTGAAATAACGAATAGTATCGGGCGGTAGCACATGCACCTTATGGTGAAATGTCTTCGGGTCAAATGGTCGAACCCTGGGTGGTAATGGGACATGCTCGGGATCTGCCTCCATCCCTAGAGAAGCTCCATCATGGGAAATGTCGTCTGCCATCTGGAAAGAAGGTGAGAAAGTGGGTGAAAATGAGCAAAATGGGTGGAGAATGCCAAAAGTCAACAAAATTCAACCCTAGGAGAGAGAAAAAGGGAAGAAAAAGTCAAAGCCCAGAAAAGGTCATTGAACCCAAGAAGAACTCGAGGGAAACAAGCCTCAAATGGTGAAACTCCAAGAAAAAGCACCGAAAACAAATTCCAATCAGTTCAAAACGAAGGAAATCAAGAGGTTTTAGCGAATCAAACGTTCGTGGGGCGTTGGAAAACGCGTATAAAGCATGGATCTAGAGGGAAAAAATGTGTAGAGAGTGAAAGGGAGGATTTTCGGCAATAAGGGTGTGTGGAAATGAAGTTTGACAGTGTGTATTTAAAGACCCGACGTAAAAAGACCGAAATGGCCCGAAATTGTCATCCGCGGCCGACCGGCCACCACTGGTGGCTGACAACCACCATTGGTGGCCGACAACCTTCGGGTGTGGCCAACAGGTGGCCGGCAACCT
Organism: Camellia sinensis; assembly: GCF_004153795.1. NCBI lineage: Eukaryota > Viridiplantae > Streptophyta > Magnoliopsida > Ericales > Theaceae > Camellia > Camellia sinensis. The sequence continues at coordinate 298,195 of NW_021027230.1, read as the reverse complement.
CCCTTTGTGGCGGAAAAGTTCCCAGTGCTCCTACATTGGGTCTTTCTGCTGTTTTGTGTCCTCAGTTCTTGAGAAAGTGCAAGAAAGGTTCACTTTTAAGCTCAAATTGTCTCTACGGAAGCTCCGAACCGTGTCTTCGGTGCACAATTCATCACTAATCAACATCAATGAGGTGTATCCTTTTAAAACATATTGCAACTCTTGTGTGATATGCTGAGAGGTGTACCTTTCCTCTCTCGCATGTGATACACTGAGAGGTGTACCTTTCCTCTCTTGCATATGATACGCTGAGAGGTGTACCTTTTTCCTCTCTTGCGTGTGATATGCTGAGAGGTGTACCTTTCCTCTCTCGCATGTGATACACTGAGAGGTGTACCTTTCCTCTCTTGCATATGATACGCTGAGAGGTGTACCTTTTTCCTCTCTTGCGTGTGATATGCTGAGAGGTGTACCTTTCCTCTCTCGCATGTGATACACTGAGAGGTGTACCTTTCCTCTCTTGCATATGATACGCTGAGAGGTGTACCTTTTTCCTCTCTTGCGTGTGATATGCTGAGAGGTGTACCTTTCCTCTCTCGCATGTGATACACTGAGAGGTGTACCTTTCCTCTCTTGCATATGATACGCTGAGAGGTGTACCTTTTTCCTCTCTTGCGTGTGATATGCTGAGAGGTGTACCTTTCCTCTCTCGCATGTGATACACTGAGAGGTGTACCTTTCCTCTCTTGCATATGATACGCTGAGAGGTGTACCTTTTTCCTCTCTTGCGTGTGATATGCTGAGAGGTGTACCTTTCCTCTCTCGCATGTGATACACTGAGAGGTGTACCTTTCCTCTCTTGCATATGATACGCTGAGAGGTGTACCTTTTTCCTCTCTTGCGTGTGATATGCTGAGAGGTGTACCTTTCCTCTCTCGCATGTGATACACTGAGAGGTGTACCTTTCCTCTCTTGCATATGATACGCTGAGAGGTGTACCTTTTTCCTCTCTTGCGTGTGATATGCTGAGAGGTGTACCTTTCCTCTCTCGCATGTGATACACTGAGAGGTGTACCTTTCCTCTCTTGCATATGATACGCTGAGAGGTGTACCTTTTTCCTCTCTTGCGTGTGATATGCTGAGAGGTGTACCTTTCCTCTCTGGCGTGTGATACGCTGAGAGGTCTACCTTCACTCTCCCGCGTGTGATACGCTGAGAGATGTTGCTTTCCCCTCTCCTGCGTGTGATACGCTGAGAGATGTTATGTTTGAGACTTCTGGTATTCTCGGTAGTCGCTTTTAGTCTTCTCCGCGTGAGACATAGTGAGAATTGTATAATTTTCTTACATCCTTTCTACACGAAATGTAGTTTGGTCTATAATTCCCATGCGTGGTGTGTTTACTTATTTTGCTTGTGTACGAGTTTGCTGTAGCATTTCTTTGCATAACATTTGCATCTAGATGTTTCATTACAGCCCTTTTTGCATAATCATAAGTTATGTTCTGCATTGTGCATATCATTTGCATTTTGCCCCAGCCTGCGGGCGCATCCATATTCTTATCTTGTATGTTTGTCTAAGTCTTTGGCCTTGTCAAAAATGGGTCGTCTCTGGGCTTTGACATTCACTCCTGTCATTTCATGACTTCCGAGTTCTGTCAAAGAGGGGCAACTGTAAGCACCTCATTTTTTACCGTCCTCAAGACTTAGACGTCATCGTTTGTGCACTTGATGATTGTCCTTGTTTGTGTTCGTTTTGAGCGCCCGAAGTCCTCGGCGGAACGCCTTGTCTTTGAGTCTCTAAACCTTATCTGTTTTGTACATGTTTTTGGACCAAGAGCTTGTTGCCTCTAGCCTGGAAGAGAGGGTGACCAGTCAGCCAGCCCTAGAATTTGTTGGCCATGGCTTGTGTTTGTCGACTACCAGTGGTGGCCGACGGCCATTGGTCTCATTTTCTAGATATTTGTTGCCAGATGTTGCTAACTGAGCTGCATCTTCATACACGTGTATGGTGAGATGTTCACAAGCTCAAGACTTATTTTTCTATAAATAGGGGGGTTCCTCTCCCATTTTTGAGGGTTAGAAGGTTTTAAACCAAAAATCTCTCTCTCTCTAGCTTTCTCTCTCTCACTTGATATTTTGTGCTTGATTGCCTAGTTCCTCCACACTTTTTCACACCAGCCCTTAACCAAACTTGACCACCATTGAGCTGCGATCCCTTGGAGTCTTGTTTGAGCTTCGGAAGGAGGTTTGAGCTTCGATTTGTGCCTAAATTGTGCTTTGCTTCAAAGGTGGAGCACTTACCTTATTTTAAGCTTATTGTCCATACTTACTTTCCTATCCTTTTCAACTGTTTTAAGGCTGTTTTTGAAGTGTAAAAAACTTTGTTTTTGTGACCTAAAAATGATGGTTTGAGCCTTTTTGAGTTAGGGGGTTGTCCACCCTTTTGGCTCATTTGCTTGTTAAGCTTTTTGTGCTATTTTTCCTCACTTTCAAATCAACTTTTTTGAGCCTTCTAACCACTAAATCTCAGAGGTTTTTCAGTGGTAAAAATCAACTTTTGAAGTCCAAAAGGGGTTAGCCTCCCCTCCTTGTGTCATGTTTGCATGTCTAGTTAGCTTCACATGTTATGATGTTTTTTTAGCTTAACCTAACTCTAGTCCATCATGTTTTTTGCTTCTGTTTTGACCTATTTTAGCTCTATTTTGGGCTGGTTAAGTCACTTGAGCCTTGTATGGAACGGTTGTAGAGTGATTTCCTTCACTAGCTTGATGTTTTAGTGCTTTATTCATCATTGGTTTGAGTTAATAGCATGTAGTGTTGTTTTGCACTTAATTTTAGCACTTTAATCGCTACAATCTCCCTCAAGTCTTCACCATTTTGTTTGCTTTGAAAGTGGTTTTAAACCCCTTGTTTGCTTAAGTGTGACATTGAGTCATTTATGCTCAATGGCTTAATCACTTTGGGGTTCATTACCAACGGCATGAGGTCTCTTTCATGCCCTAGGCACCTTTGGTTTAAGCCCTCTTTCCGTTAGAGGACACTCACTTTTGGACTTAATTGATTAAAAAATGAATCGGTAATGTAAAATGAGTAAACAAAATGAGCAAGTAAAAGAGGCAAGATAAGCAACTTTCGTGTTGCATTGCATGTGTTTGAATCGGACGTTAATTCGAACATGAGGAAAATGGGACATTTCATACTCAAAGTGATGAAATGTGCCACTTTCCTTGGTCACCATCACCCTTGATCATGCATGATAGGGTGGTGGGTTTTTGGTCTTGTTTTGCATTCATTAAGTTTGTACAAACTTGGTTCCTTAGCCATCATGCATGGAAATTTCTTGGTTGATGGTTTGAGGGCCAAGAGTTACACTCCTTTGAGCTTGAGTGATGATAAGGAGGGTAGCAGTACAAACACTCCTTGAGAATACACTACTTTGCCTCTGTTTGCTCTCTGTTGCAGCAAAAGGGGAAGTTCTAGACAGGGGTAGCCGACTGGCCACCAGCAATAGCCGACGGCCACCATTGGTAGTCGACCGGCCATCAATGAAGAAAATTGCTCATTGTGATGGAAAGGGGGAGCTGAGGTGTTCTGGAAGTTGGTAGCTTATTTGGTGTTCAAGTGTGCAAACAGAGTCTTACAGCAGTGAGGCAGTGGCATTTTCGGGTGGAAACCAACCGAGCATGCATATGTCCCTCGCCCCCGAGGCCATTTAGTTACTTTGCTTAGCTGATTAGGGGTAGCTAATTCATGCAAGTATTGTAACTATTTAATTAGCTTAGATAGTTAATTATTTAATTGCTTTAGTTAGCTTAGAATAGCTAGTTAATTCAAGTGTTGTAATTAATTAGTTAGTGTAACTAGTTATTTGATTTCGGTTTGTAATAATTAATTAGCTTAGAATAGTTAGTTAATTCATTTCAAGTGTTGTATTGGTTAGCTTAAATAGTGTAGCTAGTTAGTTAGCGCTTATTCATTCGGACCCTCCTTCGCGAGGGCGTAATGTTGTAATAAGTGTGTGTGCGTGTGTGTATGTCTTCCAACCTCACGTCTTTCTCCCTTTTATTTAATCACTTTTGGTGGTTAGATTAGGGGCATGTTTCAATTAGCATAACTTATGCTTGCATGTTTGCATCCATTCATTTTTTTTGCATGCACCGAGGCTCGATGCATCATTCAAACTGCATTGCCATTTCAATATCTTCTTTGAATACGTGTTTAAATCGCATGTTGTTCAAATTGAATCATATGCAATATTAGTAGCCGAACCTATTAATTGTATATTGTATGTGTTGCATTTGGCATCTTATATAGTTAGGATCATGCATCTTTCTAACTAGTTTCTATTTTGGCTTGGAGGACTCGGTAAGTTTTATGCTTTAGCATACTTGCATGAGTGTGATTTCCATATTGTCATGTTTCGAATGCTTTCCATGAGGCTATGTGCTTACTTGCTAAGTTGCATGAATACCTGTGAATGAAGGCTTGTTGCTTGAATTGGAACGATTCAACAAATGTGCGTTTTAAGCCCACTTTGTTGTGGCAAATCTTGTTTTAAGCCCACTATGTTTGGTGGCAAATCTGCATTTTTAAGCTCACTTGAGGGTAGCAAATTCAAACCATTTTCAAAGACAAACATGAGTTGAATTGTTCAAGTCTTGTGACTAATCTATACTTGCTTGTGTGCGTCACAGAGTAAAGCTAGTTCACTAACCGGAATAAAAACACATAATGTTTATAAAACATCATATCATGATTAGTAGAGGTCGATCCTTTGATCGGGCGAGCAGGGGTGCTTATTTCATGACCTTTCCCTCTCGTACCTAAGTTCTGAGCCAAGGCAACTTTGGTGATGACGGACACATGGCCTTTGGCACGAGTCAGGGTTTCTTAAATTTTTCCAAAATAAAATATTTAGGTGGCGACTCTGTATCTAGCAAAGCAGTCCAATTTTGGCACTATTTGATTTGAAATCGATTTTTCAAAAAGGTTTGCCGGATTTGGACTCTTTGGTGTTTATCAGTTTTACATTGCACTTTTGAGGCTAGATTCAGAACCGCAGGAGTCCAAGCTATGAGGCCTTCTTTTCAAACCCTTTCCGAAAGGCGGGGCGCAGAAAAAGGCGAGTCCACACCGACCATGTGCATCTTCCACTTCCCGAGGCAGAGCAATGGTAGCATAGTTTAATATCTTAAATGCTTAGTTCGTGCGCATTTGTGTTATAAATTAATTAATTAGTTTGCTAGTTAGTTAAAGTATTGTAATAAGTTGTAATTAGCTTAACTAGTTATACATTTGGTTTGTAATAATTAGTCTAATTAGCTTAATTAGATTAGCTTAGCTTAGATTAACTTAGCTCTTATTCATTCGAACCCTCCTTCGTGAGGCTGTAATGTTGTAATAAGTGTGCGTGCGTATGTGTATGTTTTCCAACCCCACGTCTTTCTCCCTTTTATTTAATCGCTTTCGATGGTTAGATTAGGGACATATTTCAATTAGCATACCTTATGTTTGCATCCATTCATTTGTATTGCATGCACCGAGGCTTGGCGCATCATTCAAACTGCATTGTCATTTCAATATACTTATTTGAATACATGTTTAATCGCATGTTGTTCAAATCAATCCATATGCCATATTAGTAGCTAAGCTTGTTAATTGCATATTGCATGTGTTACATTAGGCATCTTGTATAGTTACTTATCATGCATGTTTTTCTAAACTCATGTTTTCTTAGCTCAGAGTACTAGGTGAGTTTTTATGCTTTAGCGTACTTGCATAAGTCTGAATGTGGCCATGATTAGCATGCTTGCCATGAGGCTATCTGCTTAAATGCTTAACTGCATGAATGCCTGTGGATGAAGGCTTGTTGTGTGAATTAGAACGATTCAATGAATGTAAGTTTTAAGCCCACTTTGTTGAGTGGCAAATCATGTTTTAAGCCCACTATGTTTGGTGGCAAATTCGTAAACTTTTAAGCTCGCTTGATGTGGCAAATTCAAACCATTTTCGCAAACAAACATTAGTTGAATTGTTCCAAATTGAGCAAACTAGTCTATATTTGCTTGTGCGCATCACATAGTAAAGCTAGCCTAATAATCGGAACAAGAACACATAATGTTTATAAAAAAATCATATCAAGATTAGTAGAGGCCGATCTTTGATCAGGCGAGTGGGGGAGCTCAATTCATGACCTTCCCCTTTCGTACCTAAGTTCCCGAGCCGAGGCAACTTTGGTGATGACGAACACGTGGCCTTTGGCACGAGTCATGGGTTTTCTAAATTTCTCCAAAATAAAATATTTAGGTGGTGACTTTGTATCTGGCAAAGCAGTCCAATTTTGGCATTTTTTTATTCAAAATTAGTTTTCCAAAATGATTTTCCAAATTTGGACTCTTTGGTGTTTATCAGTTTCACATTGCACTTGTGAGATTAGATTCAGAACCGCGGGAGTCCAAACTGTGAGGCCTTTCTTTCCAAACCTTTCGAAAGGGGGCACGAAAAAAGGTGAGTCCACACGACCATTGACATTTTGTATGTCCGCTTGAGCATAGAAAGTTGCGATCGAGCGAGACCCTTGTTTCCAGCATTTTTAACCATGTGTTTTCAAATGCATTTTTGCATTATGATTCCATCCTAGGCATTCCTAGGCCAAGATTAAGGCATAATAATGAGGATAAATGTAGAAACACACCAAGATAAGAAAGAACCAAGTTAATGTTTTTCGGGTATGTAATTCAGTATGTATTCGTTATGTACCTGTGTAGGTCACGCGCCACAAGATATTTGAATTGCCTATTATGTTCGTTTATTTGGAGCCATCTATTATCTGTGAGTAATAACTCTGTAAAGTTATGTTTGACTTTAATTATTTTTTGATAATATGAAATGATTAGTTTTCTGAAATGCTATGTTTTATACAAATGAATGATTATCTATATTTTGAAAAGTATTCATGGCAACAATTCCATGGCTCAAGGGTGTTATCCGTTCCCAATCCAAAGGTTCCTTTGTGGAATTGAAAAGTTATCTTTACCCAGCCGGAGGTTCCTTTGTGGAACTGACAAGTTTTTTGTACCCGGTTTGGAGGTTCTTTTAAGAAACTAACAAGTTATCCGTACCCGGCCGGAGGTTCCTGTATGGAACTGACAAGTATGACCCTTGATGCTTTGTATACGATCCGTTAGTGCTAACGGATGTATTAGGTAAGAATAAGCGTGAACTCTAAATTCTGTATATGTTCTGAACAAGAATACGAATGTGAATCTATCTTCGATATGAACTCTGGTTTCTGATTTGATTTTGGGACATCATTTATTTAATCCTTTACTCTGTTATTATTCACTGGGCTTAAGATGATGCCTGAAGAGTTTTGTGTTTGTCAGCCATCCTTTTGTGCCTCCTGAGGAGGTTCCGGATTAATTCAAGTCTTGTGGCCATGTTTTGTGAATGTTTAAGACCTTGTCTCTCTTGGTTTACGAACAAGTTTCTGTTTATATATGTATACATGGGATGACATAAAAATACTATATCATCATGATGTCATATGTATGCTTATAAAGTTAAGATCATTTGTTCTATGTGTGTCTGCACAGCTCGATAGACTATGTATGTTTTATATATTTGCTTCCGCAACCCCTAATCATATGATATTCTGTTCATTGGCCTTGGGTAATCTAAGGATTACTGGCCAGTTATGATGCCAAACCTATAGGGGCAGGTTTGGGTCGTGACAGAGTGGTATCAGAGCACATATTATACCGCACACACAAGTCCATATGAGCTATAGGGTGTCCTAGTAAGCATAGGGGCATCTCATCTGCATGTGTGAGTGTAAATGCTGATTTCTGTATATGAGAGAGTTGAAACTGACCATGAATACTTGAGATAGAATTGAATGATCTCTAAACATTGTGAAATGAACTATTTGCCTATGGTCATAAGTGTTCTGTTTACTTATAGCAATAGAAAATACAAGAAGTGACAGTACAGCTGAATCGTCAGAGGCTCGAATGAGCCGAATCGAGCAAATGCTCGCAGCCCTAACTGAAGCAATAATACAGCAACAAAGGCAACAACCCCTCTGGTATTGAACCTTTAAAGGCAGAAACATGGTTGCTTGAAATGAAAAAATTATTTGAAGTGTTTCCTTACTTCGCAACACAGAAAGTACTCTTGGCCACCTACACCTTAAAGGATGAAGCTTGGCGATGGTGGTTGTTAGTTCGAAATGACAATGTGGATATGACATAGGCTCAATTCAATGAGATATTCTACAATAAGTACTTTCCCCAATGTTTCAAAGATCGGAAAGTGTCTGAGTTTCAAGAACTCAAGGAGGGCAGGATGTCTGTGGCTAAGTATGAGGTCAAGTTTACTAAATTGGCTCGTTTTGCTCCACATATGGTGGATATTGATTACAAGAAGGCACGAAAATTTGAAGGCAGTTTGGATTTAGAAGTGTTTGACCGAGTAGGCGTCCTGAAATTGCCTACTTATGTGGAAGTTTCAGACAGAGCAATAATGGTGGAAGCCATCCTAGCAGCAATAAGACAAGCCAAGGCACCAATAACAGAATGGAGAAGAAAAAGGTCTGAACCCAATTTTCGGAAAGGCCATTAATTTTTTCGAACAAAAATCAAAATACCGGATCTTCAAGCAGTTCAAGCCAAAACAGTAGGTCTACACCAACCTATTCAAAATGTGGAAGGAAACATAAAGGCATGTGTCATTGCACATTGGGTGCATGTTTCCAGTGTGGCAAGACCGGTCACATGATTAGAGACTGTCCAATGAGGTTTGACAATGCTAACCATTCTGCAACAAGTTCAGCCGAATTTGTTCTTGTAACAAGTGTAAATGCAAGAACAAATGCCAGGGGTAATACCGAGGATGAAATGCTAAGGCAAGGAAGAGTGTTTGCACTAGTGCTTGGGGATGTAAAGAATACTAAGTCAGTGGTGTCAGGTATAATCCCTATCTGTGCTCAGAATGCCTATGTACTGATTGATTCTGGTTCTATGCATTCATTTGTATCGCATGCTTTTTCTCAAAAATTAACTAGACCATTGGAACCTATGAATTATTTGCTGACTATGTCTACACCTTCTGGGGGTTCTATGATATGTGCTTATATTTATCCGGCATGTGATATTATAATTGGTGATATGACATTATACGTTGATTTACTGCCTTTGAGCATTGATCACTTTGATTGTATATTGGGCATGGATTGGTTGACAAAATATTGTGCCACTATTGATTGTGTGAATAAAACCGTCATGTTTAGACCACCTGGTATGCCTGAATTTCTTTTTACTAGAAATGGGGTGGTCCCTTCACCGTACTTGATTTCATTTATGAAAGCCATGAAATTGTTGAGAAAAGGTTGTTGAGGCTACTTGTGTTGTGTATTGATTGTGTCTTCGAATGGTACTAGTATGGAAACTATTCCTGTGGTTTGTGACTTTCCTGATATATTTCCTAATGACCTGCCCGGGGACTTAATTGATAGGAAAATTGAGTTTACGATTAATGTAGTACCTGGAGCACAACCTATTTCCAAGACCTCCTATAGAATGTCAACTTCTAAACTCAAAGAGTTGAAAGTTTAACTCCAAGAACTCTTAGACAAGAACTTTATCCGCCCAAGTACATCACCTTAGGGTGCTTCAGTCTTATTTGTGAAGAAGAATGATGGGTCTTTGAGGTTATCTATAGACTATTGTGAATTGAATAAAGTGACCGTGAATAATAAATACCCACTACCCCAAATAGATGATTTATTCGACCAACTCCAGGGAGCCCAATTGTTTTCTAAAATTGACCTTAGATCCGGATATCACCAGTTAAAAGTCAAGGAAGAAGATGTTGAGAAAACTGTTTTTCGAAATAGATATGGGCATTATGAATTTTTAGTTATGCCATTTGGACTAACCAATGCACCCGCAACTTTTATGGACCTAATGAACAGGGTTTTTAAACAATTCCTTGATGAATTCATTGTTGTTTTTATTAATGATATACTGATTTATTCCAAAAGCAAGGAGGAATATGAAAATTATCTAAGAATTGCCTTACAAATTCTGAGAGAAAAGAAGTTATATACAAAATTTTCCAAGTGTGAGTTTTGGCTTGATAGCGTAGCATTTCTGGGACATGTGATCAACAGGAATGGCATATCGGTGGATCCGTAGAAAATTGAAGCTATTGTGGACTGGCCTAAACTGACAAATGTGTCAGAAGTTAAAAGTTTTCTAGGACTTACAAGATACTATAGAAGGTTTGTGAAAGACTTTTCAAAACTTGCTATGCCATTACTCAGTTAACCCAAAAAAATGCCTCATTTGATTGGAATGATCAAAGAGAGTCTACCTTTCAAGAATTGAAAACTAGACTAGTAACTGCACCAATTTTGACCCTACCTAACGGAACTGATGGATTTCAGATTTACAGTGATGCCTCCTACAAAGGTTTGGGTTGTATGCTAATGCAAAATGGGAAAGTAATTGCTTATGCCTCTCGGCAACTCCGTCCTCATGAAAAGAATTACCTGACTCAAGATCTTGAACTAGCAGCTGTAGTGTTTGCTTTGAAAATTTGGCGACATTATTTGTATGGTGTGACTTGTGAAATGTATATAGGCCTTAAAAGCCTCAAATACTTCTTCACCCAAAGACTATGATTTGCCGATTTTGTATCATTCGGGAAAAGCTAATAGTGTGACAGATGCCTTGAGCCGAAAGTCAATGGGAAATTTGACATGTTTGCTCACCAGTCAAAAAGAATTGCTATGTGACTTGGAAAAGAATGAGATTGAAGTTGTATTGCAAGAACAAGGTAGAATATTAGCTGCTATCTCTGCCCAGCCCGTAATCATCAAAGAAATTAGAGAGAAACAACTTGAAGATGAGTTCTTGGAAAAGATTGTGGAAGAATTTGACTCAAAACCGAGGCCAGGATTCGTACTTGAGAACAATGTGTTAAAATTTCAGGGTCGCCTTTGTGTGCCGGATTATTTTGACTTGAGGAAACGCATCATGACTAAGGCTCACAATTCGAAATTTTCCATGCACTTAGGAAACACAAAAATGTATCATGACTTGACACAGAATTTCTAGTGGCCAGGAATGAAAAAGTGTATGGCAGATTTCGTGGCTAGATGTTTACACTGTCAACAAGTTAAAGTCGAACATCAACGACCCGCTGGTTTGTTACAACCGCTTCCAATACCGAAATGGAAATGGGAGCATATTACCATGGACTTCATCGTGGGATTTCCTCGTTCTTCCCGAGGTATGGATTCTATTTGGGTCATTGTTGACCATTTAACTAAATCTGCTCACTTTTTGCCTGTCAAATCTATATATAATGCAGATAGATTGGCTAACATTTATGTGAACGAGATTTTGAGATTACATGGTGTGCTAGTATCTATTGTATCTAACAGAGATTCAAAGTTCACGTCAAGGTTTTGGTAGAGTTTGCAAAAGGCTTTGGAAACTGAACTATAGATGAGTAGTGCTTACCACCCACAAACATACGATCAATCCGAAAGAACCAATCAGACTTTGGAAGATATGTTACAGATGTGTGTGTTGGACTGCCAAGGGAATTGGGAGATTTACCTTCCTTTAGCCGAGTTAGTATACAATAATAGCTATCATTCAAGTATTGGAATGACTCCTTATGAAGCTCTGTGTGGAAGGAAATGTCGATCTCCTATCTGTTGGGATAAGGTAGGTGACAAACCATTGTTGGGACCCAAACTTGTACAAGAAACAACTAAAAATGTGAAATTAATTCAACAGAGATTGAAAACTGCACAAAGCCTTCAAAAGAGTTATGCTAATGTCCGAAGAAGAGAAAGAGAATATGAAGTCGGGGATCATGTGTTCATAAAAGTAACTCCTATGAAAGGGCAAATGTGGTTTAGGGTAAAAGGCAAGTTGGCACTGAGACACATCGGGCCATATGGAATTCTTGAGAAGATCAATTCAGTAACATATTGAGTAGCCTTACCTCCGGTGATGGAAAACATGCACAACGTTTTTCATGTTTCAATGCTTCAAGACTACTTACGAGATCCACTCCATGTGATTGAATCGACTCATGTGCTTCTGAAAGATGACTATACGTACGAAGAGAGGCCAATACAGATTGTTAACCGAAGAATCAAGAAATTGAGAAAGAAAGAAATTCCATTAGTGAAAGTCGATTGACAGAATCATGGAGGAACCTATGCAACTTGGGAGACAGAGGAAGATATAATGAAAAGATACCCTGAATTGTTTCCTTTGGACCCGATATTCTTCCAGAATGAAGGTAACTCAAGTTTGGAGGACCAAACTCTTTAAGCGGGGAAGGCTATAACTACCCCGACCTCTGATTAATGTTAATCCATGCTTAATTATGCCTAATAAGTAATTAAAATGAAATCTTGCCTCATGTGTTACCTTATATGTGTTTATATCTGTTTAACGTAGAAAGATCTGTTCATGTTTCCGTTTCGGTTTGCGAATTGAAAGCCTTATCGACATCCGATTCAGAAATTGACTTGATTTATATGTTATTTGGGATTTTTAGAATTTCATGATAGGTTTAATTGAAATTCAGTTCGGAACGAATTAATTAGAATAAATTGTGGTCACTGCTTAGATTAATGCAAGTTTAATTAATTCCTTAAACAAACCTATATAAGGCCACCCCTCAACATCTCTTATACACAATTTACACCCTCATTCCCTCATCTTTTAAGCTCAATGTGAGAGAGAGAGAGAGAGAGAGAGAGAGAAGGAAGATTGGATTCAACTAGAGGATTGAAGAAATTAAGAGAACTTGGAAGTTTGGCTTAGAAACTCGAGAATTAAGCATCTGGCTCTCATCTTGACAAGCCTAGGTAAGAAATCTAATCCTTAATTGTGTAATTGAGTTAGTTTTTGTAAGAATTAAAGTAAAGAAGGTAAACTAGCATGAGAATGAGCTAGGATTAAAGAATTGTAACTCAAATCATACATGCATGTGCATATCATGAAGTTTTGAAGTTCTTTTTACGAGAATCCTCACATGCATGTTCATATCTTAGCTTTGTTCAAAGAATTCAACTTGTTTTTTTTGCTTAATGACACATTTGATCATGTTTTGGAAGGTTGGAATTCATGACATTACATGCAAGTTATGTGATCTAACTTTCAAGTTCTGTTTACTACAATTGGCATAGCTTTTAGGCTTTATTTTGTAAAATAGTTTGCAATTCATCATGTACTATGAGTTTCTCAATGTTTTACTAAGTTTTGGTCCAAAATGATGTGTTTTGAAGGTTTTGAAATTGAGTTTTGAGCTTCGAAGCAAATTTAAAAATTCCAGAATTCTGCTCTTACGCTCGAGCGACCACTCTGAGTGCGTGCACTTCTGCTCGAGCGACCAAAAATACGATCGAGCGTGAAATACATTCTCCTAGAAGTTCTTATGTTTTGCAAGCCACTCGAGTAATAAAAGTTGTGCTCGAGCAAGGGCATATCTCTCACGCTTGAGCGAGGGCGCTCGAGTGAGCGTCGAGCGAGCATCGAGCGAAAAAATCAAGCAACCAGCACTTTTGCAAAAGTTTACAGACTGCTCAAGTGACAGGTCTTGCGCTTAAGCGACCATTCACATTTTGCATGTCCGCTCGAGCGTAGGAAGTTTCGCTCGAGTGAGATCCCTGTTTCTAGCATTTTTTACCAAGTCTTTTTAAATGCATTTTTGCATTCTTATTCCATCCTAGGCATTCCTAGGCTAAGATTAAGGCACAATAATGAGGATAAATGTAGAAACACACCAAGATAAGAAAAAACCAAGTTAATGTTTTTCAGGTATGTAATTCAGTATGTATTCATTATGTACCTGTGTAGGTCACGCGCCACAAGATATTTGAATTGCCTATTCTGTTTGTTTACTTGGAGCCATCTATTATCTGTGAGTAATAACTCTGTAAAGTTATGTTTGACTTTAATTATTTTCTGATGATATGAAATGATCAGTTTTCTAAAATGCTATGTTTTATATAAATGAATTATTGTCCATATTTTGAAAAATATTCGTGGCAACAATTCCATGGCTCAAGGGTGTTATCTGTTCCCAGTCTGGAGGCAAAAAATCAAGCAACCAGCACTTTTGCAAAAGTTTACAGACCGCTCAAGTGACAGGTCTTGCGCTTGAGCGACCATTCACATTTTGCATGTCTGCTCGAGCATAGGAAGTTTCGCTCGAGTGAGATCCCTGTTTCTAGCATTTTTTACCAAGTGTTTTTAAATGCATTTTTGCATTCTTATTCCATCCTAGGCATTCCTAGGCCAAGATTAAGGCACAATAATGAGGATAAATGTAGAAACACACCAAGATAAGAAAGAACCAAGTTAATATTTTTCAGGTATGTAATTCAGTATGTATTCATTATGTACCTATGTAGGTCACGCGCCACAAGATATTTGAATTGCCTATTCTGTTTGTTTACTTGGAGCCATCTATTATCTGTGAGTAATAACTCTGTAAAGTTATGTTTGACTTTAATTATTTTCTGATGATATGAAATGATCAGTTTTCTAAAATGCTATGTTTTATATAAATGAATTATTGTCCATATTTTGAAAAGTATTCGTGGCAACAATTCCATGGCTCAAGGGTGTTATCTGTTCCCAGTCTGGAGGCTCCTTTGTGGAGCTGAAAAGTTATCTGTACACAGCCGGAGGTTCCTTTGTGGAACTGACAAGTTTTTCGTACCCGGTCTAGAGGTTCCTTTAAGAAACTGACAAGTTATTCGTACCCGGCCGAAGGTTTCTATATGGAACTGACAAGTAAGACCCTTGATGCTTTATATGTGATCTGTTAGCACTAACAGATGTATTATGTAAGAATAAGCGTGAACTCTAAATTTTGTATATGTTCTGAACAAGAATACGAATATAAATCTGTCTTCGATATGAACTCTGGTTTCTGAATTGATTTTGGGACATCATTCATTTAACCCTTTACTCTGTTATTATTCACTGGGCTTTCGCTCATTATTTATTATTATATATATAGTTGAGCAGGCGCACTAGGCTTAAGATGATGCCTGAAGAGTTTTGTGCTTGTCAACCACCCTTTTGTACCTCCCGAGGAGGTTTCGGATTAAGTCGAGTCTTGTGTCCATGTTTTGTGAATGTTTAAGACCTTGTCTCTCTTGATTTATGAACAAGTTTTTGTTTATATATGACGTGTATATACTATATCATCATGACGTCATATGTATACTTATAAAGTTAAGATCATCTGTTCCATGTATGTCTGCATAGCTCGATGGATTATGTATGTTTTATATAATTGCTTCCATAGCCCCTAATCATATGATATTTTGTTCAGAGACCTTGGGTAATCTAAGGATTACTGACCAGTTACGATGCTAAACCTACAGAGGCGGGATTGGGTCATGACAGCGTTTTTACCCAGAAAACCTAGAAATTGATTTTGCATCCCAAAACAAGTTCCAACGCTCAAAACTCAAAATTTTAACCCGAAAATTTTAAGAGAGGTTAAGTAAAAGGAGAAAAGAAATCTCAACAACTCAATATGATAATCAAAGCATCGAAAGTAAAACAAACGATCTTATTATGCAATACTGGTCAAGTCCAAGATCTGGGATATCACAAGCCTGACCATTTTTTATATTTTTTTCACCAATTTTATTTTTTCCCCCACAAAAAATGACACTGTGTCTCAGGCTGGGCCTTGAGTAGGCTTAGAACGGGCTGATAGGCTAGGTCATGGGCCATGCTGGACTGTAAAACAAACAACTCAAGCCCAGGATCCCGGACTAGGTTTGGGCTCGGGCCTAACAAGGCCGTAAGGGGTTTTGGGCAGGCCACAGGCTCGTGGGCCAATTTTACACCCCTATTTGTGGGGTATACAAGATTGGTAATCTAATTCTAACATCTACAACACGGCCGAACTTGAGATGTTCAGGGTCTTAGGTGAAGTCTTATAATTGGGACCTTTTATATAAAAAAAATATCATTTATTCAAAATTTTACTTTGAAAATGTGTATAATATATATTCAAAATTATTATAATGTGAGTCATACTTCAAATGAATGTGATCCATAAATATATTTTTTTGAATTAATTTTTAAAAGTATAGAGTATTATTATATACATAATCACCAAAATAAATAAATAAAAACATTTGTGTATAAAATGGTAAGCACCTATAATTTTTTTTTTAAAAACTAGTACCTACACACAATATCCTTATATATATAATTACTACAATTATATATTTAAATTTATTTGCAGAGATTAAAAAATCATTACAAAACTTAAAAATATAAAAATAGGGTCTTGTTGTTTTATAAATTAGCAAATTAATTTATAATAAGTAAAAATATCACGTAATTTGTTTTTTAAAAAATAAAATAAAAACAAAAAGAGATGAAGAAAAAAATCTAACAAAATATAAATTATATACCAAATAAAAATTAAACCAATTATAGTAAAATATCAATTAAATATTTCTCTTCAGATATTTTTATGAGCAAAATTAGTAATTAAGGTTACATATAATTTCTATGAACTTCTATTTTGAATTGTGAGGTTAGATTAGTTAGTAGTGCCGTTATTTTTGGGCCTAAGAACACCTATTACAATTTTTTTTAGGCCCTAAAATTTGGAAAAAATAAAAAAATAAACAAAAATAAAATTGGAGGCCCATGACGCCACCCTGCTTGCCTTTGGTCACGGCGGATCTGATCCACAATGAAAATCAAACTTGATCAGAACGTCTTTTTATATTTACATACATATATATAAATATTAATTAATAAATGTATTTTAATCTAGAGCAAAAAGTCTAAGATATATTAGATAAAATATATTTTTTACAAAAATCTGATCATATATGTATATATATTTGAAACATTGAAACAAACAATAATAATATTAGGGATATTATGGAAATTTATTACATATAATAAGATATAGTATGAAGAATACAAAATTTTCATTTAAATTTGAAATGTGTGCACCCCTTTAGGAGTGTATATCATATGTAACCTGCTACAAAAATGTATAATTTTACTATAAAATTTGGTTAAATTAATCACAAAATGCGTAACTTGGTCACAAATTGACATGATAAAAATGTCCAAAATTTTTGGTTGCTATTGCAAAAATTGACTTGGTTACGATTTTTTCTCGTTAATTTAGGGTGAAATTACACATTTTGTAATTGATGTTACGAAATTTTATGATAAAATTACATATTTTTGTGATAAGTTGTATATGGTGCCGGAGAATTTCCCTCAATTAAATGAAGAACTTTCAAGAAGTCAAATTAGAAGCCAACCCAACGAGTTTCTTGAAAATGAATTTCATACTTCTTGCTAGAATTATTTTTGCTAGAATGCCCTTCTTTTGACCTTACCAAAAAGTAACTTTTTCCAAGCCTAAAGGTTTTTCTTTTCTTTTCTTTTTATTTATTTATTTTTTTACTTTGACCCTAAGATGGAAAGATTGAGTAATATTAAAATTACCGTTATATCATCTTTTTCTTTTTCTTTTAGATAGGGACCATTATATCATTTTATTTTGCTATTTGTATTAGTCTAATTAACAATATTACATTAAAAACATAAAAGAAACTAGAAACTTTATTGATAGAAAAAACATGCATCCATATGGAAATTACATCAATATAGAGAAGGAAATGCACATAATATCATAATTTAACCATCCGATCCCAACTAAATTGGCACTGGGAATTATATAACACGTCACCACATTTTATAATGAAATCCGTTAAGAATAAAATGGTAAGCATAACATAATAAAATATGGTAATGTGTTATATAATAAGCTTATGCTATTTTGGATGAAAAGTAAATTAATTCATCTAGATTAAGAATCAAATCTTATCTTATTATATCAATCTATTGTTATCTATTTCCTAGTTTATAGTTTAGGGTACCAAAATCAAAGCTTTCACTGCAATCTTATCATTTATAATTACAAAAAACTAATAAATAAATAAATAAATGGAGTAAATTATGTTGACCTTTCTTAAGGTTGGAAGATACTCCCTCCATCTCATTTTATTAGTCCATTATTATTTTATTTTTTGTTGTCCCAAAATGCATGTCTACTTTCAAAAAGTCAAAATTTTAAATTTAGAAGTTTCCAAAATTGTCCCTTATAAATAATTTTAAACAAATTTAAAAATATAAAAAGAGAAGGGTATTTTTGAAATTTTATCCTTTAAAATTTGAATGTAATGATTATGTCTCCTTAAAAGTTTAAATTTTCAAAAGGACTATCAATTTGGAACGACAAAGTGATACAGTAAATCTCATAATTTTGATATAATTATATTGATGCTTGGTGCTACAAATGTGGAGTTGTTTGTGCTTTATGTAACTCAGGGAAGGAATCACTTAACCACAAATGTTGGTGTTGTTTGTGCTTTGTGTAACTCGGGGGAGGAATCACTTTACCACATAATGCTTCACTATTCGTTCGTTTGGAGAATATAGTCCAGCATCATCAAATGGTGGGGTGTGCAGTGGGTTATTCTAGGCTCAGTGGATAGCTTGTTGTAGTGGTGGAACGGTATCGGAGGTTCCTTTATGGAACTTATTTCTATCTACACTCTGTTACACATACCGGAGGCCCTGTCACGGGGTCTCAGCTTCTGTTCTGTTGCCTAGATCCGGAGGTTCCTTTATGGTACTGGTTATTCGTAACCTCACGTGTATACGTTCTGTTCTATTCTATTCTGTTAATGCTAATGGATGTATCACGTAAACTTAATCATGACTTATGATTTCTGCCTGTATATGATCTGGACAAATGATGAATTTGATACAAATCTGAATTATGATTTCTGAATCTGTACGAACTCATTCATTGAAACCCTTTACTCTATTATTATTCACTGGGCTTTCGCTCACAGTGTATATTATGTATGTAGGTGAGCCGGCACATGACCAGGGCCAGAGTTGACTGCCTTCTGTTTTGTTTTTGTCAGCCAACTATTGTGCCTCCCGAGAAGGTTCCAAACGAAGCCTAAAGCCATGGTTGTTTTTGTATTCATGCTAGTCTTTGTGTATCCTCTATAAAGTCAGGTCTTGGGATGTACATTCTGTAAATACCTGTCACGACCCAAACTCGGCCCTATGGGTTTAGCACCGTAACCGGCCAGTAATCTGAGATTACCGAAGGCCTGTAGAACAGTAGAGTAGTAAAACAGAGTACAGGGCCTGGTGGAAGCCAAAACAGTAAATAAACAATGTCCAATGAGCTGTGACAGTCTATATGCAAAAAGACTTTTCATACATTTGTACGTAGACGGTGCAGAACAGTATGCACAATATATACAATTATTCAGACTAGGGACTCCATCCCTTACATAGCAGTACGGTAAACGTTCAGTCTATACAATCCATTCGATTATAACAAACAGCAAGACAGTGCAGAAGGGGGAATTGTAAAACACCCTTAAGCCTTAACACGATAGGCTCGGAACCTCGCAGTGAGGCACATAGGCTGGCTTGACAAAACTGGAGTAACCCTGACGCTTCTAGCCGCGGTCTGGTACCTGTACACCTACATATATATATGAGCAGTGAGGTAAAGCCCAGTGAATAACATAATGCGTAAAGAGGTTAAGAATGAATGTCCTTACAGTATGAAAACAGTTCAATTAAACAGTATTTCAGTTGTTCAGTCAATACAGTCATATGTGGTACACCAATTAAAATAACAGTACAGCAAGCAGTAGGTCTTAAAAGACCAAACAGTAATGATGGCCATCAGTCAGTAAACAGTAGTGGTTCCAACAAGGGAGCCGACAGAGATTTCTGTCACAGTAACAGTAAACAGTAGGTGCTAAGGATGCCACAATACAGTTTAGAATATAGGACATACATTCATTCAGTTAACAGTATTCACTTCAGAAACAGTACAGTTCAGTTGTTCAGAAAATAATCATTTTTGAACATATCTTTACACAATCGTTACTCACAGAGTTCTGGGTTACAGTAAGCTAGAGCGTGCCTCCCCAGTCGCCAACCCTACACAGTTAACAGATTGAACACACTAAGCTACACAGCTAGGAAAGATAGTAACTTAACCTCTAATGCCTCGGTGTGTTCTACATCTATATCCTCAGTAAGATGCCTTAAACTAGGCCTAAGAATGCCTAGAATGGGATGAGGATGCAAAGATGTACTCAAAAAGCAGTTTCAGAAGTTTCAGAAAAACAGAGTCCCGCTCGAGCTCAGGTTTAGCAGCTCGAGCGGACATGTAACAAAGGTACACGCTCGAGCGTAAACTCTCCCGCTCGAGCGTACTGTAAAAGTACTAGATGGGTGAAATCTCCGCTCGACGGGCGCTCGACACCCGCTCGATCATGAGACACATGCCTCCGCTCGAGCGGACTGTAAAACAGTGCAGAGAAATACTGGATGCTTGGATTCCACGCTCGAGCGTCACTATCCCCGCTCGAGCGGAAGTGCAAAATCTGGGAATTTCAGATTGCACCTCCAAGCCAAAACCAGGTTCAAATGCATCAAAACCGATCCTCTTGGGCTGAATTTTCCTGGAAAACTCTTATAAACTCGTAGTAAAACATGATTCAAAGCTCAATTTGAGAAATCAAAGCCCAAGGGTGTTTAATTCAACTCAATTTCAACCAATTTTCATGAACAAGGAGAGTATGGAAACATGCATGAATTCAAACCAATTCGAAGCTTCAATTTCATGCTCCAGTGAGCCAAATCTTTCAAAAACATGATGAGTTCATGGTCTTTTGTAAAAATATGGGCATGCATGCATGAGCTAGGCTCCAATTCAACATATATGGACCAATTCAAGGCTCAAATCACTAGAGGCTCAAATACAGTAATAGAAGGTTAAATTCTCTTACCTAAGTCTAGTATTCAAGGCAAGGAAGCTCAACTATGCAAATCTCCTACAAATTCTTCAAGTTTCTAAGCAAATTGTGAAGAACTCATGCTTTCTCTCCCTCTCTCCCTCTCAAGTCGGAAAGAGCAAGGAAATGGCTGAACAAAATGTTGCCTACGTGTCTAACGAGGTTCAAATATATTGTATTTAGTGGCCACTACGTGGTCTAATGGTAATTAAGTCCAAAACTCGCAATCCATCAATATTTAATCTAATTTAATCATACCTAATCAGTTTTCAGGTAATTATACCATAAAATCAAATTAATTATGATGATCATAAAACATCAATCAATTCCCGGTTCGGCCGCCGATAAGGCCTTCAATTAGCAGTTTAAACATAAAACGTGAACAGATCAAATAATCAATCAAACAGATAGAATACAGATTAACGCACATACTCAGTCAATTCAGTTCCAGTTTTCAGTCAGTCAGTTCAGTACTTTAATCAGTTCAATTATCAGTCATAATCAGTTCAATTATCAGTAATCAATGTTAATCGGTAAGCAGTGATGAGGGTTATTACAATACCTTGTAAATATTGTGTATTTGGACTGGCATGTTTATGTATATATAAATAAGTTTTGAATTGTTCTGTCCTATGTACGTTATCACAGCTCATTGGACCTTGTCTATTTTGTATTATTGCTTCTGCAGCCCCTTATTATTTGCTAATCTGTTCAGAGGCCTTTGGTAATCCACAGATTACTGGTTGGTTACGGTGCTAAACCTACAGGGGTGGGTTTGGGTCGTGACAATTTACTTTTAAGGGACTAATTTTCTAGTTAGACCCTTGCAAATTATAAAGGAAACAGTCATTATAGTCCATTATCGAGTTTGGATTTTGAGTCATTATCACACTTTTTAGGTTTGACTAGTCATTATCACTCATTTTGGGTTTGACTCCGAATTCATTATCGCTTGTAAATTGGTTTGATTCTTCCTTTGTAGTTTCTCCCCATAGAAAAGGGTTTGAAAAGCTCATTTACGGGTTAAGTCATGCTTGCTACTCTTTATTGCTTGTGGACTTAGTGGACATAATCATCACTTTTAGACAAAATGAAGAAAAGATAAGGAAATGGAAAGGCAATGTAAAAGAGCTAATAAAATTAAAGTAAAAAAGGTAAAAAGATAATAAAATTGGTCAGGTTCAGTCGGACGTTATACTGAACCTGTTGCTTCTAGAATTATCGCATACTATTTCAGTAATGTCGATGATTCATGAGGCAAGTCTACCCCTTTCCATGAGGTAATAAAATTGTTTGTCTATCGCTTCTAAGATCATCATGCAACAAATTTGCAATGATCGATGCCTTGAGAATCGAATCTACTCCTCTTTTGATCATCTTCATGATAGGGAAGGGCAGCAAACAAAAAGGGTTCTGGAGGATGTTCTCGGTTGCGCACATGTGGTTCCTCGTCCCCCGTTCGAGTCCATTAGATTAGTAACTTTTTGATTCATTTATAATTAATTAGTTGCTTTCATTCGAATTTGTAATAATTAATTAATTACTTCATTCATTTGGTGTTATAATAATTAGTTAGATAGGACATTCATTCGGACCCTCTTGTACGAGGGTAACCTTGTAATATTTATATGTCTTCCAACTTCCATTTCTTTCTCCCTTTTATTTGTATGCTTACCGTGGTAGCATCATATTTTTGTTTCATATCATTGCCATGCTTTATATTCATTTTTGCATAAACAAGGTTCAGTTCATCATTTTGAATATCATTGTCTTTTTTTTTACTTACTTAAATACATACGTTACCGTATGCTTTAATTTAATCCATATGACATGTTAAAATGTGCATTGTTAGGGTCATGCATTTTTTCTAATCATTTTCTTTTTCTTTGGCTTACCTCGGAGTATTAGCATATTCATGTATGTACTTGTTGCCATGCTTAGCATCATACAATGAGGCTACGTGCTTACTCGAAATAAACTGTTTGAATGCCGATGGATGAAGGTTATTTTACTTGTATTGGGAATGATTTTGATCAAATGTATGTATGAGTGTATGAGCTCATTGCTTTCCTTTTGAGTTATATACACTCAAAAACCCTTTCAAAAATCACATAAAATCAAGTCATTTCCAAAGCAAGCAAAGTAATCTATACTTGTATGCCTCACATAGTAATGTTAGTATAAATAATCAGAACAAGAGCATATAATGTACATAAAAATCACATCATGATTAATAGAGGCCGATCTTTGATCGGATGAGTATGATGCTCAATTCATGACATTCCCCTCTTATACCCAAGTTCTCGAGTCAAGACACTTTGGTTATGACAAACAAGTGACCTTTGACATGAGTCATAGGTTTTCTAAATTTCTCAAAAAATATTTAGGTGGCGACTTTAAAATCTGATAATACAGTCCATTTTTAGCATCTCTGATGATTAATGGATTTTCTAATATTTGCCGAATTTGGACTCTTATTTGTTTACTCTATTTCATATTGCACTTGTAAAACCAGATTCAGAATTACGAGAGTCCAAACTGTAGGGCTATCTTATCCGAGGAGACTAAACCCCTCCGAGAAACACGAGAAAGCGAGCTACAGTCGGGGCACTTGGAGTGCACCGCATGGTCGATTTTGGTAATCTGAAACATTGACGTTGTAAAGCTCTTAATGTATATGATTTATAAAAAATAAAAAAAGGAAAAAAATTAAGTCGATCGAATAATCGTAACATGGTCAATTTATCAAATTTGTTATTAAAAAAAAAATGAATGGCCTATCTTAAGAACATGTTTCACATTTTTAAGACAAACGTGATAAATTGAAGGCTACGATCATTAGATCTAATTTTCTCGCGGATATATACATGAAAAATCTTACAAAATGAACGATTCGAATCATCAAAACAAAACTTGTAGACATCACCCTCCCATCTAGATTTTGGAATGGTGACAATTTATTTGAGCAACAAAAGAGATTGTTGATCCCTCTATTTGATCAAAATTTCACTTTAATCCTTGTAGTTTTAATTTGAAAATTTACCTTACTCTTTTAGTTTTGTTTTAATGTAAACCCTTCATTACTTACTATTATAATTTTGAATAAAAAATGAACATATACAAAATTTAAGGGCTAAAATGAAATTTATAAGAAACTATAGCACTATTGATGTAATGAATAAATTACACAAGTAATCCTTATTATTTCTTTTGAATTCCACTTTGACCATTTTAGTTTCACGCATAGTCTTTTTCTAACTCAAATGTTAATGGTTTGACAAAACTGCATGACAGTCACGTCTATTGTGTGTGAAAGAATAAATGTTGTGTTGGTATTTTTTTTTCATAATAACACGGGAAAATATATAAAACAAATTAAATAGAAATAACAAAATAATTTTTTATTAAAATGATGAAATACAGAATAAACCACACAACTAAAAATACCGAAATGAATTAGATTACATTACTAATAGAACAAACTAATAAAAGATTAGAACTCATCGAATTTAAGAACAAGTGATAAGAAAAGAAGCAAACTGAATCCTGCACTAGACAGTTTCTTTAAAACAGATTCATCGCCTCCTGATAGATGCTGGAGGCATGCCGATGTTTCTCTCCTAAGATACAATGGTTGAAACCAGCTAATACAGAAGTACCTTCTGAATAGCTTCGGTGAACTTAACAATAGATGCACTCTCTTTAACAAAAACCAAAGAAGAAGCTAACAAAAGAAGATAAGAAAATTTTTCTTTGGTGTAAAAAACATCTCCAACTTTTTATCTCAAAACACCATCTCATTTGCCATCATAAAACCTCTCTAAAAACAACCTATTAAGTTGAAGCAGAAATGCTTCTATTTATGCTAGTAGGGAAGAGTCTTAGCCATGAAGGCTAACATCAATAGGGTTATCAAATGTCATCAACTCTAGCCATTAGGACTAGAGTTACAAAGGTTTAAAACTCTAAAATGATTATATAAATCACGATGTGTATATAATATATAAGTTTTGAGAATTAAACTAGATGGGTTGTAAAATAGATATGGGTGTTGGGTCACAATCTGATCCAAGCCCAATCTCAAACACATGCACAAACTAAGCCCAAAGCTCAAGACTAGGTCCAAATCCCAGTCTAAGACCAAACCTAGCACATGCACAAATACAAGTCTAGGCCCAGTCTAAACCAAGACTAAGTGCAAATCTAAAACCAACTTTATTGATGCTCACTTTATGAAACAATTCGCATTCACAACTCAATGGTTTCGACTCATTATTTTTGTATTGCAATTTTCCCACTTAAGATAATACAAAACCACTTAGACCCACCTCAACTAGCGGCTGAGTCCCCTTTTAATTTCAAATTAAAGTTATCTAAAAATCATCATTTTTTAACATGTTCACACACAAAGTAATTGTCAAGTAACCACCAAATGAATAGTTTGACCGGTGTATTGACATTATGTGTTTACACTACCTTACACTTCTATAAATTAGTTCACTGAGAGAAAATAAGTTGTGATAGAATAAAGTCTCACTAGAGAGAGAGAGAGAGAGAGAGAGAGAGAGAGAGAGAGAAGGGGGGGACTCTACAAGGCAAAGAAAAGGTATCTCTCCAATGAGCGAACAAAAGGAAGCCAAGGGGTGTTGTAAAAGCAAAGAAGGTGCCGAAGGGTGTGATACAGAGATGTAAGAGGTATAAGATGTAAAAATACTAGTGAGCGAGAAAGCCATATTATGCTTTGCATGTGTGCATCATTCATTTGTCTTGTATGCACCGGGCTCGGCGCATCATTCAAACTGCATTGTATTTCAACACCTATTTGAACACATGTATCAAATATTGCATTCATATGCCATCTTAGATAGCCGAGCCTATTAATTGCATTATTGCATGTGTTGCATTAGGCATTGTTAACATAGCTAGGATCATGCATTGATTTCTAACTAGTTTTTTGTTTTGGCTCGGAGTACACTGTAAGTGTTTACGCTTTAGCATTCTTGCCTGTGTGTAAGTGTTGCCATGATAGCATGCTTGCCATGAGGCTATTTGCTTAAGTGCTTGAATGCCTGTGGATGAAGGCTCGATTACTTGAATTGGAACAATTCGTCGAAATGTGAGTCTTAAGCCCACTTGAAGTGGCAAATCATGTTTTAAGCCTACTTGAGGGTAGCAAATCCGCGCTTTAGCCTACTTGCGAGTAGCAACTTCAAACCATTTTCGAAAGATAAACATGAGATGTTTTGTTCCAATTTGAGCGATTTAGTCTATACTTGTGTGTTGTGCGCATCACATAGTAAGTTAAGCTAATAATCGGAATAAGAACACATGTGTTTTCAAAAACAACATATCTTGTTAGTAGAAGCTGATCTTTGATCGGACGAGCGGGGGTGCTCATTTCATGACCTTCCCCTCTCATACCCAAGTTCCCGAGTCGAGGCAACTTTGGTGATGACAGATACACGACCTTTGGCACGAGTCAAGGTATCCTAAATTTCCCAAAACAAAATATTTAGGTGGCGACTCTGTAATCTGGCAAAGCAGTCTAGTTTGGCATAATTTGATTTAAAATCTGATTTTCCAAAACGTTTACCGGATCGGACTCTTTGGTGATTTATCAGTCTTACATTGCACTTTGTGAGATTAGATTCAAAACCGTGACAGGAGTTCAAACTGTAGTAGCTAAGAACCCAATCTGCTCCCTCTCCGAAAGGGGGGCTGAGCGGACGAAGTTCGGGCGATCTACACACTAACACCTCCACTCTTACTCACCAACCACCAAGGCTGGCTAGCGTTTTTCGGGATACAAAACGAACTTTTAAAATGGGGTTGTTTAATCATTGACTAAATTTTTCATTTTGATATATTTCACTTACAAAATCTTCAAATTCTTCATTAATATAATCTTCAATATCAACTGAATTTGAACTTTTTATTTGTTTCTTGTGACTAAAAAACTTATCAAGGGCTCTTGTTTAAGATTGAATTAATTTTATTACTTTTTGCTTCTTTTTTGCTTTTCACATCGGAAAATATATTTTGTAGGAACCATGATTGTAATAAAATCAATTCAAATTGAAGAGAAATTCAACCCATATAGGTTATTTGAAGCTCAACAAAAATTCAACTCACAATCCAAAGAACACCCAAAAAACTTAAATTAAAAAATTAGAGCACTGAAATTAGATTTTAGGCATAAATCAAAATTAATCAAAGTTCTCAAATCAAAAAAGAGCAATGAAATCAATATGCCAGAGAGAGAGAGAGAGAGATAATAGATTAATAGGCAAAGTCCTAAAAAAATAAAAATAAATAAAGCAATGAATTTTAAAAAGTAATGGGGTATTTTTTTTAAGGTCCCTGATATTATGATTTTATAGTAGAAAGGACATCAAATATTTTCATGATGTCTAAGGTCCCTCAACATCAATCCAGAGAAAATTCAAGTCAGAGAAAATTGGTCCAGAGAAATTCTTCCCACTGTAAATTTCTCTGCCCTTTTTTTTTTTTGAACATAAGAATTCCCCTACCTCAACTCACTTCCTTGCTTCTCAAAGGTGAAGAAGAAAGACAACAATACAATATTATATACATACTTTCTATTATCAGAAGAATTTCCATTGAAGATGGAACTTCATTTACTGTGAACAGCCGAATCCAGACCAGGTATCTCACTCCCTAGATTCCCAACATCGAAGACTTCAGGTGGAAGAGCTGAAAAACCTTCCTCCATTAAAGATGGAACTTCATCAGGAGAAGAAACTGGTAGAGATACCAATCCTTGCTCAAGCTGGTCCATGCATATGTATATATTTTTCAAATCCGACACTGCAGAGAGAGAGAGAATTGATCAGAAGCTTGCTGCCATGCTTGCGCGTGGTGTTGAGGTTGGTGTTGAACTGAATTTTCTCTGGGTTGAAACCAGAGAAATTCTCTAGATCAACCCAGAGAAATTCCTGGGAGGACTCTTTTCTTGAATCACTGACCAACAACATAACTAGACCAGTACCATGGAAATCCTTTAAAACTAATCCTTTAGAAGTTGAGAGCAAAGCCCTTGTTGCAGTGAAGGAAAATTCTAGAACTCAAATCTAGAGAAAATCCCCCCCAAACTCAGAGAAATTCACTCAAACTCAGAGAAAATCTCACTCTAACCCAGAGAAAATTGCCAAATCCAGAGAAATTCAACACTGTCAGCACACAATTAATCTGGTTTGTAGGAAATATTATATTCAACACTGTTAGCACATTTATCTGGATTCAGAGAAATTTTGAACTTGAAAGTAATAAAAAAAGGTGCAAGTAATAAAAAAAAAAGGTGCAAAATTCAACTTGAAAGCATTATACTGATAAATGTTAGCAAGTTCCAGAAACATTGTGCCTTTGGACTTTCCTACATACTTTACTTGGGAACAATCAGATTTGGTTAATTTTATCCTTTCATTGATGTTAGCCGAAGACCAAATTGCAACCAATTCACCATGACTTCACAATGTGAAAATCCAGACTTACATATTGACAGTACAAGCTTCCTTAGAGTACAAACTTGATTAAACAAATGTATGATCCTGTTAAGTCACCCACTTCTCTCAAAACAAACATATGTTTTAAAGAATTCATTGGACAAAATCTGTTTTCAAGTGGAGTTTGTGTCAGTTTCCTCTGCTGCTATTAGAGTTCGCATCTTCTCTCTTCTTCACAACAAAATTCAAACACACCATCATCAGAAACAAAGACCGCCAAGCTCGAATGCCTCGCCGGAGTCTCAGCGAATGTTTCTAGGGTTCCGGTGTACCTCCTGTTGGTAGGCAGAGTTGATAATCAACTCCTTTGCTCAAAGCAAGCAATTGCATGGCTTCGAAAGAGCGAGAATTGCGAACGAAGCATGTGGCTCGTAAGCCCTAGACGAAAGACAACAATGCAGGTGGGTGGGTTTATAGATCAATGAAATCAGGTTGAGAGATCTAGAAAGTACAGAGAAAAAACAAAAAAAAAAAGGAAGAGAAAGAGATTGGAAGGTTCTGCTAGAGAGAGAAGAATCAGGCAATGAGATTTTGAGGAAGAGGATCAAACCCAGTCAAATTTCTCTGATATATGTTTAGGGACCTTAGACATCAAAAAATAATTTTGTGGATCTCTTCCATTACGAAAAGTGGGAGAGGGACCTTAGACCAATTTTTCCAAAAGTAATTGGGGCACAAAAAATAAATTTGTAAAAATTGTAATGAATCTTTTGTGTTCTGTTGTAATGGGCCTTTTGTGCTCTCATTAATTATAAAATGTAATGGATCAAGTTTGCAATGGGCCTATTGTGTTCTATTATTAAATCAAAGAATGTTGAGTTTCTATTTGAATCCAAAAATGATTAAATCACAGAATATTGAGTTGTTCTATTTGAATCTAAAATTATCTTTAATAAGTCTCACTTAAATTTTAAAATTTTAATTTCTATTATACCCTAATGTGAATTTACTAATAAGAACAACACATATTAAACATTAAAATAAAATATTGTTTTTTTTCTCATGATATACCTTAGTCAATTATACTTATTCTTCGTATTTAAATATCTTCATCTTTTTTCTAAAGTTTCAATTATTTTCTCTTCTTCTTTTTCTCTCACTCCAAAACTTCAATCCACCTCATCAAAACTCATCATTATCATCAACATTATTATTATTATTATTATTATTATATTGTTACTAGCAAAGAGAAGAAATTTTGAACAAAATTAAACAATGGATGAGAATAATAATCAAAATAATTTTTTGAAACAACCCACCAAAGAGGAGATAAGTATTCACATAACTATTAAAATATAATTATTTATATTTGTGTTTTTTTTACATAAAAGCGAATATTCATCTTGTTTTTCGTTATCATTGTTCGAATTTTCAAAACTGAATAATTTCACTTTGATCAGTTCTAAAAGTCTGAACAATAATAACTAAAAATAGGTTGAATATTCATCGTCCTTCGTCACCGTTCTCCTTCTCCTTCACCATCTTCCTTCGTCGGTGCCAGATTTCCTGTATGTACGTGAACAAAAAAAAGTTTTTTCAAAAATAATTTGAATTTTTGAATTTGTTTTATTTGGGTGTACCTCAAAAAGGATAATTTGAAGAAAAAAATAGAAATGTATTAAAAATAAATTATAATTTTAAATAATTTAATAAAGTGTACTGAACAATTGGCTCACTTCAACAATTTTTTAAGTGTAAATAGAATCCCCAAAAAACATAGATGTGAACGTGATTAACGTACAACCAAGACTCATAATTTGGCCAGCCCAAGCCCAAACCCAAATCCTAAATAGGGTATCCCAACCTAAGTGAAGCCTAGGCTTAGAGTTTGAAGCCCAACTTGGTGGGTGTACCCATAAGAGGTGCCCAGTTGGGCTGCCTAGGGGTGTAAATTTGGCATAGCTCGGCCCACTCGAGCCTAGGCCCGCCTATGTCAGGACTTGCGGGCTCCCGCAAAAAATCGGGCCGGGCCAAGCTGACTTATGGGCCAAAAAATTAGACTTAGGCCCAGGCATAGGGGTATTCGGGTTTTGGGCGGGCCTAAACAAATTTTTTCATTTTTTTTTTATTTTTTCCACTAAAATTTTATTATTTTTTACTAAAAATAACACTAGACCTCGGGTCGGGGCTTGAATGGGCCTTAATGGTGGGCCGGGCCAGACTTCAAAGTGATGGTCCAGTCCTAGGCCTAAGGTCTCGGATTGGGCTTGAGTTGAAACGAGCCTAAACTGGCCAGGCTTACTCCAAACCATAGACGGGATTTAGGGTATGCTTGAACCGTGGATCATTTTTACATTCCTACTGGCGTGTTTGCCATGGAACTTATTTTTGAATTTTTGTGTTTAAAAAATAAAAATTAAGTCTACAAATGTAACCCTATTAAGAGGTACATGATGTGTCCATGATCTATATTGCATCACATTATAAAAATAATAAATTAAATTAGTTAATTATGTTAATTTTTAATTTTTCATAATTTTTTATCTAATTTAATTTTAAATTTGAATAAAAAAAATGATTAATATGAACTATTCTAATATTTTCTTCAATTGTATTATAAAAGTTTTCCATCAAACTTCCAAGTAGCAAGTTCTGACCGACCTAACCATAGTATGTCACGACCGGACTAAATGCAAGGTCGGACTTACTTCAAACTACCACCGGACTAATTCTGAGACCGGCCTACCTAGAACATACTGCGACCGGACTAACTCTGAGACCGGCCCAACTCCAAGTCACCTCCGGACCGGAGTAGCTTTACTCTTCCTTGGGCCAAAGCAACTATCCCCTCTTAAGCCGGAGTAACTACACTTCTCAATTTTGGGCTTCAAAGCCCAACTCGCAGCTCGGCCCAATTTTTCCCAAAAATTACCCTCTCAATTGCCCCTTAATTCCATCTGCGCAACATGATTGGGATTACCAATCCACTGGCCGAGCTAGAGTTTATTAAGCCTTTCTAGCCGAGCTAAAAACCCTTTAGCCTCTCCAGCCGAGCGAAAAACCCTCGGGCTCTCCAACCGAGCAAATTTTACTTCGGGCTTCACTATGTCCAGTCAAAACGTCTCTTCAATCACAGCGACTGTAACGCTTCCCCTTCCAATGACACGTGGCAGATTCTGATAGGCTGAGGACGGCTGTCACGCCGTCTTTCGTACTTCGTGAATTTTGAACAGTCCCGCCTCTTTTTGCTGCCTCTTCTCAGTCCCTTTTCACAAAACAACTTTTCTACTCTTGAATCATTCACTTACACTTTTCATATTCTTCATCTTCTCTCTGCGTGCTCTAGCTGTTCTTCCGTTGTACTCGAAGAGGCTGTGGTTTTGCTACCATTCTTCCTTCTTTGCCTTTGTCTCCCTCTGGTAAGTTTTTTAAAACTTGTTTTTGCTTTCTTCGTTTCTGTTTTCTCTATCTTGGTGAAGCATGTTTGTGCATTTCTTGTTTTTGCTTCTGTGCTTTCATGAAAAAACAGTAGAACTCCATGTGTGTATGAACTATTATGTAGAAAACCACTCTTAGATCCAAAATCACATAGCAACCGAACTAGGATCCTATTTGCCCCCAAATAGATAGATCTTTGTAGTCAATAACCGAACTAGAACTTGAAAGTTTCGAAGGGGTTACCAGAGTCTAACTCGTTTTAGCCGAAATAAGATCACCAAGTTTTGAATATAGCAAACTAGGAACCTCGGTGGTCAACCGAACTAAGCTTTTGGGGCCAAGTCGGCTCTCTTGGTTCTTAGACCGAACTCAGAAAGCCGCCCCCAGAGGCTTAACCGAAGTAACTCTATTCATATTGCAGCCGATTTAGGCCTTGGGGCTAAACCAGCTCTCTTAGTCTTTTAGACCGAACTCAGAAAGCTGCCCCTAGACGTTAAACCGGTCTACCGAGCAAACTGCTCAAACCGAGCTGCCAAACCTTTAGATGAACCGAGATAGAACCAGCTAATTTGAGGCCGAAGTAGGGCTCTTATACCTTGCTTTTAAATTGTAGCACGGTCCACTGATCAGTGCTTTAACCCCCTCTGTTTTTTACTTTGCAGACTTAGGTTACCCAGGCACTCCTGCGTGCGCTCAACCGAGCTACTGAGCACGATTTTTGCACTGATATAAGTTATAAGTAAATTATACATCAGATGGGTAAGTATAGGTATCTAGTTGAGACCCCGGGCGGCCTAGCCGAATTCAGGAAAGATTACCAAATACCCGACGACGTTCAGTTGGTTTTGGCCGAAAAAGACATCACACCCTGGGATAATGAAGGCTTCGTCCCCTTTACTCTGCAATCCATAATAGAAACCAGACTACGGTTTCCTGTCCAACCATTGATCTGTGAGTTCCTTAGGCAGACTAGGTTATGCCCCACCCAACTGTCCACCAATACGTACCGTATTATTATGGGAATAGCCGTACTAAACCACCAAACCGGTTTAAACCTTGGCCTTGCCGAAATATTCCATCAATATTCCATCGGCTCGAAAGATGCTGGGTGGGTCTATTACCTTAGGATCCGCCGCCGCCGAGAGAAGATAGTTAAGCACACACCGGACAAAGACCTTAATGATGATGACTTCTTCTGGGTCTCTGGGAATTTTGAGGATTTCCAAGCCCAAATTCCTGGCCGACCTATAAACTGGATAAAGGGAGAGCCTGGTAATTTAACTTCGGTCTTCTTTCTTGTACGTTATCTTGGTTTTTTTAGTCTACTGACCGAACTAACACTTCTCTCTTTTTTTTTCTTCTTTTTTTTTCTTCTTTTTTTTTTTTTTTTTTTTCAGATTTCGCCCATCTTCATTCCTTATATAGTTATCCAAACCTTGCAATTTTGCGAGCCGCACTACGTATTAAAGAAAGAAGTTGGGCTAAGCTTCTGAACTTTGAGCCGACCTACCGGTACAGCGGTCGCCGAAAAGCAAGGGTAACCGATTTCCTTGTTGAGGAAGCACCAGAGCCGGACCCAACCTTGCCCGAAATACGACTTGTCCCATTAACTGCTGAAGAGGAGATGGCAAAGAAAAGCAGAGTTAGGGCCCTTCTGACCGCAACAACGAGAGCCGAAGTACCACCAACCATTGAGGCGCAGCCTGCCGTTGTGGCCCTCCCCTCTCAACGGCCTTCTTCATCTCGCCCTTCCAAGCGTGCCCGATCTACATCGACCGAACAGCTACTTGTCGATGAGGTTGAATCCATCCCCCAAGGTCCTCAACCGTCCCCCCAACCGGAGCAAACTGACCGAGCCGAATCTCCGAAGTGGGCTCCGCCGCTGACCTTTAACGACCGAGACATCAAAGCTACTGACTCGGTCGTGGCTGAAAAAAACCACCAATTGGCCTTTAACCTGGCCAAAAGTGTGTGCCTTCCCAAGGACATGGAGCACCACTTGAAGCAACTGAACACCGAAATGAAGTCAATTCGGTCTGCTTCCAAGTCCATGATTTTGGTAAGTATCTCTGTCCATTTTTTCTTGTTCGAAGTTTCCAACTTTTACTTCGGCTTAAGAGAAGTCTTCGTTTTGTCAGGCTTTGCAGAAAAACAACATCACTTATAAGAAAGTCCAAGAACTCCGCAAAACCACAAGGCAGGCGATGGCGGAAGCCGAAGCAAGGGCAGCCGAACTAGAGGAGGCCGAAAGGAAAATGACCGAGCTTTAAGCAGAGAATGGTCGGCTCGCCGATCTGGTTAGCTCGGCTGAAGCGGAGAAGCAGAAAGCAGCCATCGTTATGAAGGACAAGCATCTGCGGGAGTTGTTGAAGCTTGAGAAGAGAAAAGACGCCGAAATAAGCGAACTAAAAGAGAGGGTGGAGGCGGCCGAAAAGGAGGGGTACAACCAAGGTTACAAGGAGGCTGAAGATGCCTATGTCAAACAATGCGACGCCGCCAAGGAGCTTTTCTTCAAGTGCGGCTGGAGGGCGGCTGTGGAGAAGCTCGGTCATGATCAACAGACCGAGGTCTTCGACCCTCCAGCATACTTTATACCGAAATCCCTTGCGGCGTATGCGAACGCCTTGCAACAAGAGTTTCTGGAGGACTCGGACACTGATGACTCCTCTGCTCCTGAAGACATTCCGGTTGTTGGTGCAAGCCCGTCACTTCGGTTGGAGCCCATGGTAGAGGACCCACCTATTGAACAACCAAGTGACACCGTGGTTCCAACCGAAACTAACCCGGCGACCGAGCGTGATCTTCCCCTTGAAACCGGTTTTCAAGTTGATGGTGATGCGGCCTTTGACGCTGAAATACAAGAACTCTTTTCTTGACTTTGTACTTTTTTCTTTTTTTGTTTCGTCTTTGTAACCGGGCTTCGATCCTTGCTTTGTACTTATTTTGATCTTTAATGAAATGGAAATTTGTTTGAACTCTAACTTCGGTTTTGATATGTATGTCTGTACTTTGTAATGCCTTTTAATACTCCAACTTCTATTTCGGTTTTGGCTTTTTAATCTATGCTTACCAGCCAACCACTCTTCAGCCATGCACTTACTTCGGCTGAAGAGTAACAAGAGTTGGTTTATTCCAGCCAACCACTCTTCAGCCATGCACTTACTTCGGCTGAAAGAGTAACAAGTGTTAGTTTATTCCAGCCAACCACCCTTCAAACACTTACTTCGGCTGAAGAGTAACAAGTGTTGGTTTATTCCAGCCAACCACTCCTTAGCCTTGCACTTACTTTGGCTGAGGAGTAACAAGAGTTGGTTTATTCCAGCCAACCACTCTTCAGCCTTGCACTTACTTCGGCTGAAGAGTAACAGGTGTTGGTTTATTCCAGCCAACCACTCTTCAGCCATGCACTTGCTTCGGCTGAAGAGTAACAGGTATTGGTTTATTCCAGCCAACCACTCTTCAGCCATGCACTTACTTCGACTGAAGAGTAACAAGTGTTGGTTTATTCCAGCCAACCACTCTTCAGCCTTGCACTTACTTCGGCTGACTTAGGAAGGGTGTTGGTTTATTCCAGCCAACCTCTAAGTTAGTTTTTCCGGCTAACTTAGAATGAAAAAAATGCTAGCAATGCGCCTAATCTTTACTAAAGTTAACTTATACAAGGAACAACTTGTGCTAAAAAGAATTTCTCATTTTATTGAAGGAAGAGAAAATTACATATGTTTGAAAAAGAAAAGCTAAAAGTAAAATAACTTGAGATTGGCCGTATTCCATGGCTTAGGGATTGCCTTGCCATCCTTGTCTTCTAGGTGGTATGCCCCTTTGCCTGCTAACCCAACCACCTTATAAGGACCTTTCCAATTTGGGCCTAACTTGCCGTCTCCTGGGATTAAGGTGTTCCCCATTACTTTGCGTAGTACCCAATCCCCAATCTTGAATTGTCTTGGATGAACCTTTTTGCTGTATTTTCGGATTAACTCTCGTTGGTATGAGGCGATGTGGACTAACGCTTTTTCTCTTCTTTCTTCTGCAAGGTTGAGTTCTAAGGCTATGGCTTCTCCATTTAAGTCTGGATCAAAATTTTCGCTTCGAATTGTGGGGAGGCCAACTTCTAGTGGGATCACTGCTTCCATGCCATTGCTCTGAAGGATAAATACCTGCGCGAGCTGGTGAAGCTTGAAAGAAAGAAAGATGCCGAAATGAAGGAGAGGGCAAAGGAAGCTGACAAACAAGGCTTCAAGAGGGCAGAGGATGCTTATGCCCAACAATGCAATGCTGCCAAGGAGCTGTTCTTTAAGTGCGGCTGGAGGGGAGCCGTTGAGAAGCTCGGTCATGATCCTCAGACCGAGGTTTTCAACCCTCCAGCCTACTTTATACCGAACTCCCTGATGGAATACGCTAATGCCATGCAACAGCAATTTCTCGAGGACTCAGACTCAGATGAAGACTCTGCCCCTGAGGACA
>NW_021027230.1:189940-261720 GCF_004153795.1 Camellia sinensis | reverse complement strand
TCGACGCAGACACGCCATTTACCATTCTTTTTTGGCACTACAACTGTGTTGGAGATCCATCTTGGGTAGTGCACTTCTCTTATTGCTCCTACCTCCATCAGGTTGATCTTCCCCCTTGATGACTTCCACACACCGCTTCGTGTATTTCAAACAGGAATGCTTCTACTTTGCTGGGATGAACGCACTTGAGGTAAGGCCCAGAGAACGACTTCTTGTATAATGCCAAAGATGGAGATATCCAAAATCGCTGCGACTTTGCCCTTATTCTGTTGGCTTCTTTTTTCTCTTCTGGTAGGATGCCGTCTTTTAGGAATAGGATGATGGGATCCATCCAAGAAGGGCCTAATTCTGTGCAACATGTTTCTTCTGCTTCGGGGTCTTCTATACTTGGTCTTGGCAAGAAGTCGATGAGTAATGGATGAGGGATTGATGTATCCGCCATTGAGGCAAGGCCTGCTAGCTCGTCCGCTCGGCTGTTTTCCTCCCTGCCAATTTGTTCTATCCTTACCACATCAAACTTCTTGATCTCTGTTCTGACTAACTCTTGGTATTTGGCCATTCTGTCGTCCTTTGCTTCGTATTCGCCAGAAATTTGGTTTACCACCAGCAGAGAGTCACTGTACACCATTAGTTCAGTTGCTTTCATGAAGTGTGCTGACTTGAGTCCTGCGAGAAGCGCCTCATACTCCGCTTCATTGTTAGATGCTGGGAAGCTAAGGTTGATTGCTTGCTCCATAACCAGGCCGTCTGGTGAGATGAGGACTATGCCAAGCCCTGCGCCATGTCGGTTGGATGCTCCGTCCACAAAGAGCTTCCACATCTCCCCAACGAATAATTTCCTGCAAGTGGAAGGATCAGATGATGCCGTGAGGTCTAGAATGGTGTTTTCTTCAAGGTCCATGTTGGCTATCTGTCCTTCGTCCTCTGTCTCTTCCTTGTTGTCCTTAGTGTGGTTTTGCCTTGGTGCTTGATTGACTACCTTCTACTAGGGGTTGCGCTATTCCGGCGTCAACTTCCGTCCCTAGTTCGGTTGTGTCAGTTAGGTCGACTGGGCAAATATGATGACTTCCAGGAGTAAATTATGCGACGAAGTCTGCCAAGGATTGGGCTTTTATTGCGGTTTTAGGTTGGAATTTGATGTCGAATTGTCCCAACTCGACTGCCCACTTCAAAATTCGCCCTTTCAAACAGAGCTTTTAGTGGAAAGGCTGTGAGGACGACTATGGTGTGGGCGTGAAAGTAGTGCGCCAATTTTCTGGATGCCATCATTAATGCTAATACTAGTTTCTCCAATGGCAAGTACCTTGTTTTGGCTCCCAACAATGTTTTGCTGACATAAAAGATGGGCAAGTGTTGCATTCCTTCTGCACGAACCAACACTGCGCTGACTGCGTGTTGAGAGACTGCTAGGAATAGGGCCAGTCTCACTACCAGTTCTACAGCAGACTTCAAAAGCACTAGCCTTTCCAGTGGACACACCGTTTGAATTTAAGGTGGATCTGACCGCGCTGAAAGTCAGTAAGCTTGAGAAGCTGTTTAAACGGGCTCAAGGAGTCAACTCCATCCCGGATATAGAAGATGGATACACCGATTCGGCGGTTACATTGCTGGATAGGTTCAAGATACCTCACATAGATCACTTTGATGGCTCAGGCGATCCTATGGTTTATCTGAGGCTGTTCTCAAATATTTTGCACCCGATGGGCTTGACGAGACTCCAGAAACTATCACTCTTCGGTCGAACCCTGTCGGGTATTGCGGCCATTTGGTACGCCAAGCTAGAGGACTCAGTGAAAAGGAATTGAGAGGAGATGGCCGAGGCCTTCATTGCTCAATACTCATACAATACTCAGATCGAGGTCACGACTCATGATCTCGAGACAACCAGGCAGGAGCCGAAGGAAGGATTTTCTGACTTTGTCACTCGATGGAGGGCTAAGGCCTCCATGATGACAGCTCGGCCACTCGAAAAGGATCAAATAAGGATGGTTGTGCGCAACCTGCAACCCAAGCTGATGCAGAGAATGATCGTCTTACCCCTCCCCACCTTCGCTGACTTACATGAGTTTGGGTTACAGATTGAGGATGCTATGAAGCAAGGTTTGATCGACCACGAAAGGGAGCAGCCCAAGAGGACGTTTACTCGCGGTTCGAATGCAGCTACCAGCAGTAGTGCAGCCGCAAGAACTTCTAATGTGGGCATGGTTACCACCACCACCACCCCAAAAACAACTACACCGTTTACCGGCACGTCCGGAACCACCTCTCAATTAGCAAACTATCCACCTCGAGGCAAGAGGGTTTTTACCCAACTTTATATGCCTTTGTCCAAAGCTCTAGGGGTCCTACTCAGGAAAGGACATCTGAAACCGTTAGAACAACGGCCTCTACCCGATCCTCTCTCTCCAAAACATGACCCGACTAAATACTACGCCTTCCATCAGTAGCAAGGTCACGACACCGACTTCTACTTTAGACTACGTCATGAGATTCAAGATCTCATTGACAACAAGGTGATCGCGCCTCCCGACAAGCCAAATGTCACTAGCAACCCACTCCCACCACATAACCGAGCTCCACCACCCAAGCAAATCAACCTGATCCAAACTACAGCCGTCCTATATGACCTTAGCATATACATCACTCCTTTCCACCTATCTAAGCCGACGGTGTTCATCCCGGAATGCATGGACTTGTGCATGGTAAGCACGTCATTAACCTTACCCAAGCCAGTGGTGGTGACTGTCAAAGACAGAACTAGGGTGGCCTTCGAGGAGAATGAGAATGTTGATTAAGAGCCTGAGGGATCTGGGAGCTTTACTGAGGAAGCATACAACCTGTGCGGTTATATTGTGTCAACAGATCAAGTTAAGCCAATCATGGAGTTGTCAACTGGGGCAGAGATACATGTTGTCCGAAAGGATGGGCTGAATCAGGGGCTGGATGACCTAGCCGATCTTGAGGAGGATATCAGCAACCTACAATTCTTTGATGAGCAGGACCTGGAGGATGTGCAGGTTGGTTGGTGTGATGTGAACAGAGCAACGGATGCTATAGGATGGCTTAGTGACGAGCCAGATATTGTTGAGGAATCTCAGCTGAGGTGGGGGCAGTCAGAAACTGGAACATCTATAGTGGCCGGAAGGGTCGAGAATAAGGAAGTATCGCCGGAGAGCACCGGTGCGAAGAATTTTGCTCTGGATTTGGGCAGTTTGTGTACAACAGACACCGAACAGGAGGCTGCATTGAAGAGGTTTGAGCAAGAGAAGATTGAGAACGGTGAAAGGGCTCGAAAAGTCAAGGCACCTGCGGGGGCAGAATGTGCTGTGAGTACAAGAACAGCTACAGCGGAACCGGACAGTTGTCTGTTGGTTACTGATGGGATGTGGTGGAAAGATGATGACTTACGTCTTACCCACACTGACGAGGACTGGGGGCAGAACCAACCAGATGACACCTGGTATATTAAGGAGGCCGACCATATGACTCGAAGTGGGAGGTACTTCAAGCCCCCACATTTGGACCAGCCAGAGGCGTCCGGGAAGGACAAAGAAGCAGAGAGGCAGAAAGAAAAATTACTAGAGGAGGAAGTTGTGCTGAAACAGCTAAAGAAAATTCAAGTAGACATCTCCATCTGGGGACTACTTATGGCCTCGAGGGTTCACAGATAGGCCGTCCTTACAGCCATGGACAGGGCTAAGTTTTCAATTGATACAACGCCCGAGCAGTTGGTAGGACTGGTGTTTCCGGGTGGAGCTTCCCCAACATTGACTTTCACAGACAAAGAACTGCCACCTGAGGGCTCAGATCATAACAAGCCGCTCTATATCTCGGTGGAGTGTAGAGAGAAATGGATACCGATGGTCTTGGTCAACGCTGGATCTGCAATCAACGTATGTCCGTTAAGAACGACGTATGCTATTGGGTTGAAGCCTGCAGATTTTGTGCCTATAACCCAGATAATACGGGCCTATGATAACACCAGTTAGGAGGTGATGGAAACGGCACAAATCAAAACTCAGGTTGGCCTGAGGTAGCAGGACATTGAGTTTCATGTTTTAGATGTTCCAGCCACCTTTAATCTACTCCTCGGGCGGCCGTGGCTGCATCAGGTGAAAGCCGTCTCTTCCACCTTACATCAGATGCTGAAGTACTCCCACGAGAAGGAGGTGGCAATTGTTTTTGAAAATTCTTCAATACATCCGCCGCTAGAGGTTTCTACACCAGTTCTGGAGATTGAGCATGGCACGAAGGATGTATTTCTATTAGGATTCACCCTAGTTGAGGCCCGAGTTGTACATGATATGCTAGTTGTTGATGAGGGGCTATACGTCAGTGCACAATCTGTCTACCTCATGAACAAGCTTCAACACATGCCCGTGATGGGATTGGGGCGAAGTGGTTGGAAGGGCATCGCAGCATTGGCCGAAGTGCCACGCAACCCATATACCTTTGGTTTAGGTTATCTGCCTACCAAAGAGGATTGGGCCAGGAAAGGAAGAGAGATAGCTGGAAGAGCCAGAGCTAAACAAGCCAGGAAGCACTATGAGTTAGTGCATAGGCCTATCCAGGGGACCCTGAATGGATGCTTTGTCTGGGAGGGGGAAGACTTCCCATTTTGCGGCTTTCCAGAGCCATGGTTGAACTCAGAGAAGCGGTGCTTGCCAGGCTTCGAAATCTTTTTTGACTTGCAGTTATCGGGGGATGAAGTTGCCAAAGAACAGACAGACCCACCAGTTGAGGTTGAGCAGTGCAAGGAGGAAGAGTCTGAGAGCACATAAATTGAGATGGGGGTAGCGTTGGCTTGTCTCCTCTCAGATCCTCAGATCGTACTAGAGTGCTCAGGGGGTGATTTCTCAGTGCCCATGATTGGAAATAGCATGGTTGTGTGCCCATCTTCCGGCATTCTGGATGCATCCATCGCACCCTCCCTCGTCTGGCAATACGAGGAAGGCTTTTTATCTAGCAGTTTTGGGTTAAGTAGTGAGCCGGAATCTGATTCCACAGAGTATGTGGAGTCAAAATCAGATTTCAGCTCTTCTGAGTCTGAGTCTGGTATTCCTAGGGGTGATAACCCAGATGCCATTGTCCTGTCCAGGTCGTCTTTTTCTTTTTCCTTTGAGTCTATTGTAACTGAAGGATCAGACAGACTGGATGTGATTAATGAGAATGGTGCTGCTGTGGCTTTTGAGTACTTTTCTGTGCCTTTAGTTTATTGCATTAATCAGGACTTTCAAAATTTTGATGAAAACGACGAGGAAGAAATTCCTCCGTTTTTGAAGCATTTGATTGATCGAGAGCAGGAGAGGTTTGTAAAGCCTTTGGTTGATGAAATCACCTCAATTAATGTTGGTACTGAGAAGGATCCGTGGCTGGTCCAGATCGGGTCCACGTTGTCTTCTGAGGAACGCAAGCGCCTAGTCGCTTTATTAAAAGATTTCAAAGATGTTTTCGCGTAGTCCTACGAAGACATGCCTGGAATCGATCCTGAGATTGTACAGCACCAGATCCTTCTTGATCTAGAGGCTCGACTTGTTAAGCAGAAGCTCCAAAGGATCCGCCCGGATTGGGCTCTGAAGATCAAAGAAGAGGTCACCAAGCAGATTGATGCAAGGTTCCTGTTGGTATCCAAATACCCTACTTGGTTCACCAATATAGTTCCGGTGCCAAAGAAAGACGGTATAATTCGAGTATGTGTGGACTTCAGAGATTTGAACAAAGCCAGTCCGAAAGATGACTTTCCTCTGCCGCATATCGACGAATTGGTGGACTTCACTGTAGGGCATACGCTGCTCTCGTTCTTGGATGGGTTTTTAGGCTACAATCAGATTTTGATGGCCCACGAAGACAGGGAGAAAACTGCTTTCACCACCCCGTGGGGGACCTACTTCTATAGGGTGATGCTGTTCAGTTTAAAGAATGCAGAGGCTACGTATCAACGGGCTGCGACCACAATCTTACATGATATGATCCACAAAGAGATTGATGTGTACGTGCATGACATGATTGTCAAGTCTAAAGAAAGAGAGGGCCATTACACCACCTTGAAATTTTTTTTTCCAACGGATCAGAGAGTATCGG
Organism: Camellia sinensis; assembly: GCF_004153795.1. Classification (NCBI taxonomy): domain Eukaryota; kingdom Viridiplantae; phylum Streptophyta; class Magnoliopsida; order Ericales; family Theaceae; genus Camellia; species Camellia sinensis. The sequence continues at coordinate 255,639 of NW_021027230.1, read as the reverse complement.
TAGTGGCTGAATCCTCAGAAATGTACTTTCAGTGTTATAATAGGAAATATGCTGGGGTTCTTGATCACACAAAGGGGTATCGAGGTCGATCCTTCCAAAATTAAGGCCATCTTAGAAATGCCACCACCGAGGACTGAAAAGGAGGTGCGTGGCTTTCTAGGTAAAGTGCAATTCATAAGACGATTTATTGCAAAATTAACCTTGACTTGTGAACCACTATTTGATCTCCTGAAGAAAGGAAAGAAGCTCCAATGGGATGACCGATGCCAAGTAGCTTTCGAGCAGATCAAGCAAATCTATAGAACCCACCTGTGTTGTCGGCACCAGAGCCGGGGAAACCGTTGACATTGTGTCTGTTAGTAACCGACAAGACAATGGGCTGCATGCTTGCACAGGAGTCTGAGGACAAAGTGAAAAATGCTATCTATTACCTGAGCAAAAAGATGCTGGAATATAAGACTCACTACACTCCACTGGAGAAGGCTTATTTGGCCTTGGTATGGGCTACCAGGAAGTTGAGGCACTACCTGTTAGCTCACTCTGTAATACTGGTTTCGAGATTAGATCCCATTAAATATCTCTTCGAGAAACCGGCACTTACGGGTATGCTAGCCCGTTGGTTGCTTCTGCTTTCCGAATTTGATTTGAAGTACATGACGCGCAAGTCAATGAAAGGGAGAGTGGTAGTGGAGTTCCTAGCTGATCACCCAGTGGAGGGAGATGAAGCAGTAGAATATCTGTTCCTAGATGAGCCCATTCTGCATGTTGAAGAAGAAACTTGGACTATGTACTTTGACCGAGCGTCAAACCAGTACGGGTATGGGATAGGGGTGTTACAGATAGCACCCGACAATTCCCGCATACACTTAGCCTTCAAACTCTGGTTCAAAGTATCGAATAATGAAGCAGAATATGAGGCATGTATTGCTAGACTAGAAGCCGCCCTGGAACTAGGGGCAAAAAGGTTAGACGTCATCGAGGACTCGAACCTTGTTGTATCTCAAGCCAAAGGAGATTGAAAAGTTAAAGAAGAAAAGATGAAGATCTATCACCAGACCTTGGACGTTCTGATTCCTCGGTTTGAAAAACTGAACTTCGCTAATTTGTTAAGAAAGAACAACAGGTTCACCGATTCACTAGCAACTCTATCTTCTATGATAGACATCCCTTTTGGAGTCCGGATGCGTCCAATCATCATTGAACAAAAATTCGTGCTGGCCTACGAGCTGATTGTTGCCATAGATGAGGTATAAGATAAGAACCCCTGGTATTATGACATCTGGAACTTCTTGGAAAAGGAGGTGTATCCACCAGGGGAAAATGCCAAAGATAAGAGGGCAATTCGAAGAATGGCTGCTCAGTTCATCATCTGCGGAGGTAAACTGTACAAGCGGGGTCATCTCGGGATGCACAAACTGTATGTTGATGCTGAAGAGTCTAAGCATCTGATGGAGGCCCTCCACAGAGGAGAGTGTGGAGCGCACATGAACGGGGTAATGCTGGCTTGGAAAATTTTCAGACAAGGTTATTACTGGTCAACCATGGAGGAGGATTGTATTGGCTTTGTTCGGCGATGCCACAAATGTCAGATCCATGCAAACCGCATGAACATTCCGCCGTCAAAGCTGTACAACATGACTTCGCCATGGCCATTTTCAATCTGGAGGATTGATGTGATTGGGGCAGTTACTCCGAAGGACTCGAACGGGCATGAGTATACTCTGGTAGCGATAGATTACTTTACAAAGTGGGTTGAAGCCCAATCCTACGCGATGTTGAAGGCATCACATGTTGCTAAATTCATCAGGAACAACATCATCTGTCGCTATGGGGTCCCGAATGAGATTATTTCGGATAATGGTTCCCACTTCAAGAAGGAGGTGATCGACTTGTTGGAGAAGTACAACGTGGCTTTTCATAAGTCATCCACATATAGGCCGCAAACCAACGGAGCAGTTGAGGCCGCCGACAAGAACATCAAACACATTCTGCAGAAGATGGTGGAAACCTACAGGGACTGGCCAGATAAGCTGTCATTTGCTCTTTGGGGCTACCGGACTTCAATTCGAACTTCTACTGGGGCAACTCCGTATTCCTTGGTCTATGGAATGGAGGCTATTCTGCCTATCGAAGTTGAGGTTCCGTCATTACGGGTTATGGCTGAGTGCCAGATAGCTGAGGTAGATTGGTAGCAGAGCAAATTCGAAGAACTCATGCTCTTTGATGAAAGAATACTGAAAGCACTGTATCACGTCCAGGGTTATCAACGAAGAATTGCCAAGGCTTTCAACAATAAGGTTAAGTCCAGGAATTTGAAGGAAGGGGATTTAGTGCTCAAAGACAACCGAGCTCCCATCCACGACCCTAGGGGCAAGTTTAGACCCAATTGGACTGGCCCTTACATCATCAAGTCTATCTGGTCGTGTGGAGCTGCCATTCTGATGGATTTAGATGGCCTTGAGTTCTCCCAGTTGATCAATATGGAAAAGTTTAAGAAATATTATCCATGAGAGGCTCGCTAGGCCAAAAACCCGAAAGGGTGACCTAGGCAAAAATTAGAGCATGAAAAATTTGAAATAAGAAAAACTGAGCTCGCAAGGTAGAGAACCCGAAAAGGGCGGCCTTGGCAAAAGTTAGAGCGCAAAAGGAGAGTGTTAATACACGAGTGAACCTGAACCGAACCACGTAAGGCTTGATTCCCATCTTTGGGATACGTAGGCAACTTCATTCTGAAGTCCAGCCATAAACACTTCCTAATCAACTATGTCCATGTGATCATTTTGGTCATCTTTGTCTATTTTACATTCAAGAGTTCGGTTATGAGCTACGGTGCAGTGCTGTTCAAGACTAGGGACAACTTTCCAGTTGATTGGATCCGGGGTTGTACATCTCAGTGATAGATCTCGGGCATGTCCAATTGTGATCCATATCAAAAATGGTTTTGAAAAGTTTTAATAAAAGTTGATTTTGTTCAAATTAATCTTTTTACGAATTAGACCATTTTTGGACCAAACAAAAAAATTTCAGTACCCACAACCTTCAATTACATTGATTTCAATACAGAGTTCTCATACTCTTGAATACAAATTGAAGTTGCTTTTTATTGCATTCATAAAGAAAACTTGAAAGTACTGATAAAGCAAATAAACTTGGGGCATAGTCAAGTCAGGTGTTCCTGCACCCCCTCCTAGAGCCTGTGGAAGCCTCTGATGCTAATGTAGGCCCGGTCTGCGCCTCTTCATCGAGCCAAGCTATGCACTCGTCAGAGAGGGTACAACTGAGAGTGGGAGCGGGGGCCAGAAGCTCTCTCATCCTCCATGCTGTGGCATACCAAGCTAGCTGTGCGCCTCGAACTGGAAATGCAGTAGGGTAATCTATCCTCTCTTCTGGGGAAGTCTGATCATGCCCAAACTTACGTTGGAACCGAAATGAGAAGTAAAAGACACAGTGTGTCAGGCCCATCAGCTGAATCCTAGTCTGCCGGGACATGATGCAGTTCATCACCAGCAAATTAAGCTAGGGGCAGCACCAAGCAATGCGATCCGCAGATAGGCTGGACATCCATTCGCAACACCATCCCTCATTTGGGGCGTCAACTACTTGTTGCCAGAAGAAATAGCTACGTGCTGAATATGCTGGGCATGAGTCCACTACTTTCAATTTATCCATCAGCCATATCTAGGGAGGGATGAAAAATAAGAGATTAAAGAATAGAGAGTTGTACGTGGAGAGAAAAGTGAGAAAAGGTTTTGAAAGGAAAAAACAGAGCCTGACGGCTGAGTGATGTGAGACACACATGTGAGAAGGGTGGGAAACGTTACCTGCAGCAGTAGTGGATTCCCCGTGAATCTAGTTGTCTCCCGGGGATGGAAGGCATCCAAACCCATCAGTGTCTCAGCTAATGTCATGGCAATGTAGCTCTTGCCCTCCTTCAAGCCTTGGACAACCTCAATCAAATGGACGCTAGACCCTCCAGAGCCTGGGGTAAGTAAGAAATGAGACAACATACATAAGCAGAGGGCATGTTGTCGAAAACTTTGCCAAAAATGATCGTCGTGGTCACCGGCATCAGAAAACTGATGGATTAAGCTCGGAACATCCAACTCTCCGTCGTGAATCAAAGACCGAGCGTTATACAAAGTAAGCCCACATATCCGTCCTAAAGCTTGGATGTGGCCAAAACGGAATTGGGGCAAGATCTCTTCTTCACGCCGAGATTCCATTAAAGCTTGGAAATCTTCAAAACTGAGACATACCTCGTGTCCGCCAAAGCTAAAAACATGAGTTACCGAATTCCAACACCTGGCCGCGGCATGGAGAAACAGAAAACACAGCGGAGTGTGGCTCAACGTGAATAGTGCGTTTATTTCGAAACCCCAGAAATTCAACTTTTCTGAGCCATCCAAGTTGGCAATCCAATTTGTGAGATTTTGGGCAAGAAATGCTTCCATTTGAGGCAAAAATGGAGTTAAAATGAAGGCACCACGAAGCTAGAACCCTTAAAGAAGATAATGCAGTGAGTGGAGGACAGGTGCCGACGTTTCGGAGAGTTTGCCGTCGATGGCCGACACTTGCTTATTGATAGCCGGCAGTGGCTCATCAGTGTCCGGCAGTGGCACACTGATGGCCGGCAGCCTCTCCTTCAGACTCCTTGACCTCCTCTGTGAAGATCCAGTTGTTTGCTGCAGTGGAGTCCTATTATTTGTGCCTTTTGAGGTCTTGTTTTTGTCCTATTGGACTCTGTTGTGTTTCTTTTAAGACGTATTAGTCTTCGTTTTGTTTACCGAGTGGTAATTGTCTCTGTTTGATTATCGAGTTGTAATCATATTCCTCTTGTTTATTGAGTTGTTGTGATTTGCTTATCGAGTTGTAAACTTGTCAAGGTCTCGTTGTTGTTTATTGAGTTGTTTTAGTTTGTTAGTCGATTCATTACCTGATTCAGACAGATGCATGCACAATTTTCAAACAAAGATCAATCTCGTTTTCATGCTGTGCGATGTTATGTGATGTTCAGAATACAAATGTAACACTTTTTTTTTTTTTTTAACAAAAAGCTGTTTTCATTCCATTATGGTTTCTTTTTGGCAAAAGAGTACAAGTTTTTCAAAGAAAATAAAACTGCCTAGGGCTGTACAATGTGAAAAAAACTACAAGCAAAAAGAAAACAAAGCAAAAAGTGTCTGAATTGGTGCCGCCTATCTTAAGATCGAGAGGCCCCCTTCGTCCTCTTCCTTGGTCAAGCGGCCTCTGGAGCATTGTCACCATCGGTTTCGCTGTTTGAAGCTGAATTGGAGCCCTCCTCTGTCTCTCCAGCCTTACCCTCAGGTGAACCTGAGCCAGCATCGTCATCTCTACCCTCAGATGACTCAAACTGCAGACTCGCTGCCTCAGCCTCCTCGCTCGTCTCATCATCATCATTACCTACCATGGGCTCTGAAGGGCTGCTCTCGCTGTGGACGCCTCTACCTCTACCTGGACTGTGTGTCGGAGTCTGCCTCCCTCTCCTCTCTGCTGGGGGAGGCGCTGAAGGTCCTGCCTCTGCTCCTGTTGGGGCGTATGATGGGGCTGGCATCTCGAAAGAAATCTGAAAAGGGCAATTTATGAGAACGCATTAGTCTGTGTATATAGGATGCAAGAGATGATGTTGATGTTTAACACTTGTTGAAACTTGTGAAAAGTTTACAAGTTGAAATTAAACCGAGATAATGTTTAATACTTGTTGAAACTTGTGAAAAGTTTACAAGTTGAAATTAAACCGAGATAATGTTTAACACTTGTTGAAACTTGTGACAAGTTTACAAGTTGAAGTTAAACCGAAACTTGAGAAAATTTGTAAAATAAATTGAGATGTATATTATTGATTGATTTGTGTTGTTATATTCTGTCTATTACAAATGGTTCCTTATATAGATGTAGGTGTAGTGGATGGTGGTAGTGGTGTAGTGGGTTAGGTTTAGTGGAGTAGGTGAGGTGGTAGTGGTGTAGTGGGTTAGGTTTAGTGGAGTAGGTGAGGTGGTAGTGGTGGTAGGTGATGGTAAATTCTAACAAAATTTTACAAGTTGAAGTTAAACCGAGATTATGTTTAATACTTGTTGAAACTTGTGACAAGTTTACAAGTTGAAGTTAAACCGAAATTATGCTTAACACTTGTTGAAACTTAACAAATTTACAAGTCGAAGTTAGACTAAGGTTAAACACTTGTTGAAATTTTATGAAAAATTTACAAGTTGAAACCAAGGAGATGCTTAATTTATAAGTCAAAAATCAGCTTATATTTATAGTTATAAGCTATAAACTGTTTAAACATAAGTTATAAGCACTTTCTCACAACTCTACCAAACAAGACCATTGCAGGTTCAACTCTCATATAGAGGAGTTTGATACCTGTACGTAGTAGTTTATTTCTTTTCCATGCTTGTGCTTGATGATTGTTAGCTTTTTAATTATTGTTGGACCAATGATCAATTTGATTGATTATTGGGCTAGGTGATTGCTGGTTTTCCATCTATTGTTGGGCTAATTGTTAGTTTGATGGATAATGTTATAGTACACATTCTTCAAAAGATATGTACTCCCACCGTTTCAAAATAATGGTTTTTTTTGAAGAATTTAATTTTTTGGTAGTATAGTTGTTGCACTTTTAAAAAAATTGATTTTTCAAAATTACCCTTTGATAGTACATTTTTAGAGAATATAAATGTCCTAATTATACTTTTTATGTCATTAATGAATTAAAAAGAAGGGCAAAATAGAAAATTTATATTATTTTTATACTTGATTTTTGAAAAAAGACTAATATTTTGGGATAATAAAAAATGGAATAAGGGACTAATATTTTGAGACAGAGTGAGTATCATATATACCTTGTTATGTATTTTTGTAGTAAATATTACATATTTTTTCTAGTAGGAATTATGATAATTTGTGATTGAAAAATAAAGTTACACATTTTATGATAATATTATGCAATTTTTTGGTAATGCTACATTTTTTTTTTTTGGAATAAAATGTTGGAATTTGGGTGGCTATTGTGCAGTTGATGTGCCTTATTTCGAGACTCATTTTGATAATTTGAACCGTTTATTTTTATTTTATTATATTGAGTATAATACAGTTACAAAAAATTAAATTGATCGGATATCAATAACCCTTTCATCTAATTACTATTGTATCTAACAAAATAAATGGTAAGTTTAATTTGAAATATAAAACTGTATATGAGTGCAATTTGATGAAAACGTTATTGAAATTCGATCAACTTAATTTTTTACATTTATTGTACTTGATATATCTTAAAAAGTCAGCAGTTCGGATTATCGAAATGGGCCTCAAAATGAGGCCCATTAGCCGCACAACAATGAGGTTGTGCGGAGTGCACAACAACCACCCTAATTCCCAAAATGTTGTAGCAATATAACAAAATATGAAACATTATGATAAAAATTTCTAATTTCATTTCTAAACAATAAATTACCATAAATTTTACAAGAAAAATATGAACACTTACCATAAAAATACGTAACATATACTACAAAAACGCATAACAACCAATTGGATTTTAAGCTTCTCATATTTACAAGTACTCTCATATGATTGACTAAAAAAAAAAATTGAATCCAATTTTTATTTGATGGTAGTTTGACTAAAGATCAATGTGATTTCAAATATACATGTTAGAATTATGTTTGGATTAACGAATCATTTTTTTTTTTGGGGGTTAATTTTTGTTCTTTTCACTGTTAATTCAATTTTTAGTTTTATTTTATAAACACAATAATTATCATAATAAAAAAAGCAGTCTTGCTGCGTAACTCGAAAATGGACTAGCCCGAATGGCTCCAATGCCAAAACGACATCATTTGGCATTTTTTTTTCTTTTTTCTTTCCCCTCTCTTTTCTCTTTAAAACTGGTAACAAACAGAGAGGCGAGAGAAATGGAGAAGAGGAAGGAAGAGAGAAGAAGAAAAAAATACAGGGGAACAGAGGAGGAACAGAGGAGAGAAAGAGAGGACACCGACCAGAACATTCTGTCCAGAACATTCACCAGAATCTTACCCACAACTCCTGAATCTCACTCATCAATTTATGTGTATACATAGATCTATACATATATATATATATAAGAGAGAGAGAGAGAGAGAGAGAGAGAGAGATTCATAGTTGAGAAAGTGCGAGGGAGATAATCAAGAGATGATACCTTCTTTGCTTGAATTTGATAAGCAATTGCGGTGGCTGCAGCCATCGCTGCCGCCGCTGATGCTGCGGTCCCGACGGCTCTGGCTGCCGTGGCGGTGGTGAGGCTCACTAGCCAAGGTAGAGGAGCTCTGTTTTGTGGTGGGAGACGTCAGCCTCCATCTCTCTCTCTCTCTCTCTCTCTCTCTCTTCGATTTTCAAGGGTTTCCTGTGTTGGTCAATTTCTAGTGGCTGCAACTATTGAACTCAAACAACAAACAAACAGTGATCTGAAAATGTGTTTTTGCACAAAAATGTTTACCCAGTATTGCCCCTGAATGCCTTCTATGCTCATTCTTTCATCATCTATTGTAAGTTTTTTTCAATTTTCAAAAAAATAAAATAAAATAAAATAATAATAATAATAATAATAATAATAATTGTTAAGTTTTTCTAGTGGCTGCAAACTATTGAATTCAAACAACAAACAAACAGTGACTTGAAAATGTGTTTTTGCACAAAAATGTTTACCCAGTATTGCCCCTGAATGCCTTTTATGCTCATTCTTTCATCATCTATTGTAAGTTTTTTTCAATTTTCAAAAAAATAAAATAAAATAAAATAATAATAATAATAATAATAATAATAATTGTTAAGTTTTTATTCTTGTCAATCCCGTTTGACAAAACTTCTTTCAGTTGTATTTGTTTTTGTACTTTTTATTTCAATGAGCCCTTGAGTTTTTAGATGCGAATCCAACTCAAATTATGCCTTGCAGAGAAGTTTGTGATGATAATGCTTTCAAGATTGCCACTTCGTTAATTATGACGGGGATCGAGCTGTCCGGTCAGCTTGCAGGGGTCCAGGGGGCAGCGCAGCGGGGTCGAGGGGCAGCGCCCCTGAAGCAAAATGCAAAATTGCATTCAAAGTTGCTTGTCCGCCCTTGCTTGCTCGAGCGATGGAGTTTTCACTCGAGCGAAGGATTGCGTCTGCATAAAAGCCTGAAAGAGGTGTTTGCTCGCTCGAGCGAAGGGTGCGTAGCTCGAGCGAAGCCACTTATGGAAAACACGCGTTTTGGTTCCTCGCTCGAGCGAGAGAGTCTTTGCTCGAGCGAGCAGCGCGATTCAAATTTCTATAAGTACGGGTTTCTGTCAGATTTTAGGATTACTCCTCCAGATCTTCTTCTTGGATATTAAGGTTTATATCTGAGGATATTTTGCTAGTTTTCTTTGATGTTTTCATTGAGTATTCAACTCATGATTTAAAGAGTATACATCAAAGGATTATTTGTTTGTTCTACACAAAAGAGAGAGTTGTTCTTCGGTGGATTCTAAAGAATTCGAGCCTGAAGCTTTGGTGGATTCCGGAGTGGCTCATCGTCAAGACAATTCCGAGGTAAAGACGGGGTTGGAAGAGACACATAGAGGTTGGTACAATTCGGGCGTGGATTCGCTAGGTAATTGAGAGTATATCTGTGTAATTCCTTTATATCTTCTTAGTGGATTGTTTTGTAGTTGTTTCCCGTGATTTTTTTTATCACAATTGGAGGTGTCCAATTGTGATTTTTTCACGTAAAATCGTTGTGTCCATTTGTCTTGATTGTTTGATTGGGATTGTTATATACTGCTTAAAATTGATACATAATCACAAACCAACATCTAGGGGATTTCTAGATTTTTCAATAATAATAATAATCAAAACTTTGAAAGTGTTTGTGTTTCAATTCTAGTTCTGCAAATCAAAGGGCATTTTCTCTTTTTTTTTAGAACAACATATCTCTATCATGAAATATTTCATGAAGATGTCTCATCCTTTGATTAGTGTGTGGTGTTTTCTTATAAGTGTAATCTAACGATAGAGAATCTTTCATGATCATTTTTATGATATTTTTTTCATGATACCTAGCATTGTTCATTTTGAACACACTAACATAGAGACTAAAGTGCTATTTAACAGGAAAAAAAGAAGAGGGAGTTTTTTTTTTTTTTTTTGTGTCATGCTTTTTCTATAATAATTTTATTATGTTTTTTTATTACAACAAATAGATATTTTAACAATAAAATTAAATCACACATTCTAAAATAATACTTTTGCTTCAAACTTAGGGTTGGTTTGGCATAAATTAAATAATACAAAAAGTCAAAAAGTCACTATCCTATTTAAGTCACATCATCTTATTTAAATCACATCATATTTCTAACACATCACATCAAACCTAACCCAAACTCAACCCAGGAGGGAAGTGAAATATAATTTATCCAAAACAGTAAATTGAAATGTATAAAAGACTCCTACCCACAAAGTACTCCCTCTCATTCACAACTCTCCCCCTCTCTGTCTCTCTCTCTCTCCATTTGGTAGGATCCCTAGAAAAAACACCACCCCATCTATGCAAACTTCCCATATATAAAACTCATTTACAAATCCCTCTCCAATGTCTTCCAACACCAACAAGCGAAGCCTCATCAGAACCATTTTCACAGCCAATGGAGGCTGTGGATGCAACAAGCCAAAGCTCTCAGACATATTCCAACCAAAGCCAAAGTCCAAAATTCCCAATCACCAAAACCCAAATCCCACTACCTATCACCACTCTTCTTCAAGTTCCGATTACACTTGTTCAACAACATTCTCTCTTAACAACATTGGCACATCTTCCCCACACTGCTCTGCGTGTTCAGAAATGAAAAACCCACCACCACCACCACCACCACCCACCACTCACCTGTCATCCACCCGCTACCCGCCACTACCATCCACCGCTCCCTACCACCACTTACCACCCGCCTGCCACCACCCCTATCCCCCCACCACCACTAGCCACCTGCCACCCATCACCACCACTACCACCACCTACCACCCGCTACCCGCCACCCACCACCACCACCCATTCGCTACCACCTACCACTTGCCACCGTCACCCACCCACCCACCACCACCACTACCACCCGCCACCACCCACCACCACCTGTCATCCACCTGACACTACCACCACCCACCACTCGCCACCACCACCCACCACCCGTCATTGTCACCCATCCACCCACCACTGCCGCCGCCGCCCACCCGCCACCACCCACTACCACCCACCGTCACCACTTTCCACCATCGTCTTCCGCCGCCACTTGCCACCACTTGTTGTTTCTCACTCTTTTTTATATTTTTAAATTTTTTTTAAACATTTTGTCAATTACCAAACGCGTTTGTAGTCTATGTTTTTCTAAAAATAAACAAAAAATAAACAAAAACCAGTTTATAAAATTTTTGTAAATATAAACTGAAAACGTAAACGTTACCAAACACACCCTTAAAGTGACAAATTACGAATTGCAAGAATTTTTTATTTTTTATTGTTTTTATGAAGAAAAATTAATAACGATGAAGTATAAAGATTTAAGGGACATACATAAAACTTCAAAAAATTAAATTGAAAAACATTTTTTAGTTGACGCTGTATTTCGTTGAGGGACTTGGGACGTTGTATTTGGTTGAAAGATTTGGGAACAGATTTGAAAATAGAAAATGAAAAACTGTGTGAAACTAGGAAAAATATATGTATATTTTAGGGGGATTTACGTGTGGGTCCTAATAGGAGGATTTATTATCCAATAGGTTATGTGAGAATTAATGTCATTTTTCATCAAACATTATTAAAAAATATCACTAATTGTTAATTTGCGGCAACAGTTTATAAATTTTATCACAAAAAATGTTCACTAAATATAAACTTTAGTGACAATTGAAAAAAAAAAAAAAATCTTCACAAAAAACTCAATAATTTTTAACTTTCAGCAATAGTTTGAAAAATTCGTCACAGAAAAATGTTATTTTTTTTAAGTTTTAGTGACAATTTATCTGTAAAAAAAAAGTAACTAATTGTCAATTTTTAGTGACATGCAAAAAAATAGTTACAAAAAATTATTTTTAGCAACGATTTTACTAGAACTTATTTTCAATAGAACTTGATGGAAATTAAGTTTAACTATTAGGATTTATTCGTAGTTTACCCTATATTTATTTTTATTTATATTTTACTTACTTTTTCCTTTTCCATTTTAAAATCCATTCCTAAATCACCCAATCAAACATGGAGTTAGGACAAAAAAGTATAAATTTTAAAAAAAAATCCACTCCTGATCCTTTCTTGGTTCTGCCACTTCCTCCATGGGTGATGCTTGGTGGCTCGAGAAGTTCAAAAATGTTTTGGAGCTTTAATAAATGAGCTCAAATAGCTCTAATGGGGTATGGGTCCCACTGTGACAGTGATGTTTGTATTTTGTTTTGTTTTGTTTTGTTTTGTTTTTTTTTTTGATTTTTCATGTCATTAGAGCTCATTGATTTAGAGGGATATATGATTGTTGTCAAGAAGTGGGTAGTACAACTTTGCCCAAATGATGTGACTTTGGTGATGTGGTGATGATGTAAAAATTAAAATTTTATTTATTATTTTATTTATGATACTAAACCTAGTTGTTGTTGATCTCTTGGATATTTTATCAACTCTTTTCTTAATAAATTTTATATCCTTAGCTAGTATTCAATAAATTTTGTAAAAAATTATGACATTGTTTATAGTTTGCGATTAATACTAGTACTTGATTAGGATCTAACAATAGATCTTGAATATAGAAATGGTGATAAAAATTCAAAAAAAAGAAAAAACTTATTTCTTATAATTTTAAGATATTTTAATTTTAGACCCACTATGCTTTCAAAATAAGAATAATATCTTAATCCTTCAAATGAGGGTTGATTAAGGAAATATCTTTTTTAATGATTTTTTATTTTTATTTTTGACAACAATATGAAATAAAAAAAATAAAATATTTGAAAATGACTTTTAAATTTTTCATAAAAAAATGTGTAAAAAGTAGACAAAAAATAAAGAATATTCAAATTCTTGCATATGATTTTTTTTGATAATTTTAATCACTTTTTGAATAATTTAATCTTTTCTCAAACATCCCCCAAACAAATATACTCAAGCCGCCTATGTATTTTTCATACATATAGTTGAGCATTAATCCTAATTATTTAATCTAATTACGCATTTCTTTTTCTTTTTTTCTTTTTTCTTTTTTCTCTTTCTTCAAATTTATTTTCATTGGTCAGCATTTCTAAGACTCATAAATTAATTCGGAAACAAATATATATATATATATATATATACATATATACATCCAGGTGTATTAGAACAATGAAGCGACTTTGCACCTAAAGTGATTCAATGGATTGAATATGTAATTCTTGTAGTTCCTTTGCCTGTCTCCAGGAGAGAATTACAATTAAATAATTCATAATGCGCACGTAATACTTCAGAAATTTCTATGAAGGGTTACTCTTAGATTCTTGCCTTAGATTCTTACCCACATAATAGGAAGATTTACCAATAAATCTCACATGTTAAACTTATGAATCAATTGGTCCTAATTTTTTTTTAATAAACCGTTTAGTTCTTGGATATTTTGAAGGACTTTAATGCCCTTATTTAGATGTTATTAGATGCATTACAACTGCGAGCCATATTTTGTGTTTGGCGCATGTGTGTCTCGTGTTAGGGTGATTGGTAGGTGTCACACATCAACAAAGTACACTAAGGTTCTTTATGAGGATGTGTCACGTGACACACACAATGGGTGTCACATATCAACAAAGTACACTAAAGTCACACATCAACGTGATCCAAACATCAACAAAGTACATTAAGACTCTTTATGAGGGTGTGTCACGTGACACACAATGGGTGCCACACATCAACAAAGTACATTAAGGCTCTTTATACTTTTTGCCTTGGAATGATGTATGTCACGTGATACACACAATAAGTGCCACACATCAACAAAGTACACTAAGGCTCTTTATGTTTTTTTCCTTGGAATGATGTATGTCACGTAACACACACAAGGAATGGTATAATTGACCACTCAATGTTACCAAACAAATGATATATGATCAACTAATAAGATATTCCCCCACTAATAGGACTAATCAGAACAATAAAAATAACCTTAAGACCAATTGATTCATAAGTTTAACATTTGAAATTTATTGATAAATGATAGCTTTGTCTCTCACTCATCTAATTTTTGATTTATAAATAAAATAAAAAAAATCACGTGCAACGTATATGTACCATCACTAGTATTGCAAAATGACTAAACTGACCAGTATTTTCCCATCATTGTTTTTTCCCACAACCAGACTGGCAGCCATGCCTACAGGTGTCCGGATCCTCTAGAGTGATCCTGCGAAGTGATCCTCTAGAGTGATCTTTGATAAAGCGACACGTGTCCCATTAACGGATCCAATGGCTGAGATGATGTCTAGACAAAACGACGTCGTTTTGGTACCAAAAAAAAAAAAAATTTCAGAATTTCAAATTTGCAGATCGAGAGAGAGGATGAGGAAGAAGAAGCCATTGATGGGGTCTTCAAGGTTTCTTAGGAAGTAACAGCATAAGAGAAAGAACACAGAATACATTTCATCATATAAGTTTTCCAGTTTTAGTTTATTCTATGTTAGAATTTATCTAATTATATATAGTTAAAAATTTAATTCATATTTTCTATTTAAATATTTTTAAATTACAAATAAATAAATTTTATTTAGACTCTTCTTTTAAATCTCAAATTAGATGCAATTTAGATATGATTAAAATTTTATTTTTAATTTTCCATCTACAAATTGTTTAATTAAAAAACAAAGAGATTAGGTAGACCAATAGTTTTATTCATGTATATCTTATGCCACATATTTAAAAAATAAAATAAAAATAGATGGCTTAAATATGACTAATTAATTATACCGTTAAAAACATATACATTTTTAAACACGACACATGTACTTTTCAATTTATATTTACATGTGTCGTGAGAATTTCTTTTTTAATTAATAGATGTGCTATAAATATTTTGATGCCTAAAAAATTCTTATCTCTTTAGACATCACATGTTTTGTTAGTTTTCAAAAATAGAAACAGAAATTTTTGAAATATTTTAAATTTGAAATTATATAAGACTAAAGTTATATTAGATATTTTCTTTTCTAGTTTTATTTATTTTTTACTTTCTATATTAAGATTTTTAAATGTCAAAATCCTAGATATGATTAGATGGAGTAAGGGTTGTTGTTGTGTCAAAAGGTACATCAACCCTGCTGGGAGGCACTTTTGCAATTTTTTGGGGCCTATTTTGTTGATCCAAACCATTTAAATTGTAGGGTTTGTCAAATATATCATCCATATAAAAACATCTAATTAATCAAACATACATAATCTCATGATCAAGTATTAATTATTTTTAGAAATTATTAAACTCATGTTAAAAAAATATGCTCTTGCTAAGGGGCTACATGTGTTCAATTAACTTAATTTTTTATATGATTGATCTACTCGACGAACTTTATAATATGAACAATTCAAATTATTGAAAAAAAAAACTTGAGACATGCTTTCAATGGACCTCCTAGAATAGTAGGAACTCTAACTCCACGGTTAGATGGACTCAGGGATGGATTGAGTGGGGGTTGGCAGGGGCGACCGTCACTCCAAAGTTTTTACAAAAAATTTAAGAACCGCCACCCCCTAAATTTTATACTTTTAAATTTAATTTTTTTTTAATAACTACTACTAATAATAATAATAATTTATTTTTTAAGTATGACTACTTTTTTATTTTAAATTTAGTAATGTTAAAATAATTGAGAATTTATTTGTTAATATATTAAAGTCTTGTTTGACTAGGGCCCAAATTTTTTAGTTGTTTGCTTATAACTAAATAAAAAAAAAAATGATTACCCAGAAGATACAAGTCTCAATCATATGTAGGTAGCAGTAGCCTACCTAGAGTAGTCATTTTATATTCAAAACAAAGAAGCTTCTCTTCTCTCTCTTATTCCACAACTAGTGAACCCAAATCATCAGAACTAGTGACCCAAAACACAATCTCTCTCTCGTGCATCGTGAGTCTAATTATGCAACAAACATGAGATAAGCATGCAAGGGTGACCATAAACCACAAAGGGGCAGACCTCAAACCATCTTAAAACAGTGGCCAAAAGTGCCCAAAATGGTGGGCAAACTCTCATGCTAACATGCAAGCCAATGGTCTCAAAACTAAGGCACAAGAAAGGAGGTACCTCACTCCCATAACATGACCAATCATAGCATGATTTAGACAAGTAAGAAACAGAATTTTTACAGGCAAAATAGGGCTCCAAACCCTCCTAGTATGGCAGCTAAGATGACTCCCAAGATGCACATGCACTAAGGCCCATGCATAGGCATAAAAGGGGGCACCTCCAAGACATAAAAGAGGCCATGCATGCACACATACAAGCATGATTTTTGGACTGAAATAGCATGGCAAACAACCTCCACTCATCAAAGTAGACCAACTAAAGCACTTATGACTCATGTACTTGAGGGCTCTCAAGCCAAAATGCATGGCAACCATAACAAACATGCCAAACATGACCAAGTTGGTAACCAACAGATTTTAAGCATGGAAAAACAATGCTAAATGCTTCATGGAGCTAAGCCAGCACACACAAGAATCATGGCCTAATCATGAGATACACTTCTAGGCAAAATGGAGCAATGCAAAGCAAGTATTATAAGCATACAAGGAGGCATAAATCTGGCCAAAAACAGAGATCCCACATGACCTAAAAACACCCAAAAAGTTCTGAAATGAAGCAAAAATCAAGCAAGCATGCATGTCACTCTTTTGAGCCACAACTCAAGGAAACAAGACCATAAAGGGAGAGGGGTGTCCCTCCCCTATGCAAGACTTCAAACCAACTTTTTTGACACTAAAAATACACTGATTTTCAGTGGTGAAGAGATCAAAATATAAAGATGACCAAAACTTAAACAAAAAGGCAACAAAAGTGACCGAACAAGGCCTAATGGAGTGAGTTTCCACTCAAACCACAAAGTGACCTTAATGAAAGTGCTAAAGCAGGAAAATATAAGCCTTTTTCATGTTATACACAAGAGCTAAAACAGCAAGCAAGATAAGTAGAAAACCATTGCAAGTTTGGGGAATAAAAGGCAAAATGCTCACCCTTGAAGAACCCTTGAAGAACAAATGGTCTAGCCCTCTTCTTTTGATCAAAACCAGTCCAAAAACTCAAGAAACAACCCCCCAAGTCCCTCAATCTCGGAGTAAGGTGTAATGGTGTGTGTAATGGTGCAAAAGTAAGGTAAAAACCACCTTTTGAGCTAAGAAACACACACAAAGGGAGAGAGGGAGGAAAGTATAGAGATAATATGTATCTATATCTCTAAGGGCTGGTTTTTGCTTCCAACTTTTTTCTCCTAGAACCAAGAGGAAAGCCCCTCTCTTATAGGACTCCCTCTTGCAAAGCTTATACAACAAGCTTGGCTAGAGGGAAATCCCTCCATACACGTGTATGGAGGGGGGATGAGTTGGTGCCAGCTATCACAGCTGGCACAAAATATCTCCATAAAGTGGATGAACAGTGGTCGGCTACCAAAAAATGTCATTTCGACAAAAAACAGTGCCGACCGGCAACAAATTATGCCGACCGGCAATAAAGTGTGCCGACCGGCAAACAAAAGTGCCGATGGAAGAAAGAGGCCAGCCGGCGGCCTTTAGCCACTGCCGGTGGTGTGTGGGGCTGGTCTACAAGCCCTATCCTGTCCTCCCAAGGCAAAACACAAGTGTTCGGTGCAAAACCGGACACTAAACGGTCAAGTTCAGAGATCCTGAGGTAGGGCGCGCGAGCCGGGACCTCCAGGAACTCCAAACGAACACAAACATGGATAATCACCGAGTGTTCAAACGGTGACGTCCAAGTCTTGAGGACGGTCAAAAATGGGGTGTCTACATACACCTGAGACAAACCCATGGGCCTCAACACATCCGAAAACAATCGGACATGCACGATTGGATCCCCACTCCCATCGAATCTGTCGATGTGGGGCATCTTAAATTTCTCCGGTAATCTAACCGAAGCTCAGTGTACCCATCTTCGATATCTGGAATAGAGTTGAAGCCTTGAGATTTCTTCAATGCTTTCTCCAATCTGGCAATCTTGACTAAGGCTGGGTCAATTTCATTAATATCGAAAGGAAAAATCCCTAGAGGAGGTTAAACTGGAGGACGATAAGCTGGAGCTGGGGGAAATATGTCTTGAGGATCTGGGACTGGTAGATTTTCTGTTGGCGAGGGTAAATCCGAGTTTGGCTGAGCAATAGAGACCGGATGCACGGTTGATGCTGATGCCCCAGATGTACGCCGTAGATCGACAATGACTTCATCTTATACAGCCATCCTTTGGTTTACAGTGTCCATAGTCCTTTGGACGGTAATCGTCATGGTAGCGAATTCATCTACGTTTGGTATTGTGTTCTGTGCCATTGCTAACCCAGGTGAACTAGATGCTGGTGAATGGATCGATTGAGAACAGGTAGGTGTTCGTGGAGTGCTTTGTACTAAATCTACTGATTGTCTGTTCCTTCTCCGTTGAGTGACTGGAGGAAATGAGACTAGCACGGGCTGACCACCAACAAGGTCTCGAGCTTCGCACAGCTAGCCGAAATGAGTCCACACAACTTGGGAAATATCATCTTTCGGAAGCTATAATGGTAGACTACTTAGCAAAAAGAAAAAAGAAAAACAAAATCAAAATCGGACAACACTTTGGCCTTAATTCACAACAGTCAAGACACATAGTTGAACTGTGATCCCCACTGAACTTTATTTTCAAACCTTACTGATATGAATCATCATGTACAATCTCACAATAAAAGCACGCATCAAGTAAAAAAGAACCAATACACCCCTATGAGGGGGTAGGGTTACCGTATTCTAGATTTTCGGCATGATCTAGGCTGCACTATTTCACACAACGAGTTTCACAACATCGTACAAATGGTTGGCAACCTGCCCTAATTTTAAATAGTCACTATAGCTTCACTATATGCACCTAGGTCGAATGGTCAAAAGGGTACCTTGGCAAGATTACCTAATATACCTCTCACACCTAACACTGAAAAGTGAAAGGTGGATCAAGCAGTACAGCGGTAGTCCAGATCCAAGGATTGTGTTCTCAACATGGCAGTGGCCATGACCGGTCAGCCTTTTGGCAAGCCTCTCGAACAAGCCTCCGGCAAACCGTCTAGGAATAGCAGTCGGAAAACACAGTAACTTTAAGCGCACCAATGCAAATACAAATGCAAAGAAACATATAAGTGTAAATAAAAAGTCACATCATGAGTTTCAAGTCAAGTTCTCCAAAATCCCCAGTAGAGTCACCAAAAACTGTAGCCCAACTTTCTGCGCTCCTTTTGGAAGGCAAATAGCCCTACAGTTCGGACTCCACTTGTGGTTCTAAATCTGATTTCACAAGTGCAATGTGAAATGATGAAAACACAAAAAAAAAGTCCAAATCCAGCAATTCTTTTTGGAAAATCAATGTTTGAATCAAATGCCAAAAATGGACTGCTTTGTCAAATTACAGAGTTGCCACATAAATATTTTTGGAAAATTTAGGAAACCCGAGACTCATGCCAAAGGCCATTAGTCCGTCATCACCAAGGTGTCTCGGCTTGGGAACTTAGGTACGAGAGGAGAAGGTCATGAATTGAGCACCCCCTCGCCCGATCAAAGATCGACCTCTACTAATCATGATGTGTTTCTTATTTACATTATATGCTCTTGTTCTGATTATTAGGCTATTCTTACTATGTGATGCGCACACAAGGTATAGACTAGTTTGCAGGAATTGAAACACTTGATCTCATGTTTTGTTTTGAAATTGTTTTGTGAATTTGCCACTTGAAAAAATGGGCTAAAATAGGACGTTTGATCAAATTATCCCAGTTCAAGTATCTAGCCTTCATCCACAGGCATTCAAACAATTTATATCATTTAAGCAATTAGCCTCATGGTATTCATGCTTTGGACATGGCAACACAAATATTTATGCAAGATGCTAAAGCAATAAAAAAACTCACCTAGTACTCCAAGCCAAAACAAAGCAAAATAATTAGAAAAATATGCATGTTCCTAATTAATGCAATATGACTAATGCAACACACACATTATGTACTTTATAGGCTCGGCTATGGGCATGGCATATGATTTCATTCAAGACATGCGATAAGGCACGTATTCAAGAAATGAATTTGGACATTGATATTGGGGTAGCATGATGAGCCGAACCTTGAATGCATGCAAGACGAATGGATGTGAAACATGAGAATGTTAATGAAACGTGATGCCCTATGTTAACCATCGTAAGCGATTAAATAAAAAGGAGAAAGACATGGGGTTGGAAGACATACACATTATTACAACACTTGATCCCTCACACAGGAGGGTGCGAATCAATGTCCGAAAGTCCGAATTAAACTAACTATTACAAAATCGAATGAATGAATGAATAAAATAGGCTAAGCTAATTAACTAGCTAATTAGGCTGTCTAGGCTATTACAACAAGGAGAATCGAGATTATTACAACAATTACAAATAAGACAATAATGAATTACAACACTTAATAATTAACGAGACTAATTACAATAAACAACATTAAATTAATTAGTTACAATAATCATAATACAAGCGAGGATGAGCAAGAATTGCATGCATGCACATGCACAGTGCTTAAGAACAACTCTGTCTACCCCAGGCTTGCCTTGTTTTACCTCAACCACTTCCCTCTGTTTGTGCAAAAAATACACTGCTGACCAAATTTTGAGGGCCGGCCAGTAAAGCCCGGCCGGGCATAGAGAAGGCCGGTCGTGCCTCAGTTTTGTACGACTCTCTGTTTTGTGCTCTGAAGTGAATTAAGTGCAGACAGAGTTATTCAAGCTCTGTTTGTCCTTTTCTTCCTTCTCTGTCATGGGAGAGCCTCGAGAGAAGGTTGAAATTGATTCCAAAGCCATCAATGAGCAAATTGATTGCTTGATGATCTCGGATACAATTTTAGACAAAAATCAATGAAATGCAATGAATATGACCACCCCTCCCTCTTGTCGTGGAGTGAACTCAAAGAAGGTGGTAGAGACGCTTCAAGAATCATCAAAACGCCATGAATTAGCGCATGATCACTCTTGACTTGATAAACTGGGCATAACGCACGACTAAGCCTAAGCAAGATTACTCATTTTCTTTATGTGCGTTGACCTAATTTTAAACCAATTTGTTTAGTCATTGCCATTCATTAGTCCATTTGTCCATTGTGATGTTAAAGTCCGCTAAACAAGAAGTAATATCAAATGAGAGGTTCTTCTAAACCATGAGAGAGAAACTATACCGTTGACAATGAATCTCCGAAAAGATTAAGCCATTAAGTAAAAGTCTCTCTTACATGTTTTGAGCAACCTCAATCGGTTGAAATCATTCTCAAGAATGAAAAAGATAGATGATTAGATGATTTGTTAGAGTGAGTCTTTTAACATGAAAAGTAAGTAAAGGAAAGCTTGGAATAATATGCAACAAGTTATGTATACCAATTCATGAGACAACAACTAAACTAAACAAAGCATGAACCAATTTAAAAGGCTAGGACAGCCCTAAAACAGCCCTTAATAAATGAAAAACACTAAAAATGCATGAAAAGAGCCTAAAAAGTTAAACAACAAAAAGAGGAAACAAAGCTAGTAAACAAGAACAAGGAGGGGTGGCTAACCCCTCCACTTTTGAAACCTCAAAACATGGTTTTTAGCCTTTTTTAAACTCTAAAAATCAGTGTAGAGAACAAAGGAAAAGAGTGGAAAAGTAAAGGTTTGAGCTATAAGTACAGATATAGAAAGAGCAAACTCTCTTTACCCTTTTGGTAGCTCTTCAAACCCTAAACTTAAACACTTCAAATAGGATCAAAAAAATACAAAACAATAAGAATTATGTAGCAAATGAAAGAAATGTAAGCAAGAGAGAAGATATCAAGCTTATATCTCTCAAGGGGTAAGCTTTTTGTTTGTGATCCAAACTAAGCTCCAATACACTCTCAAGCTTGAATTAGGCTTCTCAAAGATCAACTATAGCTCTAAGATGGTAAGACAAGGTTATGTATGGTGTATGGAGATGGCACAAGGGAGGTAGGTTAACTCAAAGGTTGCTTGCTATGGAAGAAGGAGGAATGAGAAGCTCTCAAGGTGTACATAAGCTTTCTAGATTTTTTGTCAACCTCCAAAACAGAGGTTAGACCTTGTTTTTATAGAATTTGAGCTCAAAAAGTGATAAATATCTTCAAAAATGGGCAGCTGGTAGGCTTTCGGCCAGAACAATGTTTATCGCTATCGAAGCCCGGCTGGCCTTCAATAGCCACAGCCGGCCCTCACTAAGGCACGGCCGGGCCTCAATGACCTCCCCTGTTTTTTCTGGTACAGCCTCAAAATAAGGTGGCACAAGGTATAAAAAGAGATTTATTGGGTATAATCAATGAGAATATGGAAGGTTAAACAAGACTCTTTCGTTGAGACCTCAAAATCACGCATAATACCACTTTCATCATCGAGTGTTCGAAGTAAAGCGCTCAAGCCTTGCGAGTGATGAAAAATGGGGTGTCTACATGTACCTAATGAATTGTACTTATCCTGATATAGCTTATGCTATCAATAAATTGAGAAGGTACACTAGGTATCCCGGAGAAGACCATTGGAAAGCGATCATTCAGGTTCTTAAATATCTAGGATTTACCCGTGATCATGGTTTGAACTTCACTCGATATCCTGCAGTACTAGAATGTTATTGTGATGCGAATTGGATATCGGATATTAAAGATTCAAAATCCACTAGTGAATATGTCTTTACTCTAGGAGGCGCTACTGTTTCTTGGAAATTCACGAAACAAACATCCATCGCATGATCGCACGATCCACAATGGAATCTGAGTTCATTGCTTTAGACAAAGCAAGAGAAGAAGAAGAATAGCTTCACCACTTCTTAGAAGATATTCCAATGTGGCCAAAACCTGTGCCAACTATTTACATTCATTGTAATAGTCAATCTGTACTAGGCAGGGCACAGAATCATATGTATAATGGTAAGTCACGAGATATTCGTCGTCGACATAATACCGTAAGGCAATTTCTCTCAAATGGAATAATCTCAATAGATTATATAAAATCTAAAGAGAATATTACAGATCCGTTAACAAAAGGTTTGACAAAAGAGCAAGTGTATATTTCATCAAAGGGGATGGGATTAAAGCCTATTACATAAGAGTCATCATAATGGTAACTCTACTTAAATGACTGGAGATCCCAAGAACTAAGTTCAAAGGGACAACTAAGTTATATGTGTCTCGCCAGAAATCACCAAGGGATTAAAATTCCCTACCCATTCCTATGATGAGAGTGATGTCTGCAACATATGTTGTATGCAGTAGTTTAAGGATAAGCTTTGTTTTAAATGGTTACTTATATCTTGATTTAGGCATAAAAATCAAGACGAGTATAAATGAGATACTCACAATAAGAATCACCTATATGAGTGTCGAACTGAGGCCGGTTCTATGAGAATGAAGAGGCTAAATTCTCTAGAAGCACTCATGACCAACCAGGAGCGTTTAAGGCCAAAATGAACACAATTGTGAGAACCACGATGTATGAGAAGATATTTTGTGTGAAATCTATTATCTTAACTTACACAAACGGTTGAACAATTCAAGGCATCGCGTCCATTGGTTAGCTAGTAAGTCCGATAGGTTATCACTAGGAAAGGTTCAAGGCCGAAAGCTACCTATCCTGATGTAAGATATTTTCGATTTATACTCTTTCGACAAATTCTGGATATTGTTGCATTTTCGTTGTCATCAAATTTCAATTATGTGGGGGATTGTTAGAAATGGGTTTTGGAAGTTTTGGAAAAATAGATTTTTCCTCAACTTTGGTTTATTTTTTAGGTAGGACCCATGCGCCAAAGTTGGCGAGTTTAAGTGGTAATGCGTCCTATGCCGCATTGTGATTCACGTAGTATATTTGGTTGCCCAAAACCATTATTGGGTGAATGGAAAATT
This sequence comes from Camellia sinensis, assembly GCF_004153795.1. NCBI lineage: Eukaryota > Viridiplantae > Streptophyta > Magnoliopsida > Ericales > Theaceae > Camellia > Camellia sinensis. Next base: position 231,476 of record NW_021027230.1, on the reverse strand, counting down.
GAAACCAAAGTGAGCTCCTTGGAAATGGAGTATTTGATGGAAATTTCTTAAGGTTTGGTTTAAGGCTTATCCCATATTGGTTTGGTGGACAAACTTTTGTGGGTTTATAAAGCTTGGGTTTGTAACTTGGGGAGGGCCCTAATGGGCACCCCAAGTTTGTAGAAATGAGAAATTATGGGCAAATTGGCCTAGATCCATTGGACCCAAAAATAAACACACACACGCGTGCGCTGCCGCCGCCGTTTGTCTGGTCGGTCGCGCGGGCGGGCTAGGCTAGGCTAGGCCTAGGCTTGGGCGAGTGTGCGTGTGCATGGTATGAGGTTGGGTTGGGCTTGTCCGACCCAATACTTATCTTTTTGGGCCAAAAACATTTAAATTTATTTTTTAATTTTTTGGAAAATAAATTATGACCGTTTAAATTCAAATTTTGGTTGAAAAATTTGCACCTTTCTATACACATTTCAAATCTGTCCGAACAGATTCAGTTAAAACCCTTACCTGTTTAATTTAAATTCAAACAGATTTGTATCTTTTTAATTTAAACCAAACAGGTACTATACCTGTTGAATTTCAAATCTAAAAGGCACCATTGCGCCTATAAATAGACTAGTCCTTCATTTGGTTTTTCATTCAATATTTTCATTCTAAATTCTGTTATTGCTCTTTGTATTTTGCTGCGTTATTTTCTTGTGAGAAAAAGTGTAAACGCAAAGTGTGTTCATTGTGCGAATAATTTGTAGTGTTGCTATTATTCATAGTTGATCATTTTATTCAGGAAGATAGACCTCCACAATCTGAAAGCACCATAGAGAGGACGAATCTGTCTTAAGGACTCGGTGTTAAACAATGGACTTGATCAAAAATTTGTTCAAGAAATTAATTTGGTAAGTAATTAATTTACTTTCTGTTTTATTATTTTCTTGTTTCAGATTTTGATTTTTTTTTTAACAAAATAAAAATCTGTTTTTATTTATTTATTTTATATTTTGGTTTGACTTTCGTAATCAAACAATCCCTCTTATTTTTCTTATTTCTTCTGTTTGTTGTTAAGTACACAAATATAATTTATTCGTAATATAGTGAAGATTGTCCAACATTGAAATTTGAATTTCAAAAATTAATTTCGACATTGGCTTCGATTTTTTCCCCATCCGAACAGATGAATATCTGTTTGAATTTAAACCAAACAGATTCATATCTGTTTGAAATTTAAACCCAACAAGTTCCTTACCCGTTCATTCAAACTGAATAGGTTTAATACCTATTCAAATAGGTTTGCACCTGTTTAATTCAAACCAAACAGCCACATTTTCTCCTATAAATAGATAGACTATTGATTTTTGTCATTCATAAAATTCGTTCTTCCCTCTGTAATTACTCTCTGCATTTTGTTGTATTTAATTTTCTTGTGAGAAAGAGTGAAAAAGAGTGTATACACAAAGTGTGTTCGTTGTGCAAATAATTTGTAGTGTTGCAATTATTCGTAGTTGATCATTTTATCCTGAGAGATAGACGTCCATAATCTGAAAGCACCGTGAAGAGAACGAATTTGTCTTAAGGACACTGTGTTAAACAGTGGACTTGATCAGAATTTTGTTCAATAAATACATAAGGTTAGTAATTAATTTACTTTATGTTTTATTATTTTTTCTGTTTCAGATTTTGTTTTTGTTTTTGTTTTTGTTTTTGTTTTTGTTTTTGTTTTTGTTTTTGTAACAAAATAAAATTCTATTTTTATTTATTTATTTTATATTCTGGCTTGATTTTTGTAATCAAACAATCTCTCTCATTTTCTTTATTTCTTCTATTTGCTATTAAGTACACAAACATAATTTATTCGTAATACAGTGAAGATTGCCCAACAGAATCCATAGCATGTGAAACTGCAAGTCTAACGCAATAAATGCCCTCATGGGCTACAAATTCCAAGGCTTATGCCTGGTTACAAAACAATGGTTATCGGAACCCATACATATCAAGTCCTCAGCTTATAAAAAATAACAAGAAGAAAAGAGCCATGTGCTCTCAAAAATACATTTCACAACTTTAACTCGGCGGAATCAGCACATCCTATCCTGCACAAAATTCCATAGGGTGAGCACAAAACCCAGTGGAAAAATCTTAACAAAGTATATACATTTTATACAATCTCATGAGATGAATGCATATGTTATGTCATGCTCAAATATTTTTCTTATCCTATTAGAAATCTTGTGCATAATGCCAGTTTAATAACACAATGATCTAACAATTTCAATAAAAAATTTGAAGGAGTGGTAAATACGACTCAGGTAATCCCTAGGTTGGTATCTGCAAGTAGGCATATCAAGCACTACCAATTCCCACTTTACCGATCTCTCACCAGAAAGCACGTGGTACCTCCTCCTCGCGTGCTTTCAATCTTTCACCATGGACACTTAGGCCAACTTAACCAATACCAAACTACACCCCATATCCAGACTTACCAACGTATTTACCCCAAAACAATCAAGATGATCTTGTTTTGCAAAACAATTCCTTTCTCAAAAAATAATAATTTCCAATTGCAATTTGAAATCAATGACGACAATGAAATGGAATGACAATGCGTTATGTAACAATGCATTAGGATATTTCTCATTTCAATTTCCACCACACAATCTGCCGTTGTAATAAAAATTTCCATATCTCTTCACAAGGTAAATTTCATAATTAATCCTTCGAGAGATAAATAACTATACCATATTACATGCATCCTCCACATGTTAATCAACAATTTCAACTTAGTCATTTCAAGACAATTCAATGATATACTATATATATATATATATATATATCAAACTTTCAAAATCAAACATTTCTTATCTTTCCAAAAATTCCTTCATTAAATACAACCATGGTAATCCTCCACAATTTGTTTACCATAACACTTTATCAATCATGAATTTCAATATATCTCAACATTTTCCAAAATTCCAAATTTCTAGGGTTTCACCAAAACTTGATTTTTCTCCATTTTCGAAAGGGTCTTGCCCACACAACACATACACATGCCAACATTGCTCATATCTTAAAGATTTGGAAAATATGAAGAAAACCCACTTTTAAAAAAAACATTTGAAATCCATAAACCTAAAAAAAAATCATAATTTCAAATACAAGAAAAGCTCCTAATAAGCATAGACTTGCAAAAATATATATATAACTCAAAGAAATCCTTACCTCAAGTTTTAGGGAAGAAAAGAGAAGAAATCTCCAAATTTGACGATGTTGAAATCCGATCTCCACTACACAAAATGAAGCCCAAAATGAAGCCCTCGATTAGCTCTCCAAAATTAATGAAGGATGTTGGATCAAAACTCCAATGGATTGGAAGAAATCAAGAGTTTATGGTGGTGGGTGGAGGCTTGTAGAGAAAAGGGAGAGGAAAAGATATTTTTAGAGAGAGAGAGAAGAGTAAAAAGTGTCCAAAGAGAAGAAAACATAAGAAAATTTCGGACCTAGCACTTTTTCGCACATACGACTTGTCCTTTTTGCACGTGCAGCTCCCACCCCCGCATGTGCGGCCCTTCCTTCCCGCACTTGCCCTCCCTCGTGCAATTAAAGCAGTAGCAAACGAGCGAAGGCCTCCCTTCTCTGCACGTGCGGCCTCACCTCCCGTACATGCGGCCTCGCTTCCGCACATGCAACCCAAGCCCCCACACGTGCAGTTTTGCCACTCATCCAAAAATTCCACTGGCTAAACCCAAAACAACAAAAACTCAACCCCAGAACGAAATAAAGACAATATATATATATATATATATATATCCGAGAAAGGTTTCAAGAATGGTGAACCCAAACGGTCGACGAGACCTTAGATTAATTCCTGACACTCCCAATACGAGTAAAATAAACACAATTAAAGGAGAAAGAGACGGGTTATATACCTGGGCATCACATAACACTACAATATTAAATGGGAGTATAAGATTCACTTTATATAAGTGAAACAACTCACTTAGATTCACTTTATATAATTAAAACAACTCACTTTTTCCTTCTTTACTCAATGTGAAATTATCAAATAAATTATAAACTAATTAAAGTTTTATTTTTATATGGTTAAATGAAAGTAGCCAATGGAGATTTTTTTTAATTGTTTAAAATTAAAAAAATTAAGAAAATTAGTATGAGACTTTGGAGCTCTCACAAGTCTTCTTACTAGAAATCTTCTTTTCTTTATATAATAAGGTAGATATGCAGTTCAGGAAATTACAACAATTCGAACCTAACTTAGATTAACCTTAATAAACAATTTTGAATTATCAATCAGGCCTGAACAGTTCTCATTAGTTCTCAACAACGCTCAACTAACATAACTCAATTCAAACGACTTTTTTAACCACTCAAACAAAGACTAATTCTCAACAAAAGAAAATTTCATAAAGAAAATAATCATCAATCCATATTGATATCAGTAATCATAAAGTTCAATATAAAACATATATCCATATATCCATCACCCAATAGGACATAAAGCTAGCAAGTTTGCAACAGCATATCTCATTTCAATTTTGCACCCACTTAATTCCAAGTACGTCAAATTCAAGACTCAAATCTGCATATATATATATATATATATATCAGCCATTTCTAATAATGCTTCCTTTCCTGATACTATTCCTATGCACAGTACTATAGTCTATCCACCAAACAATTCACCATCTCCATTACAAGGCAGTAACAAAACTGCTGCAATGTCCAAGTCTAACGATTTTTTTAATTGAGAGATAGATTTAAGAGATATTCAATGATAGCCGAAGAAATATCCATGAAATTAACCCAAAATATTATGTTCTAATACAGTGATTTGATGATAGAGACAGAGAGTAAGGTGCATTTCCAAACAGGCTATTTATAAATAAAAGTATTCATTTTCTTGCTAACAATAGATAACTAAAATGATTTGGCATAACTCAAAGTTACCTATTTGATATCATTTTCTTGTTAACAATCGATAACTGAAATGATTTGGCACCACTCAAAGTTACCTATTTGATACCACAATGAGAGGACCACAATTGAACAACACAAGAAAAGGAAATCCAAGGTAAACAAAGACAATGACTATTTTCCACAAGTAATTATTGCAAAATTATAACTTTGAAAGGAAAACTAACCTGATCATGAACTTTTCCATCACTGCTAGACATTGTATACAATAACAGTTCTTCTACTTGTATATAAATCAATTATATAAGATTGTGTTTGATTCTATAATCGATTTTTGTATTCTTAGATTTTTTTTATGCAATAATGTGTGAAATTATAAATTCAGGGAATTATCTTTATGAGCACAATGTAGTTAGTATAGTACAACAAAACTTATAAACTTCCATTTTTTAGTGTATGTGTATGTGTGCACACAGCATATGCAAGTCAATCCTTATATGATCTACCCAAATAGAAGTATAATACATGGCATATTTTGCAATACTTACAGTTTGTTTGTTATTTTAATTGGTTATCATAAGGTCTTCAAGTAAAAATACAATGCCTTCACAATTTAATGTATAAAAATTTAGAAATACAGAAATATTGATCACATAATTACCCTCAAATATATCATCTACATTACACAAACCCACATGTAAAAATTACTATTATTACAATAGTTATACATATATAGAAAGATAAGTATTGGGTTTTGCATACCTGAAATGAAAGAGGAAGCAGATGTAGAGACAGAGAGGCTAGTTAAAAGGAAGAAGAAGACAAATAAAAAGAGTCCTTTATGTGTATTTAAAAAGCAATCAAATTCAGATTTTAGATTAACATAATACAAATGAAGTAGTACAAACCAATCAGGGGATACTAGAGCCAAAATTCTAGTAATTGTGACAGATTTGCGCAAATAAGGTTTTCCTATGCAAGGCTTAGGCTCATATAGTATAGTAGTAAGAAAAAGGCTTGGCATTATAAAGGGAAACACAAACTTTTGACATGCACATATACTTCTTAAATTAGCATTGAAAATAACATCTCATAATCTTTTAAAAATTAAACACTTGTTTTAACAAGATTTTAGCTTCCAAAAAGTAAATTTTATATCTTCTCTCCCACACACCTGTAGAGGGATTTTGTGGAAGGAAGAAAGAGAAGAAAAGAAAAGGACAGTACCATGAAACCAAAACATAGGTATACACACAGAACTCATTGTGGTAGCATATACAAATAAACTTACTATGAAGCATACATTTTGGTAGCTGGGTGAACCCATTTCAGTCACTCATTACAATGACTTGGAGGATTAGCAGAAACCAAGATTTTGTACCTGAAGTTTGCCAAGGTGCCATGCACCAGAAATGCACACGACCTCAAGCGTTTTGTCATGCACGGACTGAAGATTAAAATCATCATCATGCTCATAATCATTTTGCCAACGATCAACTCCACCCATATAGCTACCTATGTTGAGCACAATTAAACCCTCAGCATCATGAAGGAAAAGTTTTAAAAATATGAAATAACAATAGTAATAATAATTTAAAACAACAATAACAATAAAGATCTTAGGTTATTTGAGTTGAAGTACCTTTGGGATTGGGATGTCTTTCCCATTAACTTCAAGCTAAACATGCCATGGTAAGTCAACACAAGTTCTGTCCATTATATCCCTTGCACCTTCTTTCAATTAGCAAATCAAAATTGTCTGTGCAAATCAAGGGAGCACACATGATGTATTTATCTAATAAAAGTTTCAAAGCATATTTAGAGTATATAAGTAGTATTATGAAGAATGTAAAACATTGTTATTATGAAAAGATTCAAAACACAAGACATGAAGGATTCAAGAAGTGTCAATAAAGTGTCCGATATTATACACTTTTATTCTTCTTTTATCTCTTATCCTAGCTATGTTGTAACTCATCAACAATTTCTCCTACTCCTCAAAAGTCCACGGGAACGAAGTTGATGCTCCCACATCCATAGCATGAGTAGTTAAAGCAAGTGAATGATTTGAAATTTGAGTTGGAAAAAGGAACCTGTAAATGGCACAGAATCTCATGGTTCAATGGAAACTTCTTATCAATACCAAGGTCAAGATAACTACACATCTCTTGAAGTCGTGCATCCAACCCCTTAAGGGCTGCAAGTTTCCCAGTCACCTGCAGCGAACAAAGAGAACAAAGTTTATTTTATCTTTCTTCTTCTTCTCCTTCGTCTTCAATAGTCCAATTGAAAAGGAAACTAGAATAGTAAAGAAAGAATACCTCTGTTACAAGGGTTCTAATGGTTGTATCCTTCACATCCCTCAGCAAGTGCTCAACCCTGTTGAATAAAGAAGACAGTAGAAATTAAAGATGAAGCTGATACAGAAACAAGACAATATGTACATATATCATATATGTGAATTTTTTAGAGGCACTAAGTAAGTTGGCAACTTGGCATTCTTTAAAATCAACAAAGAACGAGAGAAGACGCTGAGAAAGAAGAAAAAGAAGAAAGAGAGAGAGAGAGAGAGAGAGAGCATCTATTTCAGGTTTCTATCCCAAGTGGCATACCAATTTCCTCAATTTCATGAGCGGCAATTTCTGAAGGCATATACACAAATACCTTCTAGCTTTTCTGAGTCGCATTCTGCAAACATATCCAACTATCAGATCAACTTCCAAGCTGATTTGGAGACATTCTGCTGGGAATGACAAGCTTTAACCATTAAAGCATCTAAGTTAAGTCAGTCATGCATTAGCAATTACCACGTAACATCATTGAATGAGTAAAAATTATGATTGAAATGAAAAACTAGATGGTTACTTTTACCTCTTTAACCTCTTCAACAGCATAGTAAGCTTTAGTTGGAATTCCCATCTCCTCAGGTTGGACATCAATTATGACCAAGACAGGATTGGGAACGTAGCTGCAATACCACCAGTAAAAATTGCACAAAAGTGCAAGAAGGCTAGAAAATTATTATAGACGACAAAGTGAATTCTAAAGGTAAAACATACATTCAATTTGCGAAGAGACATGTTATATATATTGTTGCTTGGAAAATGTTACATGCCACCATAAAAGCCTGTTTCCCTTTATAATCCAAGGACAGAATTGAGAGATATGGTGGCAAGATGACAGATACATGACCAGCTTGTAAGAGAGTTTATTATGGGACAAACCACAATACAAATTGGGTAAGGCTTGTGATTAGACAGCTGATCAGAAGTCATTATGGACCAAATCATCATAGGGATAAGTGATGTGCCTTGGAACCAAATATTCAAGAACCTTCTGGAAATGGTGTAGAAAATCGATGATTCTGAATAGGAGTACATAATGATACTCTTCCATAAACCAAACAAATAAATAAACAAACAAACATAAAGGAACAATATGTCAACAACAATAACATGATGCTATCCAATGCAATACATGAAGTGATTCTAAACTAGCATTAAGTAGTTTGAACAACAAGATAATATTTACTCCATTTATATTACTCAAAATGCATAGAAAACAGATAGTCATGGAAAAGGCACCCAACTAATATTTCTCCTTTTAATTGACGATAATACAAGAAAGAAAAACATGGGAAATGGAAGGAAATATGTTCACATAAAAATCATCATTTACCACAACATGTACAAAATTTCACTAAAGATCTATCTTTTATCCAAGTGCAATCTACTGTATGTGTGGGCTAAAATGTAGCTAGCCTTAAAAGGATTATGATAATATGATAATATTAGTATAATATTATCATAACTAGTCTTAAAGAATTTTGTTAATATTAGTATAATATTATCATAACTAGTCTTAAAGAATATAGCTAGCCTTACCATTTTATGAGTTCTCTTTTCAAACATGGTATAGTAGAAAATGTGGTATAACACCAAAAATATGTAAAATACTAAAGCACCTTACCATTTTGTTTGCTTTCTTACACTGACATGGATGGCCCTCTTTGACCACTTGTCCAGCCATTCACTTGTCGAGCCATCATAATGAAAAAGCATAATTTGAAAATCCTCAGAAGACTATCAAAAAATAAAATAAGATTACAAACCTCTACTTGCAACATCATAAAAATAATACATATAATGGAATGGTCCATTTGTGTAACCTTTTTAACTGCTGCATCAATGTTGTTCCTTTGATCCAAACCAATTGTGAATGTTACCAAGTATTTTGGCTTCATTGTCAAATCCTGAAAGTTACAGAACGTTCTCCATAAGATAACTGGAGTTATGAGAGTAGTTACACACATGCCAAATCAATGGAAATGTCATAGAATAAAAATATGAAGGAACAAATTTCTATGATGCCAAAGACTATGCCCTGACCTCTTTTATATTAATAGAATGAATGAAAATTAATCGACTTAGGCATTTAAACATGGATAGTTTTTTTCTTTTCCTTAATGTAAGAGTGGATTAAGCAGTTATAAATCATTACACATGCACACACACACAAATCATAAAGTTTCAAGTGATAACTTGTGTAATAGGCATAGCATTCCGCCATGTGTTCACAAGGGGGCATCATTGTTATCAAGTAATTCCATTCAAAAGATAATTCATCCATAGGAAAGATCAGAAGTATCATCTTCAACTACCATTACCTATTACAGCCACAGAAGGAGGTGATAAGCATAATAACTTGCAGCCTAAATTAATGATTGATCGATCTTATGTAAATAGGTTACTCGTCATCAAAAGGACCCAACTCTAGAACATCTATAACCCATCTATTATCATAAAAACTTTGAATTAAAATATGATTTTTATAAGATCATGAGAAGAGACTGATGCGCGTCTAATATGTGTATAAATTTGATATAATTAGTAACATAAATCTAGAATATCAAGATTACTAGCTTAACATAGCTTCTCTTTGTAGGAGTCCTATACCTTTAATGGTATGTGTAAAAGACACAGCTACGGCAGCAAATGATGCATTGGACATGACATGCCCAAGGGCATGACAGAATGCTACTGGAGTGAGGACTGTCAAGATAAAAGTGTAACAGCAATAATGAAAAATCATAAAACGTCTAGAATGATAACTTCATGTATTACAGCTACCTTGAAAAATATAGCTTAGGCTGTGTATTCCTCAGCATGCATCCACCTAGTAGATGACCACTTGTTTCCTAGTATGCATGAAGAAATTATAATAACAGAATGAAATTTTCGAGTACTTTTAAGATCTTTTATTGAAAGTATGATATCTTACTTGAAGGAATGCGTGAACATTTAGCTCATTTGCAGCCATCATATCAACCTCAACATCACCAACTTGTTGTCTAGGATAAACCTTCATCATTAGCATGACATTAAGAAGAAAATATGGTAATTTTAAATAACTCAGTTGAACAGAAGCTAGTGTAAAAGAAATTGTTGGAGTTCTAATACATCTAAATGCACAATTCATGTAGTCAAGTAGTCTAAGAGTAAACATGGGCTCAGAATCCTAGGCAAATCATGAAAATGTTTATAAACTGCTCCCAAAATTATCATTGGCATCCAAGAGAATGCTATTGATCAAATTCTAACTATTACCATGTGGTGCCAACTAGTCATTCACATAAAAAATGAATATATATATATATATATCACAAAAAGAATTATGAATGGGAACTATGAATTAAAATGGCATCACTTGCAACACAATTAAAAATGGCTTACTGACCAGGCTGAGAACTGTTGTGCCCAGCAGCAGCAAATACAGCTTACCCTGCAATGGTTTCAAATTCAAGTTACATTCTCTAATTGAAATTACACAAGATGAAACCACACACCAAAACTATGATTGAGGCTTGTAGGTTCATAGATGGAAAAAGGTTGATGCAATAGCATTATCAGAATTGTAATTCATGTAAGCTAATGGTATTTTTATCAGTTTAACAGCTCTGAAATACACATATTGACATTACAAACTTCTGTTTGGAAAAAAAAAAAAAAAAAGACTTCAGTTTAAGTGGACACAACCATTCAAAACCGTGCTAACAAATTAAAAATAGAAAATTTACCTCAACTAGATGAACATTGGAAGCATGACTTAAGAGAACAAAAGCAAAATCCCCAATTTCTGCCAGAGACATTCCAACCTACAAATATCGAACAACTAAGGTCCCCCTGTCAACAGAGATGTCAAAGATTAAGGTGCACAAAAGAGTAGTCAATCAAGTAGTTAGTAAATCCTTACAAGTAGTGAGGTCTTGTTATTGTATCGAAATCCTTTAACTACTGTTGCAACCACAAGAGTCTTTATGACAATCACCAATATAATGGCTTCTAGTAAAATATCAATGTGATTCCACTCTGAATCCCCAGATAGAGATCATCTAAAAAATATCACGGTGCACATGTCTTACTACATTCTGAATCCCTAGATAGAGATCATCTAAAAAATAGAAACTTATATATATTCATCTGAATCCTAAGGTTTTAGAAGAGTACCCGGCATCCAATGAGACAATAAAGCAGCTGCTGCAAAGTAGGCAACTGCTCCAACAGTTCTTCACTATCCACCTCCCTAGTTCTGCTTTAGCCCTATCAGTAAAGAGAAATAACAATTAGAAACTATCATATATCTAAACTGGTTAAAACTTAAAACTGATGACACCCAAAATATTGCAATATAAATAATTCAAGTGTTTTATAATCTTATTATTTTATCATACCCATGACAACAATTGATGTACCAACAGATGAACAAGATCCACACATAAACGACATTTGCATATAAAAGAACAATAGATTTATCAGAACAGAGCAATGTAAATGAAGCCACAAACAATCCAGCCCCAACTAGAGAATAATAGCCATGTTGAACAAGCATAAAGGATATCAAAACCATTCAAAAGCAGCATAAAATGAAATATTTTCAGAAACAGAACATGAACCAACAAACAATCAGCACGTTCAGTGAGAAGAAACAATAGGACATCAACATTTAAATATCAAAATCATTCATAGAATTTCACATGATTGATTTTAATAACCAAATCGACATTGCACCATCAGTTCAGCCTGAGAGAGAGAGAGACAGACAGACAGTGGAGCTCACTGATCTAAATCGCTGAGATGAACTTCGATTTTGATTTCGAGAGAGAACTTTGAAAAGGCTCTGATGAATCACCATTCTGTTTCGCTGAGACCGAGCTGAATCTCTGCATCACCGAGCTAAATCTCTGATATAATTAGGGTTTAGACAGCAGTAGAGCTCACCGATCTGAATCGATTCACCTATCTGAATCGATTTTGAGAGAGAACTTCAAAATGGCTATGATGAATCACCGATGTGAGATTTTCGAAATGGCTCTGACTTCGATTTTGAAAGAACTTAGATAGCGTAGAGAGAGAGAGCGCTCGAGATTTTCGTTTTCGCTTATCAGATTTAAAATAAAGGTGAAAAAGAGAGAGAGAATGAGCGTGTGGGACATAACCCATTTGAAGGCATTTAGAAACGTCTTCCATTCACGAAATGGCGCCGTTTTAATTTAAAGAAAAAGGCGACGCTTATAAAATGTCGTTAAATATTAGAAACAGTGACGTTTTAAAAAACGCCATTAAAAATAGGCCTCCAAAACAGATATTTCCAAGGGAGAATTGTCTACATTTATGTTCAATCCATGAGTTACTAGAACCACTTATATATTTATTTTTAATTTTTAAATATATTTCTAAATATTTTTTATAACAAAAATTAGAAATATGTATATATATTTAGTATATTTACTAACATTTTGAAATTTAATTAAAAACCTATATATTTATTCTTTAAATATGTGTAATATCTGTTTTAACAATATTATGGTATATTTTAATCTGAAGAATTATATAAGACTAGATCCGTCTCATAAATTATTTTTTAAGCTTCAAACCTAAACAAAGAAATGATGAATCGACGAAATTCTAATTCATTAATATTGTTAAAATAGATATGATTAGACCAATATTTGTTTGCCATATGTATTTCCTAACATTGAAAAAAAATTAAGTGGTTTATATTAATAATAATGATAGCGTAACTAACATATCAGTAGGGGTATAAATCTGGCCCGGCCCGGCCCAGGCCCGCTTGTTTCACTGGATATAAAATGGAGGATATAATATGATGCGGGATTTAGTCAGGATATATAATGAATAGGATATAGGTATTGGATAATATATCCCCCAAGTCATGTTTGTTCACTTGATAAATAAGATTGGATATATGTTATACATGTTTGTTTTAACAAATATATTGTGAGATATAACAAGTAATTTCCAAGATTGCCCTCATAATATTATATTAAATTCAGACCTAGGGGTATTCGGGCCTTGGACGGGCTGGCCCGGTGGGCCTAGCCTCGGGCTTGGTTTAGGCATGGACAGAACTGAACATTTTTTTTTTGTTTTTTTTAATTTTTTCTACCAAAATTTTATTATTTTTCACTAAAAAATACACTGGGCCTCAGGAGAGTCGGGCCTTAAGTGGGCCTTAAGCAGGCTGATGGGGCGGGCCACGAACCGAGCTAAGTGGGCTGGGCCCACAGGCCGGGCTGGCTGGCCCAGGCCCAAGGTCTCGGTCTGGGCTTGGAATCGAGCCCAAATGGGCCTAAAATGGGCCGAGCCCCGCCTCGGGTCAATGGTAGGTTTTGAGCCGCTCACGGGCCGTGGGCCAATTTTACAGTCCTACATATCAGCTAAATATAATATTAAACCATCTACCTAACTTTGTTAGTCACCCTGACTCTCTTAAGATTTTAGTCCTGAGGGAGAAGTCATGGTTCAACACTCTGTAAAGGAGTTGGATTAGTAGGCAAGCACTTAGTGTTTTGCAAAGGTGGGAAAACTAACTCTCATAAGTGTTAATCTAATAACTACCCATCACTACAACAAAACTTAATTTTTACGGCATCATATCAACGACATACAATAAATGCAAGCCGTAGATTTTTACTTTTACAACCTTCTTCTTTTGCATGTCATAAATAATATGTTAACCACAACATGTCTATTGCTTAGGCTGTTAATCCTAATAATGGTGATTTTTTTACGACTTGCAATATTAGTCGTAAATAATAAACTTTTTATGACATGCAAATGACATGCCGTTAATACATCACCTGTATGCGGAACACATATGCTAGCCATTAAACATATTATATTTTTCACTGCACACAATTTATATCGTGAATGGTATTACCCAAAAAAATAGGTGTCAAAATAAAATATGATTTTGCACCAATCACCAAAAATATATTAGAAATTTTTTTTTTATCACAATTCAAACTCTTTGACTTTAGGGTTCAAAGAAAAAAAAAAAAAAAAAAAAATGGGAAGGGAAATAAGAGTCCCAGCCGACGTCCATTTGAAAAACTGAAAGGCCTAGAACAGAGAGGGTTTGAAGCACTGGCTTAGCAGCGTGAGACTTCGACCTGGAACGGTGCTCTCCTTTCGGCGGCGACGATCGACGATTTGAAGGGTATTGTTTTTGTCTTCTCTTCAATCTAGAAAAAATCTCAATTCGATTCTTGAGGTATGTTCGGATTCTCCCCTCCTCTCTCTCTCTCTCTCTCTCTCTCTCTCTCTCTCTCTCACACACACACACACACACACACACACACACAAACATTCACTCCATTTGTTCGATTAGTTTCTCTGCTTACATAGCGAGAATAGTTACAAGTGGAAGTGAAGGTCGAATCCGATATCAATCCATGAGACCAAAAAAACTCAACCTTTGAGTTAAAGACAATATCATGAATTTTCAACATAAAAAAAAAATTAAAAAAAAAAATAGCAGGATGTAGCAAAAAATCGGTGATTACCTTAGGAAATTTTTTTATCAGAAATTAGCAGAAAATCGATGATTAAAAATTCTATTTTTTTTAGCAGAAATTCTCGTTAGTTTCTTTAGGTTTTCTTTTGTTTACAGTATTGAGTTGGTTAATAATCATATGGGAATCGATCAATTGATGGAAGAGGGTCTGAAAGTGGATTCAATATGTTATTTGTTTCCCTATTAGAACATGGAATCAAAACAGAATATATTTTACTAGTGCACCATAATCTGGAACCAATTGATACACTTCATGGCTTTAATGCACTAAATATTCTTTGTATAATATTTGACACCAAATTTAAAACTCTTGCCAGAAAACTAGATTTCCAAATTTAAAGCTCTTGCCAGAAAACTAGAAGGAATCTAAGGTTGAGTTATCAGAATGCCTAACAAATGTAGTTTAGACATATAGTTCCAGAAGCCAATTTTAAATCTCAAAACTGCTTAAGGATTAGAATTTTTCTAGCGTTTGAGTTCAAATTTCTCTAGTCTTCACTTATTCTGAGTCATCAAATAGACTCCATAATTTCTCTTAACAAAGATCTGGATGGTAGTACAAGGGCAACTAGAAGTTTGTTGTACTTGTCATGGTGGCTCACTGCTCATACCTCTATAATTTACCGTACCCTATCAATGTTATCCCAAACATTTTTTTATTAAAATTGGGTTGTGACAAATACAATCAGGTCGAGTACCATATCTTGTATGCAGTTAAAATTTAGCACAATCTCAAATAAGAGACAATCATGGGACTTCAATGGAGATTTGCAGAAGATACTCCTAATTGGGCAATTATATGCACTAGTACAATTTTTCTATTAGTAGACATTTAGATTCTCAACCCATTTAACAGAGGCACAATTATAGCAGAGTTACAATTGTACATAAACTTCAATTTTTTCAAAGTTCTAATTGAATCAATTCAAATTTTGTGTTCTACCATGCTAATGCTACTGTTGGCCAGTTCATTGATTCATTTCTTCCTTGCTTCCCCCTTCCCCTATTCCCTGAATAGATTTTTCACACATCATTTTTATGTTCAGAAAATTTATCTTTTAATAGAAAAGAATAAACATTTGAAAGAGTAGCACATTTTGTATCGTTTTCATTTTTCGGAAAACAATTTGTTTTGGCATACTGCTTTCATAATTATTATTATTATTATTATTATTATTATTATTATTATTATTTTATTTGGAAAGCAGTCCATTTTTGACATAAAAAAATTGTTTTCATACAAAAATGAAAATGATACGAAATAGGTGAGGGGAGGATGATGGTGTCAAGATGGTGGGGTGAGGGAGGGTGGTCACTGGAGGGGATTTCTGGGAGGGGTGAGGTGAGGGGAAGGGGAATGATCGTCAGAGAGTGGGCGGTCTATCCTGAGTTTGGTCCTGGGTGGGTCTCAAGATTGGTTCTCAGTTATTTAATTTTTTAAAAAACTTTTTTTAAGCATTGCTGCTTCTTTTTGCACCCTGATGTTACAAAGGGTTAGTTTGGGTGACTCTTTTTATCTCTCGATATTATTGTTTGTCCACAAAATAGAACAGAGGTTAGATCTAAGCCATTATTTGATTAACCATACAGACCCATCCTACTTTTCTGGTAATCAACTGTTAATACCCCTTAATCCAAACAATAATGTAGATTATGGATTTATGTGGAGGGAGTGAAAAAAGAAAAGAAAATTAAGTAGAAGAAATCAGCATTAGTACTTATTTATCTTTATTTTATGGCATGAACAGAGGTCAAATCTAAGCCATTATTTGCATTTTGTCTTTTCATATAGAGTAGGTAATTTAGCTTTAGTACTTATTTATCTTTATTTTATGGACCTAGTCAGATTATTCCAATTATTTAATCTTAGTGTTTTATGCTTTGTCTTTGTGGTTTATCAAGAAATATTTTTTTGGGGGGATGTTTTTCTTGGTTTCTTGCTGAAAAATATAAGGTATAGGAGTGCACTGATGGTATGCTAAGTTTTATACCTCTCTCTAAAAGAAATATTTTTGTTTCAAATGCAATATAAATATTAAACTCATGTAATAATTTCAAATTTTATTAAAATATTTTTGTTTCAAATGCAATATAAATATTAAACTCATGTAATAATTTCAAATTTTATTAAATGGTCAAGTGAACCTAGCATGGTGGGAACAAATTATATCCATCCACACCATCAATATGAACACACAATAGAGTTTGTTACAGATATTTATATCCAACTAATTAGTCACTAATTCTAACTAACTAAGATAGAATAGGTTGTAGCTCATTAGTCACTAATTCTAACTAAATAAAATAAATCATATACGCATAATATAATATAGAATAGAATAGAATAGAATAGAATCTCAAGCTTTTGTAATATGTTCTTTTGTCTTCTTATGTAGCTAGCTTTTAGATAGAAGGATATTTCACAAAGTTTTTAAAACAAATTAATCAAAACTTGTAGGAGTCAAGTAAAGGGGCAAATGGCAAGAAACATTCTCACGGAGAAACGCAAGTAAACTTGCACATTTCTCATACTTGTGCTTTTGCTTGCTTGCTTTTCTATTCAAGCTTTTGTCATTTTTGCATATGGATCCCATCATCTACTAAATTTGAGTAAACAAATACTTCTTGCCATTGTATTATAATTTTTTTGGTGTGAGGAAAATAGTGGAGGTGGTGAACATAGAGTGTACGGAGGTGGTGAACATAGGGTGCACTCACAAGAAATATTTGGGTAAATTTTGTATGGCATTACTACTTATCTCAATTTTTGTCGTACTTGTGCTTTTGTTTGCTTGCTTTTCTACTCAAAAGCTTTTGTCAATTTTGCATATGGATCCCACATCATCTACTAAATTTTTGAGTAAACAAGTATAACTTGATATTGTATTACAATTTTCTTAGGGTGACGAAAACAACGAAGGCAATGAAAATGAAGATTTTTGGGAAATGTTCTATGGCATTATTAATTACCTTAATTTTCAATTCATTAGCATATTTTATGTATTACTTTCATGATAGTTGCATGATGAGAATGAAACTAGGAATGGTGGATCCAACTTGGACAATGCCAAATTCAAATTGTTGAATTAGGATGGGACAAAGATGGTGGTTGCGGAAGTCACAATTGTAGCAACAGATTCTAAACAATTGGTACATTATCATGTGCCTCTTGGCCCTAGGTGTTGGAAAGTATGGGTTAACCATGTCAAAGTCAATGCACATTATTTCGCCCTAATTGTGAGATGTTTGTACTTGATGCTGTTGGAAGCATTGTTGCTTGGCCAATCCATTTCATCAGCTTTGACTTTGAGTAGAAATCCTAACATCTATAGATAGTTTTTTATATGACTTCGATGAATAGATTTCTACAATCTTCGAATAGTTTTGGATTTTGTTTAGAAACCTATATATGATATAGTTTTTGGATAGTTTAGAACTTTTTGGACAATTTAGAACTTAAGGGTAGTTCTCTTTGGATGGTTTTGAACATAAAGATAGTTTTTGCATGTTTGGAATGTATAGACAATTGTTGAATGTTCATAATTTATGGATATAGTTTCTTTTTAATGTTTGAAACAATATTTTAGTGATTGATTGATGTTTTGTGAAACTTGTTTGTAATGTTTGTTAAATTGTACAGAACAGGTCAAATAGAACCTGCTGAATTAAAATATATATATATATATATATATTGTATATTCTACGGCAGGCATAATAGATCGTTGTTACCCATATTTTATGGCGAGCAATGAAAGTTATGATTTGTCCCAGGAATTAACGGCTTGAAAACGTGGTTGTAGAAAAATATTTCCACGACGCGCAAGATTCGCTGTTAAAATGTTTTTAACGACATGCAAAACTAGTTGTAGAAAAATCAAACACGATTCACAACATCTACTGTTAAAGGGTTTTTAACGGCATATTACAGCATGCCGAAGTGAATGACTTTTCATGACATCGCACGTCGCACGTCGCACGTCGTAGAATCGTATCCACGGCGTGTATTTAGTGCCGTAAAAACCCAGATTTGTTGACTTTCGCCGATGAAAAAATAAATACAATATTGGGTAGGACCATGTTAAGTGGTAGAACCCACATGTGTACCTTGTGTGTTAATTAATGTATTAGTTGGTACGCTAATTAATAATTTTAGCATTACTATCATGTCTTAGAGCTCATAGAGCCTTTTAGACGAAAAGTCCCTTTTACTTCAGAGAATTAGAATTTAGTCAACCGGTATGATTGGAAAAGAGTTGATAACCATAAATTAAAATATTACTAAGGAAAAAAAGACTTAAATTGACATAGAATAAAGTTAGTAAAAAAATATATAAGAATTTGTTGAAATTATTTGAGCATATAGCCCTTGATATAGAGTGGGAGGAATTACGCTCCATACTTCACCTCTTCATAACTTCACCATGCTTCTTTTATGGGCGGCTTCAAGTCGAGCGCACACAGATGATTTAAACAATCTTTCTCATAGACCTCGAGTAAAAAATTATTCATGCAAAAAATTAGTTTGATCAAATAACTACAAAGATTAGTGTTCATTCCCTTCCCAAAGTCACCAACTAAAGTTTGAGAGATAGATAGGTTACTTGTCAAGTTATTTTGATCAAGATAAACCACTGAGAGCAAGGTATAGTTATTGATTTCTTTTGGAATGTTTCCAGTCAATTTATTCATCCATAGATAAAGTATTTTCAATCAAGAGATGTTAAAGATAGAAGATTGTATATTCATCCATAGATAAAGTATTTTCAATGAAGAGATGTTAAAGATAGAAAATGGTATGACACCAGTGAGGTTGGCATTCTTGATGCCTAACATCTCTAAACTATGTAGACTACCCAGCTCGTGGCATTTCACCTGCAAAAAAATAATTAATTTATAAACTGTACCAAGTATTGTGTGTATCTACAACGCCTCTAAATAATTGACATATGATAACTCTAATTAATCTTTCTTAGTTAAATAATCATCATTCTCCAACTATCATAATACATATCAAATTTCTATAGTTATTTTCCATGATGTATGAGAGATTGTACAAAAGTTGTCCACATGCAATACATATTCAATCTCGTCTAAGGTATAAACCGATAACATGTGAGACAGATAAATAAAAGAAACAACACAAACTAATTAGTAAAGCCCTTAGCTTGTCAATATTAGCAACAAAAGAAAAGAGTCTCGTGCTCTCAAAACACTTCTCACGCCTTTGTTGGAAAATAATAATTTTTCGACAACTTTAATTTGAAATTAAAGTAGGACCTAAACGCCAGTTGAGGTGGGTTTGAGTGGTTTTGTATTATCTTAAGTGAGAAGATTGTAAAACAAAAATAATGAGCCGAAACCATTGAGTTGTGAATGAGAATTGTCTCATAAAGTGGGCATCAATAAAGTTGGGTTTAGATTTGGACTTAGTCTTGGTTTGGACTTGGACTAGGCCTAGACTTGTACTTGTGCATGTGCTGGGTTTGGTCTTAGACTTAGACTTGGACTTGGACTTGGACTTGGACACAGTCTTGAGCTTTGAACTGAGCTGTGTTGGGCTTAGTTTGTGCATATGTTTGAGATTGGGCTTGGATCAGGTTGTGACCCAACACCCGTATCCATTTTGCAACCCATCTAGTTTAATTCTCAAAACTTATATATTATATACACATTATGATTTATATAATGGTTTGAGAGTTTTGCACCTTTGTAATTTTAGCCCTAATAGCTAGAGTTGATGGCCATTGATGTTAGATTTTATGGTAGCCTTCATGGCTAAGACCCCTTCCCTACAAATATAAAAAGGGCCTTTCCCTTCCAACTTAGAAGAAGAGTTTTTGAGAAATTTTTGATAGAAAATGGAGATGGTGTTTTGAAATAAAAAAATTGGAGATGATTTTTTACATCAAAGAAAAAATTTCTCATCTTCTTTTGTTAGTCCATTCTTTGGAACTTGTTAGAGGGAGTGCATCAATTGTCAAGTTCGTTGAAGCTATTCAGAAGGTGCTTCTGCATTTGCTGGTTTCCACCGTCGTATCCTAGGAGACAGACATTGGCGTATCTCTAGCATCCATCGGGAGGCGATGAATCTGTTTTAAGGACACTGTCTAGTGCATGTTTCTGTTTGCTTTCCTCTACTATTTTATTTTATTATGAATTTCTATAAATTCCAGCATGTTCTTATTTTGAAATTTTAATTATCAATTATGAATCTATTTGTTTTTATTTAATTACACAATATATACAACAAACTGTACCTTGATGGGATCACCACTTCTTTTCCTACACAAATCCACTAGGGGTGAGCATGAAACCAATTAGGAAGATATTAACAAAGTATATATATGCTTAATCAGTCTTAAATATGGATGCAATGCCATGTCATGTTTCAAAACTGTAAGTTTTATCCTTTTGAAAATCGCATACAATATTCTTTTCGAAAACGCATTATCTCAATGAATTCGAAATACAAATATAGGACAGTAAATATGACTCAGGTAATACTTGTACTTTCGGTCAAGTTGCATCGTGGTCCTATTAGTTTAGTATTAAATTCATTAACAGAAATACTGAAAAATTTTGCTTTGCACCATTGTACTTTATATTAAATTCCACTATTGTACTCTATTTTTCAATTGTGACACTAATCTCTCACACTTTTAGTCAAGTTACAACGTGATCCTTCCATTTATTTGGTATTAAATTTTTTATTTGAAATTTGTATGAAACCCTTGAGATATTTTAAAGGAAAAAATGAAATAACCAAGAGATTGTAGCCTATGTGGCTAGCTCTTTGGCCACCACGTCTCTCCTACGAGTAAGTCTTGGATTCTACTCGTAAGAGTGAAATGAGAGGTAAGACTTGAGCCCTTGCAAAGTGAGTGTATGAGTTCAACTCCCCTTTTGTACTACTTTAACAGCTAACAGTCAACTTTTGCCAATAAAAAAGTCAAAAATGTTTGTATATTTTACATTTTAATGCAAGATAAGGTTAATAAACAAAAATGAGACTCATGTTTTAGTTTAATGAAATAATCACCCCCAAGTTTTATATGAATTTAATTATTAATAACTTATGCTTAAGTTAATTAATTTTTGCCTAATTAACTTCATCAAAATCTAAGGCATAACAGTAATTCTAGGGATTGAGGGTTGCTACTATGCTTTATGGCACAGCAACCCTGCTGTAAGGGCCTTTAGAGGTATTTTCCGAGTGTATTTTAATGATTCGAACTGTTCATATTGTAAGGTTTGTCGAGTATATCATTCATAAAAAAAAATAAAATCAAATTAATTAGACATCGGTAATCCCATGATCAAGTCCTAATTGTTTTTAAAAAATTATTAAAATCATGTTCTATATTAATTTTTTTAAAATGAAATGTGCTCTTATTATAAGGCTACAGATGTCCAATTTACTTGAGTTTTTGTATGGATGATTTACTCGATGAAACTTACAATATGAACGGTTCGAATCATAAAAAATGACTCAGAACACGCACTCAAGGGGGCCTTACAGTAGCCTACTATGTCATAAGGCACAACAGAACTCCCAACTCCATAATTCTAGACCATAGGGTAATAATTGTGTGTGAGCTTTTTTTTATTTGTTTTTACTTCATGTAATTATGCTATGATTTATAACTTAAATTTTATATTTTTATTCTTGTATGACGATGTCATTTCATTTCATTGGGATGTATGCTGTTGCAAGATTAAGACTAGCATAGAGTGAACTTCACTATTTTATTACATAAGTCAATTAATTTTAAAAACACCGGAATTGGACATGTTTTTCATCATAAGCTATTTTTACAGAAATTTACGTCTTTGACATAGTAATGCAAGATAATGTTAATAAAAGAAAATGGGACATATTTTTTAGTTTAATACAATAATCGCCTTCAAACACATTTTATGAAATAAACTGAAGTTTTGACAAACTTAAAGAATGGCCAAACATGATTTTTTTTTTTTTTGAAAAAGCAAAAAAAAAAAAGGCAATATATTAAATGAAAAACAGAGTACAAGAATAATAAGAGAAAAAAAAAATATTACAAACTACAAAAAATCTCAAAAAAACAGCTATAGTTACCAAACATGGCCGTTGTGAGAATGGTTAGGTATAAAAAGGAAAGTTGTCTACTAATAGAACACGTTTAAGTTAATTAATTATTACCTAATAAACTTCCAAAAATTTGAGACGTGAAAAATAGAAAATTTAAAAAAATTTAAAATAGCACTCTTAAATTTATTTATACTGATGTGATAAAAATTAGATCTTAATTAATTAATTTCTAAAGAAATTACCAACCAACATATGACCATCCACCACAAGTCCTCCATTTAAATTCTTCGGCTTTATAACTAATATAAATATCAGCAGTGATTTAGACCCCCTCAAACTTCAATCCCCACCACCCTCACACACACGTGGCGGGTGGTGATTGGAGAAGAAGAAAAAAAAGAAAAAGAAAAAGAAAAAGAAAAAGTGACCAATCAAAAAAGAAAGGGGGTCAAAAGGGGTTGGGAAAAAAGGGTTTCAATCTTTATTCTATAAATATAATAAACACAATTGAAATTAGTGCCTTGTAGTTGTTGTCTTAATTAATTAATTTCTAAACAAATTACCAGCCAACATATGACCCTCCACCACAAGTCCTCCATTTAAATTCCCCCGCTTTATAACTAATTTTGTTAATATGTTAATATATTAATGTACGTATAAACTATTAATATACATAGACATACAACTAGCTAAAGATAGATAGGATTCCTTTCCTTTTCCTGTTTTCGATCGCTCGTCTCCTTTCGGCCTCTTTTTCATTATTATATTGAATTGTATCATAATGATGTTTATAACACAGCTCCTATGTAATGGAGCCTCTATTTGGTTTCTGAATATATTGAATCACAGAGCTTACTCTTTCAATATCACTCTCTCAATTTATTTCACATGGTATCGGAGCTTCAAATATATAGCTCATTATTTTACATGGTATCGGAGCTTCAAATATATAGCTCATTAACCAGAAACATTCACATTTTTTGGTAGCTCTCTTTATTTCATCACTGATCAGATCTTTTTTGTTCTAAAAAATTTTCACCCTACCTACCAACGTGCTCGGAATCCTCTCACGATTCCAACGCCACCAACAGCATCCTCATATCCTCCTTAATGCGCCCTCACGCGCCCAATTTCTTGTCGGCGCGTCACCCCTTTCGCCTTCAATGTCACACGCGCTACACGCGTCCACAAGCCGCTCCCCGTGCGCCCCACTCACTCGCGCCGCTCTCGCCACACGCGCAAGCCGCGCCCTCTTGCTGCTCTAGTCGCTCTCGCCTCACGTGCAAGCCGCGCTGCTCTCACATGTAAGCCGCTTGCACAGCATCTCACCTTCGGCTTGCCTTTGGCTCCAGCCGGTTCAGCTCAAACCGGCTCAGACACTTCCCAAGGCCGGTTCAACCCTATTTTTGGACTTTTCTGGCCGATTCAGACCGGTTTCCTCCTAATTTCGCCCTTCTGCATTCACTGGTACCCTCGGTTTTTTCAGATTCTACCTCGATTGTGTTGTTTTTCCCTCATGGATTGCCCGGACTCCTCTAACCACCCTATTTCCGTTGTTCTTGACGGGACTAATTATGTCTTATGGGCACAAGCCATGTCTGGCTTCCTTAAAGAAAAGAAACTTTGGCGCATCATCATTGGGGATGTGTGCAAACCCATCCAAGAGACCATGGAATCCGCTGCCAAATATGTCGACCGACTGGAAGATTGGGATAGTAAAAACTATCAGATCATCACTTGGCTTCGCAATACTTCTATTACATCTATCAGCTTGCAGTTTGGTCGGTTCCAACTTGACTCTGTTTCCTCTCCAGCCAAGGCCATTTGGGATTTTTTACAAGAACGCTATCAGACTACTGGCCTTGCTCACCAATATCAGCTTCTGAGTCATCTTCACCGTATGCGCCAAGAAACATCTCAAACCATTAATGATTTCCTCTCCCAAATGTATTCTGTTTGGGATCAGCTCGCTCTTTCTGAACCTCTATGGCCTCATACTGAGGATGCTGCTTTGTTTACTACTACCGTGACCAACAGCGCTTGGTTCAGTTTCTCATGGCTCTCACTCCCCATTTTGAGCCAGTACGCGCATCTCTCATTCATCGCACTCCTTTATCCACTCTTGAGCAAGCAATTTCTGAACTACTTTAAGAGGAAACTAAGTTTGGTACTCTCCATCAGCACCCTATGGACTTTGTTCTTGCTACTCCCCAGATTCGGAGTTCTCCTTCACCACCTTCACCACAGAGGTCAACTGCCTGCAACTACTGTCAAAACCGCAGTCTTCCGTCGACTCATCTTCTAGTTAATTGTCCAGTTCGCCTTTGTCAGTTTTGCAACAAGACTGGCCCTGGTCATCTCCAGCAAGATTGCTTCCGCAATCCTGCCCGTCTCCCTCGCAATGGTCCTTCCGCCAGGAATTTTTCACGTGGCAACTCTCACTGTTCTGGGACTTAGTTTAAACCAATGCCTGTTCGACGCACTGTTGCTACTACCTCAAAGGATTTACCTTCCTCTATCCCTATAGACCCTTCCACTCCAGTCTTCTCTCAAACAGATGTCGAAGCCATGTTTCAACATTTTCTCTCCACTTCCGATACTCCTCCATCTATTGCTTTGTCTGTCACCGCAAGTAACACTTCCTGGTACTTTGACTCCGCTTGTTGTAATCACATGACCTTTGACCCTACTATTGTTACTACTCTCTCTTTAATCCTCATGTTCCTTCTATCCATACTGCTGATGGGTCTCTTCTGTCTGTAAGTCATGTTGGTTCTGTTTCCACCTTTCACTTATCTTTATCCCATGTATAGCTTATGCCTGCTCTTACTTTAAATCTTATCTCCATTAGTCAATTATGTGAGCATGGTTTAACTGTTACCTTTTTCCATACTGGTTGTTTGGTGCAGGACCCTCGGACGGGGCAGACTCTTGGGATAGGCCGTAAGCATGGCCGTCTCTATGAACTCATCCATCTTCATGTTCTGGATTCTTCTCAGATCACAGCTCCTACCATTTCTTCTCTTGTATCTCCTTTTCAGCTTTGGCATTGTCGTTTAGGCTATCTTTCTGTTGGTTGGTTAAAGTCTTTAATTTCTAATGGTCATTTAGGTCCTGTAAGTTCTGATACTTTAGATTGTTTGTCCTGTCAACTTGCCAAACAACCTGCTTTATCGTTTAATAAAAGTGACTCTGTTTCTCTTGCACCATTTGATCTCAGCCATTTTGATATTTGGGGCCCCTCTCCCACTCCTACTATGGGAGGCGCACGTTATTTTGTTATTTTTATAGATGATTTTTTCCATTTTACATGGCTGTTTCTTATGAAAAATCGCTCTGAGCTCAAATAACTTTATTACAATTTTGCTACAATGGTTAAAACCCAATTTTCTAAAACTATTAAGCTTTTTCGCTCCGACAATGCCATGGAATATAAAGATTTTGACTTTCTTTCCCTCCTTCAGAGTCATGGTACTCAACCTCATCGTTCCTGTCCAGGTACGTCTCAACAAAATAGACGTGCTAAACGAAAACATCGGTATATTCTCGACACTACTCGAGCCCTTCTTCTCTCTTCCTCTTGTTTGGAAAATTTTTAGGGAGAAGCAGCTCTCACTACTACTTACACTATCAATTGTATCCCTACACTTGTCATTCATAATCACACTCCCTATGAGCATTTGCATGGCACCCGTCCCCCTTACCCCAACCTTAGGGTCTTTGGATCTGCCTGTTTTGTTCTTCTCCAACCTCATGAACGTACCAAACTTGAACCCCGTTCCTGCCTTTGTTGCTTCTTGGGGTATGGTATTGAACATAAGGGGTATCGCTGTTGGGATCCTCTCTCCTAACGCCTCCGTATCTCTCGTCATGTGGTCTTTTGGGAACACAAAATGTTTTCCTCTCTCTCTCTCTCTTCCGCTTATCTGTTCTCTCATCCTCTCTGTGTTTTATTAACCCTTCCATAGATTTGTTTTCTGATGAGCTTAGTCCACCGCCCCTGCCAGCCTCTCTCAAGACTGCCTTGCCTACTGGTCTTTCTCACACACCTGCTCGCTCTGATGGTCCTGCTCTTGCTCCCTCGGGCTCCTCACCTCCTGTTGAGTCTCTTCCTCTGGTTCCTCCTCCTCCTGCTCGACCACACCGGGTAATCCAACCTTCTACTCGTCTTCGTGAATTTATTGTTGGTTCTACTGTTTTTTCTACTTATGAACCTACCTCCTATCGTGAGGCTCGCTCTAATCCTCTTTGGCAGCATGCTATGATTGATGAATTGCAAGCTTTAGACAAAACTCACACTTAGGACATTGTTGATCTTCCTCCTGGCAAGACTGCCATTGGCTGCAAATGGGTATACAAAATCAAAACTTGTTCTGATGGATCTATTGAGCGCTACAAAACCCGCCTTGTTGCCAAAGGCTTCAACCAAGAATATGGTATTGACTATGAGGAGACCTTTGCTCATGTTGCTCGTTTCACCTCTGTTCGCAGCTTGATTGCGGTTGCTACCACTCGACAGTGGGATCTTTATCAAATGGACATGAAAAATGCTTTCCTTAATGGTGTTCTTCTTGAGGAGGTCTATATGCAACCTCCCCTTAGGTCTACTTATCCACCTCATAAAGTCTGCAAACTTCAGCGTGCTTTATATGGTCTCAAACAAGCTCTGCGTGCTTGGTTTGCCAAGTTTAGCTTTACTATTCATGACTGTGGTTTCACCTCCAGCTCTTATGATACTGTTCTTTTTATCTGGAAAACTGCTCAAGGGACCACCCTGCTTCTTCTTTATGTGGATGACATGATTATCACCAGTGATGATATCGATGATATTCTTCGCCTTAATTAAACAGTTTCTTAGCCATCATTTCGAGATGAAAGACCTTGGTCCTCTCAGCTATTTCTTGGGTCTTGAAATCTTCCATGATTCTACGGTTTCTTTTCTCTCTCAGGCTAAGTATACCTCTGATCTTCTCACCCGCGCTGGTCTTACGGATTGCAAGACTGCCTCCACTCCCCTGGAGCCTCAGAGTCATCTTACACCTCTTGATGGCACTCTTCTCTCTGATGCTACCCTATATCGTCAGCTGGTTGGCAGCCTTGTCTATCTCACTGTTACTCGTCCTGATATTACCTATGCCGTTCATATTGTCAGCCAGTTTATATCAGCTCCTCGTACCTCTCATTATGCTGCATTAGTTCGTATCCTTCGCTATCTCAAAGGGACCTTGTTTCATGATCTTCATTATTCCGCTCCCTCCTCTCTCCAGCTTCGTGCTTTCTCCGATGCTGATTGGGCTGGGGATTCTACTGACTGCCGTTCTACTACCGGGTTCTGTTTTTTCTTGGGTGATTCTCTTATTTCTTGGCGCAGTAAGAAACAATCTCTTACTGCGTGTTCCAGTACCGAGGCCGAATACCATGCTCTTACTGATACTACTCAGGAGCTTCTCTAGCTTCGTTGGCTTCTTGCTGACATGGGTGTTTCTCCCTCTGACGCTACTACCCTCTTTTGTGACAATCAAAGTGCTCTTCAAATTGCTCACAATGATGTTTTTCATGATTGCACCAAGCACATTGAGATTGACTGTCATTTTATTCGTCAACACGTCACTCGTGGTATTGTCCATCCCCATCCAATCTCTTCTGCTGATCAACCTGCTAATATGTTCACCAAAGCTCATTCTCCTGGCCGCTTCGTTGACCTTGTCTCCAAACTCCTGTTGGTTGATGTTTGTCCTCCTTGAGTTTGAGGGGGGCTGTTAATATGTTAATATATTAATGTATGTATAAACTATTAATATACATAGACGTACAGCTAGCTAAAGATAGATAAGATTCCTTTTCATTTTCCTGCTTTCGGTCGCCCGTCTCCTTTCGGCCTCTTTTTCATTATTATATTGAAGTGTATCATAATGATGTTTGTAGCACAGCTTCTATATAATGGAGCCTCTATTTGGTTTCTGAATATATTGAATCATAGAGCTTATTCTTTCAATATCACTCTCTCAATTTATTTCACAAATTTAAATATAATAAACACAATTGAAACTAGTGCTTTGTGGTTGTCGCCTTAATTAATTAATTTCTAAACAAATTACCAACCAACATATGACCCTACACCACAAGTCCTCTATTTAAAATCCAGTAGTGTTACATGCACCAATTAGTGTATTAACTAGTATACCAACATTAGTTATGATATTATTATTGATCTCACTCATTAATCACATTACAAATCTCAAAAATCTCTTAAATTATGTCACATCATCAATTGGTACACTAGTTAGTACACTAATTAGTACATATAGCATTATTCTTTAAAATCCCCTGCTTTATAACTAATATAAATATAAAATTGAAATTTGTGCCATGTAGTTGTCCTCTTCGTTAGTCTTCGTCCTGCTACTCTTTCTTTTTGGTGGTCGTCGTTATCAAAACTCAAATTAACATATTTTTAATATTACTTTTATGTTTTGAAAATAAAAAATAAACAGAGGTTGGTCATCGACGTGGAGGAAGAGAAGAGTGTCTTTTGATTAAAGTTTGAATTTATTCATTCCTAAACAAATAAAGAATTAGCCTTTAATAAAATATAAATAGAGGTTGGTCATTGGAGTGGAGGAAGGGGAAAGATTCTTTCGATTAAAGTTGGAATTTATTTATTCCTAAATAAATAAATACTTAACATTTAACCGTTCAAGTCATTGCAAATGGGCCATAACATGTAGAAATGCTACCAGTTAAGGTTTTTATAATAAACCCTTAAATCTTCCATTTCCTAAAGCCATTAGAAATGGGCCATGACAAGTATAAATGTCAACAATGTTTGGTAGTTCGAATTTTCATGTCTTGAATCTCTCAAAACGACGTCATTTTGAGAGTAAAACGCTATTATTTTGATACATTCGAGCCATTCGGGTCATATAAATTCGAGTTACCAAATATTTTTCTAAATGTTATGGTTAAGGTTTTTATAACCCATCTTCACACTATGTTTGGATTGTACGGTGAAAAAAAGATTATTACAACAAATTAAAGTTTTAAAAGTAAAATTCTGGAACAAAATCACTTTTTAGAAACAAAATATTTTGATTGTCATAATGTCATTATTATAATTTTAGTGATGCAATTAGGACACATAATGATAAATTATTATCCTTTGGAGATCAAAACTTGTGTCTCAAAAAATACTTCATCCCTTAAAAGTGTATTTATCAGCGACATTTTAAAAATTTTGTTGTTAATAGTTTTTGTTTTTTTTTTTGACTTTTCAAAAAGAATTTTTAGCAATAGGAATTGGTTGTCAAATATTTTTTGTAACAAAATTTTGACCTTTAAGGGAAAAAAGAATGGTCCCTAAAACTATTCTATGTTGTAGTAATATTTTTAAAATATTTATTTAATCTTTAAAATATGGAGTTATCTCATTATTCTAAAATTCAGATTTTTTTTTTTAATCAGCAAAAGGTAAAATAAAACTCTCTACTTTTTTTTTTTATTTTTAATGAAAAGAAAAACTCTACTTTGCAACACAAGAAAATTACTAATAATGAAGCCTCAAACACCTAAATTGTGAAAAGTGTAATCCCCTATCATCTCCCATAATTATTGCAACATGATCTCTCGCTTTTATGTTTGCTCTATCACCTATAAGCATAACTTTATTGTATTATCAATTTGTTCCAATTTATTTATTTATTGGGAGTGGGACTTGACAAGAAACTTGTAAAAATTATGAGTAACGTTGTGCTGGTAAAGAAGTATGCACAAATTAAGGTTTTAGAGAGAATTATTTTTTATGAATTAAATATTTTTATTATTAAAAGTGTCATTATTATATTTTTAATAATAAAATTTGGACTTTAGTGATAAATTATTATCCTCTTGGACCAAATGTTTTGTTTCAAAAAACAAATATTTTTGGGACCACTGATTTTGTCATACATTTATTAGTGACCCTTTCAAAATTGTCACTAAAAACTCTATTTTTGACTTTTGGAGATAATTTTTTAGCGACTTTTAGCGATGGTCCTTGCGACAAATGAAATTGCTCCTCAAATATTTTTTGTAACAAAATTTTTACTTTTGCACTGTTTTTAATTGGTGAATTTGGGAAGGAATTTGAAAAGAAAAAGGAAAAATATGTGTAAAATTAGGTTAAATGTAAATATGTTTTATTCATATTTCACTTACCTTTTTTCTTTTTCTTTCCAAATTCTTTCTCAAATCCCCTAACGAAACACAACGTTAGTGACAAAAAAGCTTATTCCCTAAAACTCTTACATGTAGTACTGGTTTTACAATAATGTTAGAGACCTCAAAAGTTTTACCAAATGTCTCACATTGGTGTGAGACCCACACTATGTGAGCCTCATGTGAGTCTCACTCCCATATGAGACATTTGATAAAAAATTTGGTAAAACTTTTGGAATATCTAACATTACTCTTGATTTTATGAACCAAGCTTGTCTCGTGTTCATAGTTTCAATTGAAAAGTATTGTTGGGCCACTTTGGGCATATCACAAGATCCGTGTCGTTAATTCGAATTATTCTTTTTATAAGGTCATTCGATAATACCAGCTATACAAAAAATTATTTCAATCAAATAAGTATAATCATATGATCAGATAATATTTATCTTTAACAAAATGAACAACAACTATAATTTTCAAAGTAGACCAGCCATTATAAAACTCAATCTATAATAAAATGCATATAAATTTTTTAATATATTTTATTTGTTAATGTTAAATTTTACAATTTCACAGTTTAAAACAAAAATAATCAATTTTCAATTTGATTCATTATACAATTCACAAAAATTAAATTTATATTTACGATACAATTCTCGATCTAACAATAGCAATATCATTTCTCGTAAAACCCAAATAGAAAGGTATTTTGGGTCTTGGTGGATGAATGTTTTTATTTGCAATAAGTTGCCTCCTAATTAATTAATTAAAGTTGATCAGCAAGATTTTATTAGTTTTGGGTGCTTTTTCTTTACATTAATTTCACAAAGGCCTCTTCAATTATTAATAAATATCATTTTACTATTTTCATTTATGAATTCATATATTTTAACCTCTTTAATTATAAAATATAGATCATTTTTACCACCTCCAAAAGAAGTGTTTGAATAATTTTCATAATTGAAATAAGTCAATAGCTACGAATTCATAGATAAAATAACAACAATACTAGAAATATTTATACATTTACTAACAATCTTAGTAACACACTCACAAATTTTGATAAGATCAACATCACTTGATATGAGACTCACATCAACTTTGTAAGTGTGTTAGTAAGATTGTTAGGGTATGTTTGGTTTGGCTTTGTATAGTGATTTTGAGAAATTTTTTCTAAAAAACTTGTTTGGTTTGTAATTTTTCCAAAACAATTTTCAAAATCACTTTCTCTCTCTTACATATCAATCAATCACTTTTTCTCTCTCTTCTCTCATTCTCAATCACTTTTTCTCTCACACACATCTACTCAATTACAACAAAATGTCAAATCATTTCAAACTCTCAAATTCTAAAACTACTTTCAAAATACATAACCAAACAAATCAAAAAAATTTCTAAACTCTCTCTCCAAAACAATTTTTAAAAACAACGTTTCTAAAACCAAACCAAACATATCCTTAGTATCTTTAACATTTTTCATAAAATAATAGTAGCATTATATCCACATAATTTCTTCTCCACAAACTGTCTCGGATGACGTGACGAGAAAAAAAGCAAATTTTAATGTCTCACGCTCCTGCACTCTTTTCTTCTCTCAAAACCTTTTAGCCAACTTTGCCATGTCATTCAGGGGTTTGTGGGGGAAGAAATTGAGTCCAAATCCTCCCCAGCCTCTCTTCAACTATTCCTGCGAGGGACGGTTGAGATTGAACCTCATCACTTGCAAGAAAATAAATGGCTCAAATTTGTTTTTTTAAACAAAAAAAATTTCAAAACATACCCACATTGAATTTTATTTTCTTTTTCTCTGACACTCCCTCTCCCTCCTCACTGATACACGCACAGCGCCACCGCTCACTCATTCTCTCTCTCTCTCTCTCTTTTCTAATAAAAAAATTATTTTAATCTTTTTCATTTTATTTTCAGAATATATATATATATATATATAATTTTTAATATAAAATTTTAATTTTATAAAATTAATATCATTGAAAATATACCTTTAAAATGAGACTAATATTAAATATATTTAATAAAAATTTAAAATAAATAAAAAGTAATTACTATGTTTAGTTATGTTTTCAAATTATTATTTTTTCAATATAAAAATTAATTTGATGAAATAAACACACAAAAATCATATATTTTTGAAATTCTCAAAAACAATCTTCATTCCAAAAAGATCATATGAAAATAATGACTTTTAATTTAATTTTATTAACCAAACGAGTTTATAATTTTTTGTAATGGAAATAAAAAAAATATTGTTTTTGATTTGCACCCATGCACAGCTTGAATTTGTGTTTTAAAAAAATAAAAAATTTACACTTATGCCCAGATTGGATTTGTGTGTTTTTTATTTCCTTTAAAAAAAATTATAAACTCATTTGGTTAATGCACCAATAAATCCCAAATTAATAACTTATGCACTGTTTAGTCCTAAAAGTTTTCTTATAGACTGAAAGGTCCCATTACAATGTTAATAACATCAGATACAATGTTAATAACATCAGAGTCATGTTACAAACATTAGATTTCAAACATCTAATGTTCATCAAATTTCAATAATGTTTGAAAATATAGGATGAAAAACATCTAAAGTTCATCAGATTTCAATAAATTTTGAAATTATAGAATGAAACATCAGATCATTTACATCATTTACAACATGCTGATGTAAAAATGGGACTAAATAGAGCATAAGAAAACTTTTAGGACTAAATGGTTCAACGTTTCAAAAACTAGGACTTATGGGTAAATTTTCCAAATAAAATTAAATGTCATTATTTTCATATATATTTTTTTAGAATGAAGATTGTTTTTGGGAATTTCAAAAATATATGATTTATGTGTGGTTATTTTCATCAAAATAATTTTTATATTTTAAAAATAATAATTTGAAAACATAACTAAATATAGTAATTACTTTTATTAATTTTAAATTTTTATTAAATATATTTAATATTAGTCTCATTTTAAAAGTAAATTTTCAATGATATTAATTTTATAAAAATAAAAATTTTATATTAAAAATTATATATATTATGAAAATAAAATAAAAAAAGATTAAAATAATTTTTTAATTTTTTATTAGAATTGAGAGAGAGAGAGAGAGAGAGAGAGTGTTGTGACTCTGTGAGTGTGTGTCAATGAGAAAGGAACAAGGAGAGAAAATAGGTGTGTATTTGTTTGTTTAGAGAAACAAATCTAGCCATTCATTTCATTTCCTTGCGGGTGACGTGTTTTATTTGAGCCGTCCCTCTCAGGAATAGCCAGAGAAAGAGGTTGAAGAGGATTTGAGCTCGAAGAAATTATGTGAATGAAGCAGTTTTTATAAAATAATAAAATGATATTTGTTAATATCCACACTCCAATTGATATAAAACTTACATTATGTCTTGCCACCTCATTTGTAGAGATAGTGAAAAAAGAAAATTGTGTGAATAAAATATTTTTCTTGTTAATAATTGAGGCATCTTGGTATAATCAATTCTTTTCTTTAATTATTGGTGCATACCATTGCTTAAAGGAGGCAGATTTCCTCCGGTTCAGATTTTGAATTGGAGAGTGTTGTTTGAACCTATTGGGCTTATCATGAGTCTCATTTTGATAATTCAAACTGTTTATTTTGTGAAGGACTTCATGTATTTTATTCACAAAAAAAAAAAAAAATTAAGTCGATCCGATAATAATAATTTATTCAATTATCTGTCACAAAAAATATATGATTTATTTTAAAAACACAATTATCTATTTTTTTTAGTAAAAAACGTAATAAATTGAACAAGTCACAATTATCGAATTAACTTAATTTTTTTTATAACTGAAATATACAAAATATCTGATAAAATAAACAATTTAAATTATTAAAACAAAATCCATAATAAATATCATAGACTCAAACAACGCCTTCTAATCCAAAAATTCAAATTTTAGATTGGAGGGATCCTCTTCCTTGCTTAAAAAATTACCAATATTTTTTTCTTGGCGTGTACGTCTAACCCTACAATTTTTTGAAAGTCATATATACATATGGGTGCTGTTATGGTGTGCAACCCCTTAAGGTTGCACACCATATGCAACCAACACAAAAGGTGTAAGTGGAAGGTGTAAACATAAAACATGACAGCAAACAGAAAGGCGTAAGTGTAAGGTGTAAGTTGCACACTTAAGAAAAGTCCTATATATATATATATATATATGGGTTATTGTGAGAGGTACACCTCAAATTTTGAATGGTCAGCTTATTACAAGAAATTTGAAAAAAAAAAAACAAAAAACAAAAAAAAAAATTGAAAATGTGGTTGGAGATATGTATATGAGTTCACAATATATATACATAATTTTATTATTGTTTTTTAAAGATATTTAGTGTGCTTGATTTCAATTTTTTGAATTTAATTTTTTAAAAATTGAATTTCTTATTTTTTCATGTTTTTTATTTTTAGTGAATATTTTTAAATTTTGAAGTAATTTTTTTTACTTTTTTACATCTACCTTACTTAGAGGTATCTAAATAGTAAAATATTTATGAAAAAATATTTTAAAAAATTAATAAATACACAAAAATACAAAAAAAAGTACTGAATTTTCATTTTTTTTAATATTTTTGGTATTTAGTGAATTTTTTAAAGATTTTTTCACAAATATTATACTTTTTAAGTGTATTTATGTTTAGTGTCTAAAAGTTTTAAAAAATTACTTAAAATATTTTAAAAAATTCAGTGAAAAAAAAATTATGAAAAACGAAAAAATAAAATTTTTGAAAAGTGAATTCTGAAAATAGAAACCAAACAGAGTGATCACTTTGCTTGGTTTGGTTTTTTCAAAAACACTTTTTAGAAAATTCTATTTTCTTATTTTTCGTATTTTTTTTGTTTTTACTGAATTTTTTTAATATTTTAAGCAATTTTTTTTTTTTTTTTTACTTTTTTGACATAACAAACATAAATATACCTAAGAAATAAAAAAATTGTGAAAAAAACCTTTTAAAAATCCACTAAATACTAAAAATACAAAAAAAATATGAGAATTCAGTACATTTTTTTATTTTCATGTATTTATTAATTTTTTAAAATATTTTTTCTCAATTTTTTTACTTTTTAGATATATCTAACTAAGGTGCATCTAAAAAAGTAAAAAAAATAGCTAAAATTTTAAAAATATTCACTAAAAACAAAAAAATACGAAAAACAAAAAACTCAATTTTTCAAAAAACTTAATTCAAAAAACTCAAACCAAACAAACAGAGTTTTTTTTCTTCATTTTTCAAAAATGTATATTTATGATTTTTATGCTTTATCGTTGTTAAAATGACATAAATCTCACACTTTATGAACTGGAAGTGTTATATTTTAATTGAATTTTCACTTTTTTAAATTGACAAAAAAGAAAGATTCTTTGATGTTGTTACCTTGGCCTTAATGGCATTTATTCCACGGATTTAGGTTGGGATCAAATAGAAATACATTTTATATATTGAGATTAAATTAACACAATTTAAACATAAAACAAAACTTAATTTACATATTTCGGAAACTAAAAATTTAATTAACCCATTACTTTTGGTATAAGAACTTGAGTAGATCAAATCTTTAATCAATTAAACAATTTAACTAATTTTTACGTTACTTAAAATAAAAAAAATAATATTTTTGTTAATATATCCAAGTGTATTTATTCGTACCAGTGCAAGTATACATGTCACAACTTATTTATGTATTGGGATTTACTTCTCTCTCTAATTGGAGAGAAGTGCACTTGATCTAATTGGGTTGTGAGGTTTTTATAGGTCTTATTTTAGTAATTTGAATTATCCATTTTATATATCTTTATGTGGGGACACTTTGGGAAGAGGTTAAAAAAGTCAGCTTTTTGACCTTTTAACTTCCTTAGTCAAAAAAGTCAAAAAAATCCAGCTTTTTGTCAAAAAAATTAAAAAATCAAAAAGTTAACTTTTTATCAACTTCTCAAAATACCACTGTGTAGATAATTTATTGAAGAAAAAAAGATCAAATTAATTTAATAATCGGATGTAACCACATAATTTTATTTTATTTTTTAAAGAAAAAAAAGTATGGTAGTGTTTGCTTTAATTTTGAAATTATAATTTGAGTGTAGAGTTATGATTTGAGTGTGGAATCGTGAATTGAGTTTTGAAAAAAGAAATTATTTAGTTATGAGTTTTGAAAGGAAAATTTATTTTTTGCTCTAGGGGCAAGCTGGTGGTGCACCAACTTTGTTGTGATTGGTTGAATTAGTGGGACTCATTATACTTGTCTCCCAATGAATGGTATGGGGTAATACCTCAAGATTAACCAATAACTTTTTTTCGAAAAGAGTTTTTGAATTTTGAAAAAGGTTTTAATTTTTGAAAAGAGTTTTGAGTTATATTTTGAATTTTGAGTTATATTTTACATTTTTTGGATCTATTTTTTTAAACTATAAATTTATTTTTT
The DNA here is from genome assembly GCF_004153795.1 of Camellia sinensis. Classification (NCBI taxonomy): domain Eukaryota; kingdom Viridiplantae; phylum Streptophyta; class Magnoliopsida; order Ericales; family Theaceae; genus Camellia; species Camellia sinensis. Next base: position 193,967 of record NW_021027230.1, on the reverse strand, counting down.
CAATTTTAATATTTTAAACTCAAAACACAACTCCACACTCAAATCGTAACTCAAAACTAAATTAAAAAATTATTTTCAAAACTAATAACCAAACACATAATTCAAAACTCCACACTACTTTTAAAACTTTACACTCAAATTGTAACCAAATACATAAAAAAAAAATTAAAATATTTAAAAATATTTTTATAAAATAAAATATTTAAAATAAAAATAATTTTTTTTTCAATTTTTTAATATTTAAAAAATACAACACAAAAATGTATGAAATATAGTGTACATTAAAATAAATAAATAAATATTTAAAATATAAAATATTTATCTAAAAATTTACTACATTTTTGAGTTGTATTTTTTAAAAATATTTAAAATTTAAAAAAAAATTATTTTAAATATTTTTTATTTATTGTATTTTAAATATTTTATTTTATTTTTCAAATATTTAAATGTTTTGAATATTTTCTTATTTTAAATATTTAATTGTCTAAATTTTAAAATATTTTAAATATATATACATACATAATTCATAACAAATAATTTGCCCAATATTTAAAAAAATAACAAAATATTTTTTTTGAAAAAATAAATAAATAATAAATAATATTTATCTTCTAAAAATAAAAACAAAAAAATATTTTTAAAAAAAATAACATATAAAAAATAGTTTTAAAGAACTAAATAAAAAAATATTTTTTTTTGAATTTTTTCTTTTAAAATAGAGTATTGAAAAGAGTTTATTTTTAAGTTTTGAATTGAGTTTTGAGTTATGTTTGGTTATGAATTTTAAAAATAATTTTTGAATTGAATTTTTAGTGATTTTGAATTATGTGTTTGATTATAAATTTTACAAAAAAAATTTAAATTTTTTTTATTAAGGCTTGGTTTGGGAAGTGGGTTGGCTTTTTGACTTTTTGATTTTTTTGACTATTTTAACCTGGGCTAAAAAGCTTGGTTTGGGAAGGGCTTTTTGGCTTTTTTGACTTTTTTTGTGAGAAAAGAGTGTAATGATTATGAATTGAATGTAATGTTTTGTTTTTTGTGGCTAAAATAGCCTATTTTATCTTTTGTGACTAAAATAACCAAAAAAGCCCCCAACCCAACTTGCCAAACGAAGCCTAAAATTATGATTCCAAAACTTAAGCCTAGTTTGGGAAGACTAAATAAGTGCACTTTTTGACTTTTTACGAAATATGAGTTGGGTTTGGGTTGGGTTTGAAGTGATGCGTTAGAGAGGTGATGTGACTTAAATAAGATGATGTGACTTAAATAGGATAGTGACTTTTTGACTTTTTGTCTTTTTTCAATCATGCCAAACTTGGCCTTAATCAAACATAGCCTATAATTTTAAAATACAACCATTCGGTTACTGGATTAGGCTAACAATATTGACAAAGGAGAAGAGATCTTTACAATTGTCATAAATTTTAAATGAGGCGAGTGTTACTTACCCTTTATTATTATATTTTAATGAAGTCCTCCATCTCCCACAAGTCCTTTGTTCAAGACTTTCGGATTACAATGTTCAGGGAAAAAAATTAAATAATATTTATTTCAAAAATATATATAGCGTATATTTTGAAGATTAAAAATGTTAGAGATCTTAAAAGTTCTATCAAAATTTTTACTAAATATCTCACATGAGTGTGGAACTCACATAGTGTGGATCTTACACCCATGTAAGATATTTAATAAAAATTTTAATAAAACTTTTGAGATCTCTTGCATCACTCTTTGCAGATCATTCATCATTTTGAAAATAAAAATAAAAATATGATGCAATTAAAGTTTTGGGAAATGTTATGGTGTGAAATGCACACCGTAACACAAAATTACGTAAATTTTTACAAATTTACATAAGTGATCTTATCAAAATGTGTAAATTGAATATAAATTTACATAACTTCATGAAGACTTACGTATTTACATTGTTCAAATTTGTTTGGGCGGAGATAGTCTTAGGATTAGACTAATAATTTAACAAGATGTATAATTCAATATATAGATAAATAAATTAAAGTCCATACTAGTAGTCTATCAAGAATATAACATCCCCCATATAAGAATATTGAGGAATAAGATACAAAATGAAAGACGAAGAGTATGTTCGGATGAATTAATTAAATCACAAAATTGACAAGATTTTGTGAACTCATTCTTATAATTTTGACACAACCCAAATATGGGATCAAATACACAATTTGAAAGTGTTGATAATCTCAGCACTATATTCCTATGAATATTAATCTCATATAATCCAATCTATCCAAATATATATATATATATATATACACGTATAAATATATAAGTTCACTTTTTGAATCCGATAATGTGTAAGTGATATAATTGATTAATGATTAGAAAAAATATATGAGAAAGAATGTTATCTTAAATATTCTAATTAATTGTCACATTATTAAATTTAAAAAATAAATCTAATTTTTGAACTTAAATATCAATGTTAAAAAAAAAATATCACCCTTTTAGATATGAGGGAATATAAATTGTTTAGACAATAGACAGAGAGGTCATCATTTTAATAGCCACTCTCTCTCTTGTGTTCATATCAAGTAATCCAGGCAGCAGCCATCATGAAGAAAACTTGGTTCCTCTATCTAACTGCAATGTTCATGGCACAGTACTGTTTCTTAACTCGCTTGGCGATGAATGTTTCTAACTTCACCACCGATCAGTCTGCTTTTTTGGGCCTTCAAAGCCCATATCACTTTCGATCATTCTCATCACATATTGGCAAATAACTGGTCCTCAGCTACCTCAATTTGTGATTGGATTGGTGTCTCTTGCGGCAAACCCCATCGCAGAGTGGTGGCCTTCAATCTCCTTGACATGGGTATTGGAGGCACCATCCCATCCCACATTGGGAACCTCTCATTTCTATCCTACTTTAGCATTTCCAACAACACTTTCCATAGTCATCTTCCCAGTGAGATGGCTCGATTGCATCGCCTAAACGTTGTCGACTTCAAAATCAACAACTTCAATGGAAGTGTTCCGGCATGGTTTGGAAAATTACCCAAGCTTCAGTACTTGGTTCTCGCAAACAACAGTTTCACGGGTTGGGTTCTGTTGTTCAAATTGTGAAATTAAATAAATAGATTTATGAAGAAATCAAATTATATACCAAGAACATATGCTGATAATTACAATTAAATTTCAACAGAAATACACAAAACAATAAAAGGGTAAATAGACGAAACCGAAGCCTGCACGGAAGCAATTTCCTTAAAACAGATTTCGCCGCCTCATGGGTTGAGCGCTTGAGGAAACCCGACGTCTGTCTCCCAGGATACGACGGTCAAAACCAGCTACGGCAGAAGCACTTTCTGTCTAGCTTAGCGAACAAGAACAGTGGCAGCACTCTCTCAATGTAGGAACTTTCTAGCAAACTGACTTGTAAAATGGAAGCAAAAAATTTCTATATTGAAACTTGATAGGAGGGTCTCAATTTATACATGTAAAGGGGAGAGAAGAAGAGCCTCCAGCCTTTAAGGCTGGTCATTAAAACACCAAGCATCCATAGCCCCTTCCCAAAAATATAAAAGTTTGGATGCCCAAAGGATTCACACCCTTTAGCCAAGAAAAAGGATTTAAATACTCTTTAAAATCCTATTCATGAATCTAACATCATGAGGGAATTTCTTGGCAATTTCTTATTCAAAACCTAATGGTTTTGGGCTCACTTGGACCTAACACAATAAAAGGTTGGGACCCACTTTAATATTTAATTAAAGTCACCACACTTTAATATTAAATTAAAGTCACCAAAAATCATTTTTTCCAACAATCCCCCACATGAATAAAAATTGACCGAAAGACTCAACAAATGGACATCGTTCAACAATAATGACTCGAAGAGAGAGTACAACGAACTAACCTCGACATCAGAGAAGGTAGCTTTTGGCTTTGAACCTCTCCCAGTGAAAACCTATCTAGTTTACTGGTTGATCAGTGAATAAGACATCTTGAACTGCTCTGCCGTTTATGTAAACTGAGACAATAGATCTCACAC